>OY763890.1:23039130-23588690 GCA_963667165.1 Barbarea vulgaris | reverse complement strand
TTTGAGTTATTATTCTGAAAGTTATTCACGTTTCCGTGAGGCGCTCTGTTTCAGACGCGAACCGGACCAACGTGGATTCAAAGGGCAATCGCGAGTTCGTCTGTTGACGGATCGTCTTGAAACTTTGAAGTAAGCTTCAGGACACTTAGAGGTTGCGTTTCAACGGTGGGATTAAGATTTCAACGGTTATTTATTGATTTATTCATGTTTTGTTTCGAGGCGTGTAAGTGGTGAAGGTGATCGTGTTGGTCGATCTGGTGTAGATCGATCGATCTGGTCAGGATCGATCGATCTGACCAGGATCGATCGATCTAGCCATGTTTGGTCGATCTGAGGAGTTCACGCAAGTTGGGATCGATCGATCTAAGCCAAGATCGATCGATCTGGTGTTTCCCGTGTTCGTTTCTTGTGTTTTAAGGTTCTTATTGGTTTATTGTTAGGCACGCGGTTGGGGGATTGAAGTTTATTCATTCCGGAAAGTTTTTGAGAATTTCTGTGCGTGGCTAAAGGTGAGTGCAGGACCGTAAGCTTATCTAAGCGATTGAGTTATTTGATGTGTTTGCATGTTTGTAGGCCGTATGATCTCTGGTGGATCTAGATCGAGTGTTTCTTGAGATGGTTGATTTGTTTGTGGTATTTTTGTGTTTAATGCATTGAATAATTTTAATCGTTTGTGTGTATAGCTTGTAGACGGGAGGATTGCCTCACTAAGTATTTGTTGAAATACTTATGCATCTCCTTTGTTTGATGCAGGAAAAGAGTTTGTTTGATATTGGAATCAAGGCGAGGAAGAGGGGATGATCTAGGAACTCGTTGTGTGTTTAAGAGTCTTCCGCTATAAAAAGAGTTTTGTGTTGTTTAGTATTTTTTGGATAGTTAATCTAGCGATCTCGAGTCCGGTTTCTCGTTATCGAGAACCGTTATAGACAACAGAAATTGTCTATGAAAGCCAAGGTGGCTATACAGACCAACTTCGACTCTCAACTCAAGTCGTCGTATTCTGGAAAGATCAATGGATTAATATCCTTTCGGTTATTTAAGTAAAATATTTATGTGTTATATTTTACTTTTGGAGTTAAATAATTTTAATGCATGAGAAGTTGCAATGTTAAATGTTTTGGGAAGTTAATTATTATTTATGGGAATAATAATTAATTGTTTATTAAAAAAAAAAAACGAGGGCGGTCGTTTCAGCAAAGTGCCATCTTTATACTCAAGGCATGAGTCCCATGAAGCATTTTTTCTTCTGAACGCGTAAACCTCAAAATCAAGGCTAATCATCATCTTCTATAGTAACTTACCATATGACATGTCATTCTTATCTCAACCGGTATATAACCTTTGCATTGTTTTGTTATGGACCTCCATCTAAACTCATGGTATATAACCCTAGCACGAGATGATCTATTACTTTGCCCAAAACTGATTCTCATAGGATAGATTTATACCACTACTTGGGTTATGATCCCATCAATGGTGATTACAAAGTTTTGTGTATGTCATTTGGAAAGCGTCTTTGTAAGGGATATTGTTTAGCTTAAGTTTTGACTTTGGGAAATAGAAATTATTGGAGAATGATTGACGATTATCCTCCTCAGCTTCTTGATTCATTTGATTATTTCTGATATATGTATCGATGCTGTTTTGATGTTCGATCAGAAAATTTTTCATCTTATTAAATTTCCAAGACATACAATATTTTGCCTTGCATTAAAAGCTTATAAGCTGCGAGGAAAAACTTGCAGAAAAATCACTACAAGAAAACTGGCGCGAAACTGACGGCCAAATCCGTCGGAAATCCGTCGGAATTGGCCAATTCCGACGGATTTCCGACGAATTCGTCCGTCGCTTCTATCTCGTCGGAAATAAAAAATTCGTCGGAAAACCGTCGGTATTTCCGACGGAAAATATGAATCAGAAATCTGTCGGAAATCCGTCGGTTTCCGTGTTCCGGCAAGCCGTCGGAAATCCGTCGGTTTCCGTGTTCCGGCAAGCCGTCGGAAATCCGTCGGTTTACTCGTTTCATCATTCCGTCGGAAATATTCCGACGGATTTCTGACGGATTTCCGACGGATTGGCTAAATTATAATAAAAAAAAAATTATTTAATAAATAATTATATATTCCGAATATTAATTCAAAAAAAAATTATTTAAAATCCAAAATAATTTAATAAATAATTTAATAAATAATTCTATATTTAAAAATATAGAAATGAAATAAATATTAATAATAATAATTTAAAACAATTACAAAATTTATATTTTATATAATTAAAAAATTAATTCTCAAATATTGAAAAAGAGAAAAAAATATAAATTTACAAATATCCTATATAAATATACAAATCAAAGTTTAAATCTAACAATCAAAAATCTAAATATAAGATTTCAAACCTTAAACTAAATCTAAAATTTCAAAATCTAAATCTAACATTCCAAACCTAAAACTAAACATTAGAAACCTAAAAGAAACATTTAAAACCTAAATCTAATCACAAAAACTAAATCTAACATTATTATCCTAAAACTAAAATTCCAAACCTAAATCTAACATTCAAAACTTAAATCTAACATTTGAAAATCTTAATATAACATTATTATCCTAAAACTAAAATTCCAAACCTAAATATGTTAATTAAAAACCTAAATCTAACATTCCAAAATATAAATCTAACAATTTTTTATCCTAAAACTAACATTATAAACCTAAATCTAACATTCCAAACCTAAAACTAAACATTAGAAACCTAAAAGAAACATTTCAAACCTAAATCTAATTACAAAACCTAAATCTAACATTATTATCCTAAAACTAAAATTCTAAACCTAAATCTAACATTCAAAACTTAAATCTAACATTTGAAAATCTTAATATAACATTATTATCATAAAACTAAAATTCCAAACCTAAATATGTTAATTGAAAACCTAAATCTAACATTCCAAAATATAAATCTAACAATTTTATCCTAAAACTAACATTATAAACCTAAATCTAACATTCCAAACCTAAAACTAAACATTAGAAACCTAAAAGAAACATTTCAAACCTAAATCTAATTACAAAACCTAAATCTAACATTATTATCCTAAAACTAAAATTCCAAACCTAAATCTAACATTCAAAACTTAAATCTAACATTCGAAAATCTTAATATAACATTATTATCCTAAAACTAAAATTCCAAACCTAAATATGTTAATTGAAAACCTAAATCTAACATTCTAAAATCTAAATATAAGATTCCAAACCTAAAACTAAGATTCAAAACCCATATCTAACATAACAAAAACTAAATCTAACATTCCAAAACTTAAAACTAACATTCTAAACCTAAAACTAACATTTATAACTTAAAACTAACATTAAAAACCTAAATCTAACATTCCAAACCTAAATCTAACATTGCAAACCTAAAACTAAGATTCAAAACCCATATCTAACATCACAAAAACTAAATCTAACATTCCAAAACTTAAAACTAACATTCCAAACCTAAAACTAACATTTATAACTTAAAACTAACATTAAAAACCTAAATCTAACATTCCAAACCTAAATCTAACATTCCAAACCTAAATCTAACATTCCAAACCTAAATCTAACTTTGAAAACCTAAAATTTATAAAATTTGAAAATTTGAAGAATTTGCTCTGATTTTTCGTGTGAGCTTGCTTATAAACAGAATTTTCCGACGGAATTTCCGTCGGAAATCCGTCGGAATTTTTGAAATTATTTCGTAAAATTCAACTAACGCGGGACACGAAAACGTTTGATTTTGCCAAAATTTCACTGTCCGACGGACTTTAGAAAAATATATGTTATTCAACTAAGGCGGGACACAAAAACGTTTGATTTTGCCAAAATTTCACTGTCCGTCGGAAATTTCCGACGGATATCCGACGGACTTTAGAAAAATATATGTTATTCCTTTTGTCAGACAAACCTTAAAAACTAACACGTGTTTCCCTAAACCCGTCAGAAATCCATCGGAAATTTCCGACGGATTTCCGACGGGTTCGTGGTTTCGTGAGTTTTTTCGATTCGTTTCAATTGAAATGTGTCTGTAGTGTGGTTTATTAATGATTTCAATGATAAGTTTACAATATTCACCTCCGTTTATAAGAAATTTATCAAAATTAAGATTTATATTTAGGAACTAGTAAACATGTAAGTTAAAGTATATATTTCATTATGTAGAAGTTAAGTGTAAATCATCCCAAAATCTTGAAAACAATCATTTAACCTAAATACTAAGTTTAAATTGTGTTATCTCTAATAATCTTATAATATAATTAGTTATTTGAGGTTTATTGTGTAAAATTTGTTAAAAAAGCCATGAAACCCCAAACCGTCGGAAATCCGTCGGAAATTTCCGACGGATTTCCGACGGTTTGCCCAAATCTGTAACCTGCGATACCAACGGCTCTTTTAACGTTCATATTTTCCGACGGATTTCCGACGACCGCCGACTATTCCGTCGGAAATCCGTCGGAAATTGCCGGTGGTTCTATCCGTTGGAAATCTGTCGGAAATCCGTCGGAATTTTCTGACGGATATCCGACGGATTACCGACGGACGGAAATCCGTCGGAAATCCGTCGGAATTTCTGACAGATTTCTGACGGATTTCTGACGGGCGGTAGTCTGTCGGAAATCCGTCGGAATTTCTGACAGATTTCTGACGGATTTCTGACGGGCGGTAGTCTGTCGGAAATCCGTCGGAATTTCTGACAGATTTCCGACGGATTTCCGACGAAGTAAAAATTTGCAATTTCGTCAGAAATCCGTCGTTTTACCGTCGGAATTTTCCAACGGACACGGGTCCGTCGGAAATTCCGTCGGTTTTCCGGCGGTTTTCTTGTAGTGAATGTAGTAGATGATGATGATGATGATGCTGTTTTAGCTTTGTTTTGACAAAACTTCAATTATTTTATTTGTATACAGCTAGCTAACCGTGGCTGACCTTTTAGTTTTAGCAAACTGCACACTAATAAAACAACTAAAGTTTTTTTTTGAAGCTTAGCTAAAATATCATCATCATCTATGACTTTATTTTCTTCCTTTGTTATTTTCTCCTCCTTATATTAAATTCTAAACCAAGATAGGATACAATACAAGATTACAATCAAATATCATAACCAACACCACCTTCGAGAGGGCTAGTTCTTCTAACAAAATAGGTAAGTAAATGAAATTTTTAGCTTGAGTGTAAAAAGTATATGTATGCCTAATTTTAAATGTTGAATGCCATTATGAATATGCATGCATGTATATTTTTCAAATGTGGCAACAACCACGACATGGTCAGTCTTTGTTTACAAAGAACAAAGACCCACCAGTTGAAAGATTTAGACATTTTTTGGCCAAAGAATCTTGGATAAAAGCATTGTAGAAGCTGGTGAAACATGCAATTTTGTGAAATTGCAGTTTACGCACGGATACATGTATTTCTGTAAAAAAATATTTATTTTCTATGTCAAATTAAAATGTATTTTAATCAAATTATAAGTTATAAATGATTATTTAATTTTTAATAAAACTGTAAAAAACATTAAAATTATATAAAAAGAAATAAAATATGCAATCGTGAGAAAAAGAAAAAAAACACACACATATACATACATATCTCGAGTTAGTGGTGATGAATAGTAATAGTGCAAAATAATGGAATTAATACGTATGTGGTTTAATAAGTCATGCTACAACAATTTGGTTTGTGTTTAGAGCTTCTTTTTATTTTGCCATCTACTTTTTATTTTCATAAGCTCATAAGTTCATAAGAGCATCTTTTTCCATTTATAATTTATGGCAAAATAGTGGTATCATAAAGCTGCTCTTATGAACTTAATTTCTATTTGAAAAATATACAAAAAAATTGATTTACTAAGATCAATTTTTTAAAAAAATGGGATGAAAAAAACTTGAAAATTAGTTTATTACCTTTTTATCCACCAAAAATCATTTCCATGCCTAGAATTGATTCAAGTTTATCTCTAGGGTGGAAATTTCAAGTCCGAGATATTATAGCTCTAATTTTCCATTTTTTTTTTTGAAAAATTTAGTTGAGAAACAGAGTTAAAATCCAAAGGCATCTTAAACATGTTGGATCACAAATGTGACTGCTGCTTTATATCCTTTGTGATCCAACAGATTTAAGATGTTTTTGGATTTTACCTTTGTTTCTCAACTAAATTTTTCAAAAAATTTAAAATGGAAAATTAGAGCTCTAATATATCGGAGAGTTAGAATTTCCATCTTAGAGATAAACCTGAATCAATTCTGGGTATAGAAGTGATTCTGGTGGATGAAAAGGTATTAAACTAATTTTGAAGTTTATTTTTCATCCCATTTTTTTTAACTATTGGTCTTATTAAATTAATTTTTTGTATATGTTTCAAATAGAAATTAAGTTTATAAGAGTTGCTTTATAATACCATTATTTTACCATAGATTGTGAATTGGGAAACGAAGTTCTTATGAACTTATGAAAATAAAAGGTAAATTACGGCAAAATAAAAAAAAAGATTGTAGAGAACTTGAGATGTGTGTGTATGCTTTTTTTTTCCCTTTCTCTCTATTGCATATTTATTTCCTTTTACATAATTTAAATGTTTTTTAAATTTTATTAAAACTTTTTAATAAATATTTATAACTTATAATTTGATTAAAAATACTTTTTAATTTATCATAAAAATAAAGGATTTGTTTGTAGAATGGGTACTTTTTTAAAAGTAATTGTGAAATAGGGTACATCACTATTTAAAATTAGCAAATGAAACACTCTATCTATCTCTCTCATCAATCTATCTCTCTCATTCTCTCTCTATCTCTCTCCTTCTCTCTTTTTCTCACTCACACGAGACTCTAACACCTTTCTTTCTAATTTTTTATTTTTTTTTCTTTTTCTTTATTCTTTCTTTTCCTCTCTTCCTCTCTCTTTCTTTTATTTTCTCTCAATTTTTGTTTTTAAATTATCTCACAAATAATACATCTAAAAATTTTAAAAACATAATTTTATTTTCTAAAATCTTTTTGTGAATCTAATGAAATCCATTTTATATAGATATACTACAAATTTTTTTTTATGTATATCATCTTCATACACTGACTCTGTACACTTTCTATGTATACCATCTTCGCACACTGACTCTATACACTTTCTATGTATACCATCTTCGTATACTGACTTTGTACACTTTCTATGTATACCATCTTCGTACACTGACTCTGTACACTTTCTATGTATACTATCTTCGTACACTGACTATGTACACTTTTTATGTATACCATGATCGTATACTGACTCTGTACACTTTCTATGTATACCATCTTCGTACACTGACTCTGTACAATTATTTATCTTGTACACTAACTTGTCTTGTTGTACACTGAATTGTTTTGTACACTGACTTATTTTTTAAATTTACAAGAGATGATATAGATAATGGTGTACAGAGTCAGTGTACGAAGATGATATACATAGAAAGTGTACAGAGTCAGTATACGATCATGGTATACATAGAAAGTGTATAGAGTCAATGTACGAAGATGGTATACATAGAAAGTGTACAGAGTCTGTACGAAAATGATATACATAAAAAAAAATTTGTTGTATATCTATATAAAATGGATTTCATTAGATTCACAAAAAGATTTTAGAAAATAAAATTATGTTTTTAAAATTTTTAGATGTATTATTTGTGAGATAATTTAAAAACAAAAATTGAGAGAAAATAAAAGAAAGAGAGAGGGAGAGATGAAAAGAAGAGAATAAAGAAAAAGAAATAAATAAAAAAAAAAAGATGGAAAGAATTGCGTGAGAGAAAAGAGAGAGATGGAGAGAAAGAGAGAAGGAGAGAGATAGAGAGAAGAGAGAGATATAGAGTGTGCCTATAACACTAATTATAAATAGTGATGTGCTCACTTTGCCAATTACTTTACAAAAATGTACCCATTCTCCAAATTATCTCAAAAATAAATATAAATAAATATTTTTACAAAAATACATGTACCCGTGCGATAGAGAGAAACAAAAATGTAGTTTCACCAGACGATACACATAGAATTCTATGTTTTTAAGTGGGATTGCATAGAATTTTAATATCAAACCATAACAATTTTCTTAAATTTATGCAATCATAAAAAATAGTATTAAAAAATCGACACACTCCAAATGCTCGGTTCAATACACCCTGTTAAGTTCACTTATTAAAAAAAAAAGACTATATATCTTCTTTGAAAAATATAATTTGAAAGTTTGCTTCATTTTTCATTTTCACCATCTCTAGTTTTCTAATTCCTTTATTAGTTCTCACCATTTTCAAAAATTTGAAAGAAAAAAGTGAAGTGATAGTATTAGATATAATAGATAAATGTATTTATTTGTAACTATTATATTTAGTACTATTTTTCAATTTATTCAGACATAATAGAAAATGGTAAAAAAAAGAATAATGGCAATAGGAAAATAGAGAGAGCGAAACTGAAAAATGAGACAAACTTTCAAGTTCAGTTAGTTCGTTAAGTGAGGTCTTTGGCCTCTCCAAGGGAATGTTGCAATGGCTAATGTTGCCATGGTAGAACCATCTCAAGAAGAGACATAATGATGATATTTTATATACACTTCAAAAAAAATTAGTTGTTCAATTTGTATTTTGTTAGCTGAAAAGTCAGTCACCGTTAGCTAACTATATACAAATAAAATAACTGAAGTTTTGTTTAAAAAAAGCTAAAGCATTATCATCATCTAGGATTTGTTTTTTCTTTGCTATTCACTCCTCCTTATCTTCATCACCATCATCGATCTTACCACTAATCAGTATATGCCTCTTCTTTGGATTCTAAGCTTCAGTAAAAAAAAAACATCTTTATTTATCTGGCAGATCACCGCTACAAAAACTGAGCATGATGATTCAAATATGGAAATTCTTTAAAAAAAAGAATATGATAAGCATCGATGGAGAAATCGTGACAGTGCCCCCTCTCCACTGAAAGAAGAAGCAAGATATTTGGGAAGAAAGCACTGCATGTGCCAAGGCGTATCACACGTGCTGCATATGAGAGAATCCTCTGTTGGACTCATTACCTTGCATCGCATGCATAGACCTTCTCCATCACTAGGAAATTAAATTTCACATGCCACTTTTGAAGATCGGAAAGGAGTGAAAGATAGAGAGATATAGAGAATGCCTAGATGATCTTATTATAAGTTATAAGATCTGGGTAAGGTGTTGTAGCAAGAAGACACATAATGAGACTAAACCATCACCAATTGATGTTAATAAGAAGAAACAATGCTTTGATAGACAAGGATTTGGCCATATACAAGCTGATAGTCCCAAAAATAGAGTTATGACCAGTCAAAATACAAAGGAGAGTGAATAGAATTGCTGAAGTGTACTCAACGAAGTTGGATCTCTAACAATTGCTTGGCGATGTTCAAGAGCTTAAACAGGGAGGCATTGTAGGCTTTGTACAAGGATTGAGTGATAAATCTTCATCAATGGCTGAGCTTCAGCCTATTAGGAGTCTTTATCACGTGATACAGCTTGCTACCAAGGTGGAGAAGAAATCCAAGGTAAGAAACAAATGTTATACCTTATCCCACAATTATGATATTTCTTCTAATCCCATGGGAGTTTCTGAGGTTGAAGTTAGGAGTTGTAGGAAGAAGACACATAATGAGACCAAACCATCACCTATGGATGTTAATATGAAGAAGCAATGCTTTGATAGACAAGGATTTGACCATTTAAGAGCTTATAGTCCCAATAATGGAGTTAAGAACGGTCTAAATACAAAGGAGAGTGAATAGAAGTGCTGAAGTGTAGTCAATGAAGTTGGATCTCTAACAATTGCTTGGCGATGTTCAAGAGCTGCAAGAGGGATGCATTATAGGATTTGTACAAGGATTGAGTGATGAATCTTCATCAATGGTTGATCTTCAGCCTATTAGGACTCTTGATTCGATGATAAAGCTTGCTAACAAGGTGGAGAAGAAAGCCAAGGAAAGAAACAAACGTTATACCTTATCCCATAATTCTGATACTTATTTGATGACTCTCTAGCCCTCTCTTTCCTCGTAACTGAAATAACCGACCTAGTCCCGTCACTCCTTACTCGACAGCTCAAAGCTATACTGATAGGTGTTACATTTTTCGAAGAATTCTGTCCTGGTGAGCTCCGCAGCCGTTAGTGCAAGGGCTCGATATTCCGTTGTCCAAAGCAGAATACAATTCTTAGGGTTGAGAGCTCGGCTTGCTTCTACTACCTTATAGGGTCCTCCTCACAGTTACTTGCATCAACAGAAAAGTCATCAGTCCCTTATTCTTGAAGCTTTATCATCGAATCAAGAGTCCTAATAGGCTGAAGATCAACCATTGATGAAGATTCATCACTCAATCCTTGTACAAATCCTATAATGCATCCCTCTTGCAGCTCTTGAACATCGCCAAGCAATTGTTAGAGATCCAACTTCATTGACTACACTTCAGCACTTCTATTCACTCTCCTTTGTATTTAGACTGTTCTTAACTCCATTATTGGGACTATAAGCTCTTAAATGGTCAAATCCTTGTCTATCAAAGCATTGCTTCTTCATATTAACATCCATAGGTGATGGTTTGGTCTCATTATGTGTCTTCTTTCTACAACTCCTAACTTCAACCTCAGAAACTCCCATGGGATTAGAAGAAGTATCATAATGGTGGGATAAGGTATAACATTTGTTTCTTACCTTGGATTTCTTCTCCACCTTGGTAGCCAGCTGTATCACGTGATAAAGACTCCTAATAGGCTGAAGCTCAGCCATTGATGAAGATTTATCACTCAATCCTTGTACAAAGCCTACAATGCCTCCCTGTTTAAGCTCTTGAACATCGCCAAGCAATTGTTAGAGATCCAACTTCGTTGAGTACACTTCAGCAATTCTATTCACTCTCCTTTGTATTTTGACTGGTCATAACTCTATTTTTGGGACTATCAGCTTGTATATGGCCAAATCCTTGTCTATCAAAGCATTGTTTCTTCTTATTAACATCCATTGGTGATGGTTTAGTCTCATTATGTGTCTTCTTGCTACAACTCCCAACTTCACCTTAAGAAACTCTTATGAGATTCAAATAAGTATCAGAATTATGGGATAAGGTATAACGTTTGTTTCTTACCTTGGCTTTCTTCTCCATCTTGTTAGGAAGCTTTATCATCGAATCAAGAGTCCTAATAGGCTGAAGATCAACCATTGATGAAGATTCATCACTCAATCCTTGTACAAATCCTATAATGCATCCCTCTTGCAGCTCTTGAACATCGCCAAGCAATTGTTAGAGATCCAACTTCATTGACTACACTTCAGCACTTCTATTCACTCTCCTTTGTATTTAGACTGTTCTTAACTCCATTATTGGGACTATAAGCTCTTAAATGGTCAAATCCTTGTCTATCAAAGCATTGCTTCTTCATATTAACATCCATAGGTGATGGTTTGGTCTCATTATGTGTCTTCTTTCTACAACTCCTAACTTCAACCTCAGAAACTCCCATGGGATTAGAAGAAGTATCATAATGGTGGGATAAGGTATAACATTTGTTTCTTACCTTGGATTTCTTCTCCACCTTGGTAGCCAGCTGTATCACGTGATAAAGACTCCTAATAGGCTGAAGCTCAGCCATTGATGAAGATTTATCACTCAATCCTTGTACAAAGCCTACAATGCCTCCCTGTTTAAGCTCTTGAACATCGCCAAGCAATTGTTAGAGATCCAACTTCGTTGAGTACACTTCAGCAATTCTATTCACTCTCCTTTGTATTTTGACTGGTCATAACTCTATTTTTGGGACTATCAGCTTGTATATGGCCAAATCCTTGTCTATCAAAGCATTGTTTCTTCTTATTAACATCCATTGGTGATGGTTTAGTCTCATTATGTGTCTTCTTGCTACAACTCCCAACTTCACCTTAAGAAACTCTTATGAGATTCAAATAAGTATCAGAATTATGGGATAAGGTATAACGTTTGTTTCTTACCTTGGCTTTCTTCTCCATCTTGTTAGGAAGCTTTATCATCGAATCAAGAGTCCTAATAGGCTGAAGATCAACCATTGATGAAGATTCATCACTCAATCCTTGTACAAATCCTATAATGCATCCCTCTTGCAGCTCTTGAACATCGCCAAACAATTGTTAGAGATCCAACTTCATTGACTACACTTCAGCACTTCTATTCACTCTCCTTTGTATTTAGACTGTTCTTAACTCCATTATTGGGACTATAAGCTCTTAAATGGTCAAATCCTTGTCTATCAAAGCATTGCTTCTTCATATTAACATCCATAGGTGATGGTTTGGTGTCATTATGTGTCTTCTTCCTACAACTCCTAACTTCAACCTCAGAAACTCCCATGGGATTAGAAGAAGTATCATAATTGTGGGATAAGGTATAACATTTGTTTCTTACCTTGGATTTCTTCTCCACCTTGGTAGCAAGCTGTATCACGTGATAAAGACTCCTAATAGGTTGAAGCTCAGCCATTGATGAAGATTTATCACTCAATCCTTGTACAAAACCTACAATGCCTCCCTGTTTAAGCTCTTGAACATCGCCAAGCAAATTGTTAGAGATCCAACTTCGTTGAGTACACTTCAGCAATTCTATTCACTCTCCTTTGTATTTTGACTGGTCATAACTCTATTTTTGGGACTATCAGCTTGTATATGGCCAAATCCTTGTCAACACATAGAATTCTATGTTTTTAAGTGGGATTGCATAGAATTTTAATATCAAACCATAACAATTTTCTTAAATTTATGCAATCATAAAAAATAGTATTAAAAAATCGACACACTCCAAATGCTCGGTTCAATACACCCTGTTAAGTTCACTTATTAAAAAAAAAAGACTATATATCTTCTTTGAAAAATATAATTTGAAAGTTTGCTTCATTTTTCATTTTCACCATCTCTAGTTTTCTAATTCCTTTATTAGTTCTCACCATTTTCAAAAATTTGAAAGAAAAAAGTGAAGTGATAGTATTAGATATAATAGATAAATGTATTTATTTGTAACTATTATATTTAGTACTATTTTCAATTTATTCAGACATAATAGAAAATGGTAAAAAAGAATAATGGCAATAGGAAAATAGAGAGAGCGAAACTGAAAAATGAGACAAACTTTCAAGTTCAGTTAGTTCGTTAAGTGAGGCCTTTGGCCTCTCCAAGGGAATGTTGCAATGGCTAATGTTGCCATGGTAGAACCATCTCAAGAAGAGACATAATGATGATATTTTATATACACTTCAAAAAAAATTAGTTGTTCAATTTGTATTTTGTTAGCTGAAAAGTCAGTCACCGTTAGCTAACTATATACAAATAAAATAACTGAAGTTTTGTTTTAAAAAAGCTAAAGCATTATCATCATCTAGGATTTGTTTTTTCTTTGCTATTCACTCCTCCTTATCTTCATCACCATCATCGATCTTACCACTAATCAGTATATGCCTCTTCTTTGGATTCTAAGCTTCAGTAAAAAAAAAACATCTTTATTTATTTGGCAGATCACCGTTACAAAAACTGAGCATGATAATTCAAATATGGAAATTCTTTAAAATAAAGAATATGATAAGCATCGATGGAGAAATCGTGACAGTGCCCCCTCTCCACTGAAAGAAGAAGCAAGATATTTGGGAAGAAAGCACTGCATGTGCCAAGGCGTATCACACGTGCTGCATATGAGAGAATCCTCTGTTGGACTCATTACCTTGCATCGCATGCATAGACCTTCTCCATCACTAGGAAATTAAATTTCACATGCCACTTTTGAAGATCGGAAAGGAGTGAAAGATAGAGAGATATAGAGATTGATTGGTGCTTTCGATATTTATAGAGAGAGAGAGAGAGAGAGAGAGAGAGAGAGATGTAGAGAAAATAATAATAATTCTGATATTTATAGAGAAAGTGAGATATGGGGAAATAAGAAGATGAGGGCAAAGAGAGCAAAATCGGATTCTGAAACTTTTTGGAATATCGCATGTCATTAAAGTTCCAAACAAAACAAGATGAAAAAATAGCAAAGCAAAACACAAATTTTCCCTATAAGATAAGATCATCACATATGACAACTATTTATTTTGATTTTCAATTTTTTTCTTGAATGTTTTCTTAAAGTTTTCTACATACATCCTGAGATCGTAAAAAGATTATGTGAATACAAATTATGTCCAACAAATTTTCTGAATTTTCATTTTTTTAACAATATTAGCCTTTACATTTAATTTTCAAATTTTAATCATTTTTAATTCTTAAAAGAATAAATTTTACTATCCTTAAAGTTTCTTTTGTGTCATTATTTTATATTTCCATCTTGGCCAAAATTTTGAAGCTTTTTAAAAAACTATATAGATAAAAACGTAGTTTTTCCTTTAACAGTTGGAAAATCTTGGAATTACCTTTTCAGTCAAAATTGTGAATAACGCTTTAGGGTTGAAAAATCGTGAAATGCCGTTTTTTGAAAAAGCCGTAAAATTTTTTAATTACATTTTTCCAGCATTTTTTTGAAATAATGATTATGAAGGAAAATCACGAAACTACATTTTTCCACCAAAACTATAAAATCACAAAATATTGTTACTCCGCCAATCACGTAATTTTGTTACTACACCCTTTAAACCCTTAACCCGTAATTTTGTTCTCTACATATGAACTTATAAATTAATGGGTATAAAGGAATGCACCTGATTTTTAATTGGCTCGTGAGCCCATTAAGAGCCCATTAAGTGAATACTTGGACAAAGGCCCATCACATCCAATGTTGGTTTGAAGCCGGTTTCTCGAGATTCTTGAGAAGTCATGGAATTTGATAGAGAGCGACGACGGAGAAGAACTTCGGGTCTCATGGGAGAATTCTCAGCCGCGGGGAGGAAGAAGGAGCTGCTCCTCTGAGGGTTTCCCGGCTGTGGAGAGAGAGAGGGGAAGTAAAAGGTGATGGTAATTTCTGATTTGAAGTGAAACAGGAGATGAAGGTGGATATGGCGGGTTCTGTGGGTGAAGACGGTTTGGCGGCACCGGGAAAATCATCACCGAATGGTACGAAAAACAGATCCGATTTGACAAAGCAGACGGTAGTGAACAAATTTTTTTTTTTCTTTTCTAAATGGTAGAGAATAACAAAATCTCACATGTAAAAGGAGCGGCGCATAGAAAAAGTGGTCTCTTGTTATAATATTAGGGTTTTTTAAAAAGGTACACGGCTTAACTAAAAGACATAATGTTTTTGTCTTCTTTAATGGGCTTTTATATAAAGATTTCAAGTTTGGAAGGCCCACTTATCTATTTCAGCAAATTATTGGAAACTACTAAAAGCTTTAGTGCTTTATATAAAATATCACTCCACTCATAAGGTAGAATTTATTCAAGTTGGTCATGATATATATATATAATGTAAAAGGTATATCTATGCCTAATTTTAAATGTTGAATGACATTATGAATATGCATGCATGTATATTTTTCAAATGTGGCAACAACCACGACATGGTCACCCACCAATTGAAAGATCTATAAAAGCATTGTAGAAGTTGGTGAAACATACAGTTTTGTGAAATTGCAGTTTACGCACGGATACATGTATTTTCAAATTAAATAATATTTATTTTCTATGTCAAATTAAAATGTATATTAATCTAATAAATAATCTTAGATAAAATCATTGTAGAAGCCGGTGAAACATGCAGTTTTGTGTGATAGCTACATTGAGGAATATTCAAATCTTTGGTGCCTTCACAAATCACAACATAACTAAAGCCTCTTAAGATTCTATATCAAGTCGCTAATGATTGCTTTTGGCAACAAGTCGCACCTTGAACCTGTCAAAAGAGCCATTTGATAAAATTAAGTTTAGTTGTATGCCATAGGCGTATGAACAATATCCCAACTCTGGTTCTGGAAAAATCCATCAAATTCTTTGCGCATAGCTCAACGTCACTGAAGATCATCGAGTTTGAGAAACAGTCTGAGTTTCCATATGCTGAAGTAGACGTTGACACATTTTACTTCCTTGGGGAAACAAATAAAACAAACCAGTATCATACTAGACTCTTGAAATTATGCTTAAAAATAAATAAATGAAACGTTTGTACAATGTCTGAATCCTTAAATAAGAATATAAATACATAACATCTTATTCACCACAACAATTTCATTAGCTTCTTCTTCGAAATCAAGAATCTGATCCTTATTTAACCAAAAGTGTCCAACCTCCAAAGAATCTCTGGCTTAGAGACACAAACAATACAAAAAGACTCATAAAACATTAATCAGATTATGTATGAACTGATGAAGAAGTATTGAAGTTCGAAAAGGATCTTACAAAGGAGTTGATGAATCGTTAAACATTGGACCCGAAACCACCACCACCCGGAGTAAGAATCTGTAGGATTTCACCGGCTTCTACATGTACAGTATTCTTACCTCCAAGATAGATCCTTCGTTTGTCTTTAGTGATGAGATAGTTTGCTCCACGAGCTCCGTTTTGGCCACCGTTCAATCCGCGTGGCGAGTGAACTCGTCTCTCTGAGAGAATACTAACAACCACAGGCTTTCTAAACTCTATCTCTCTCACCAGTCCATCTCCTCCTTTATGCAATCCATTGCCTCCACTCTTCTCTCTCAATCCAAATCTATGCAACAGAACCGGGTACCTGATAAAACACATGTGTTAGTTTAGTACAAGTAGGTCTGACCATTTGGTTTTTCGTGGTTTATTGGTTCAGATTTTTCAAGTTTTGGGTTTTTTTTTTTGGGATTTTGGAACTATAGTTGAGTCGGTTAGCTAACAAGTTAATAGGGGGTTTTCAGTACCTTTGCTCGAAGATCTCAGGATCAGTCATCCGAGTGTTAGTCATATGGCATTGGACTCCACTTGTCCCGTCCCATGTAGGTCCGGCTCCGCATCCTCCTCCAATGGTCTCATAGTATCCAAATGTGTCATCTCCAAATGTGAGATTGTTCATGCAGCCTTGGGAACAAGCACAAGCTTGGAAAGCTGTAAGGACAACATCTGTAACTCTCTGAGATGTTAGAACGTTGCCTCCAACAACAGCTGCTTTCTCGCTAGGAGATAGAAATGAACCAACGGGTATGTGGATCTTAACCGGAGCTAAGCAGCCTTGGTTTAGCGGAATATCAACATTAACCAAACAACGAAGGCAGTAAATAACAGCTGCAGAAGTAACTGCTTCTGGTGCATTCCAGTTACCGTAGACTTCCGGGCTTGTGCCTGTAAAGTCAAAGAAGGCTTCTCCTTTGTCAGCATCAATTGTGAGTTTTAAGTGAATTACAGATCCGTCATCCATGTAATCCTCTTCTTCTATGGTCACGGAATTACCAACCCTGGAATTTGGTGTTTCCGAGGAGACTCTAATAGCAACAGACTTCAGCATTTCTCTCACTGCTTCTTCTGCATTAAGCTGCACGTATTTCATGTAAGCCTGCACAGTTCCAAGGCCATATTGCTCAATCAGCTCTTTAATTAGAGCAATTCCTCTCTGGTTTGCTGCTATCTGAGCTTGAAGATCCGAGAGATTGTCCTGAATCCTTCTAGTTCCAGGAATCTTAGTTGTTGTCTCATCAGAACAAGGGAATTGAAGAAGTTTAACGATTCCTTCTTCCTGGAAAATCCCTTTTTCGACAACTTTAAACGCCTTTATAGCAGCACCTTCTTCCCAAATCGCCTTTGAGAACGGAGGCATGCTTCCTGGAGTTATGCCTCCAACTTCTGCATGGTGACCTCTACTAGCCACGAAGAACACAAGCTTACCATTGTCAAAAACAGGTGTGATAACGGTTATATCAGGCAAATGGCTACCACCGGCACAAGGATGATTAGTTACCAAAACATCTCCTTCGTTCAGATTTTGACCCCAATGATTGAGCTGCCAGCGAACTGTACTAGACATGGCACCCAGATGAACTGGAACATGTGGAGCATTAGCAACTAAACCACCGTCAGGACTAAACAAGGCACATGAAAAATCCAACCTTTCCTTGATATTTGTTGATATGGAAGTACGTTGCAAGGTTCTTCCCATTTGCTCAGCTATACCCATGAATCTGTGATTAAAGATGGATAGTTGAACGACATCTGCAACATTATCTGCAAGCTTCACACTGCTTATTGCAGACTCTACCTCAATTTTAATGTTCCCATATTTTGTGATGATGGCTTTGCACTGAGGTTCTACAATAACTGTACTATTCCCGTTCATGATGATCGCAGGGCCAAGAATCTCATGGCCAAAACCTAAATTCTCTAACTTGAACAACGGTGTATCATGCCATCCGCCTTCAAAGTAAACCTTGTAGTGCCTTTCAACCTTAGGAGTACCAGGGCCAGCTTCAACTGCCCGTGGTTTCAATATACTAGTTACTCCAATTGCCCGAACCCGGACATCACATATGAGGAGATTTCTATTTTGAAGTTTAAATCCATACTCTTGCTCAAAAAGCTTGAGGAACTCCACAGCATAATCAAATGCCGACCCATCTCCAGTTTTTTTACCCTTCACCATGATCGCTGTATCGGTGCCGTCATATCTTATATTTAAATATGTCTCAGTGGAGATATTTTCATCACCAAAACCCTGCTCATGGAGCTTCTCTCTCACTTCTCTCAGTAATAGAGTTTCCCTTCTAAAGACTTCTGAAAGAGATTCAGGGCCATAAACAGCTGAATATGGTTCTTGAGCATCTTCAATAACATCTGCCAAACCCATTCCATAAGCACTTAAAATCCCACAATATCTGTGAACGAGAACTTCTTTCATGCCCAAAGACCTAGCTATTGCACAAGCATGTTGCGGTCCAGCACCTCCAAAACATGCAAGTGCATGATTCTTGGTTTCATGACCTTTCATCTCTGTCAATTGCCGTATGGGACGACACATTGTCTCATTAGCAACACTCAAAAATCCCATTGCTATTTCCTCCACCGCCATGTCCTTCGCATATGGGTCCTGGCTCTTTCTATATGAATTAATCTGTCCTGCAAGCTTTTCAAATGCTTCTCTTGTTGCTGCTACGTCCAAAGGTTGATCTTCGTTAGGCCCAAAGATGGATGGAAAATAATCAGGAATAACAAACCCCAAAACGAGATTTGCATCGGTAACTGCTAACTCTCCGCCTTTCCGGTAACAAACTGGACCTGGGTGAGCACCCACAGAATCAGGTCCCACCCGGAAAGCACCAAACTGAAACTTTAGTTTGGACCCACCACCAGCAGCAACAGTGTTTATGTCAAGCTGTGGCGCTTGTATGATTGTTCCAGCAATCTGAGTTTCTATGACTTGCTCATAACTTCCATCATAGCGGCTAACATCCGATGAAGTACCACCCATGTCAAATCCAATCAGCGGTTTTTCAGTTTCAAGACCAAAGAGTGTCTTCGAGTAACCAACAACTCCTCCTGCTGGACCTGATAACACAGCCTTGTGCCCTGAAAACCTACTCTCTGGTGCTAGACCTCCATCAGACTGCATGAACAGTACATTCACTTTGCCAAGATCATCATCAAATTTGGAGATGAAACCCGATAAGTACTCTTTGATCACAGGTGTCAGATAAGCATCAACAGTGGCTGTTAGACCCCGAGGAACAGCTCGAACCATTGGTGTCAATGCAGAAGACAACGAGACATGTCTAAAACCCAACTCCAAAGCTAACTTCTCCACAGCCATCTCATGCTTTGGATAGGTATATGAGTGCATCAAAACAACAGCCAAACAACTTATCCCTTTATCAAGCAAACCCTTCAACAACGGTTTCAAAGCTTCTCCATCAAACGGCTTCACAACTCTAAGAAGCTCACCAGAAACTCCTTTAATCAAAGACCCTGAATCATCATTATCTTCACCCTTCTCAAGGGCAAGCTCAACTCTTTCATCAACCTCTATAACCTCTTCATAAAGATTCGAAGGTTTCGCCACAGTAAGATCAAAAATATCAGGTCGAGCTTGGTTACCAATCTGCAACAAATCCTTGAAACCTTTAGTAACACACAAAGCTATTCTTTCCCCTTTCCTCTCCAACAACGCATTCGTTGCCACAGTTGTACCCATCCTTATCCACTGAATCTTATCAGTTGGTATTTTCGACGTTCTCGGTATCTTCTTCCCCGTATACTCCTCAAGTATCCTCCTGATTCCTTCAACTGGAGCATCGTCATAGTTCGATGGATCCACTGATAAAAGCTTCAAAACACGTCCATCTGAATGACCTGGAATCTCAGCATAAACATCAGTGAAAGTACCTCCTCTATCAATACAAAACCTTAGCTTCCCTTCCATTACAGTTCCCATTTTCTACACTCTCTGCATAAATCAAAAAACTCAAAAAACCAAAATCAGATTCCATAAAACTCGAAATGAGACTAATCAAATCAAATCACAAAATCATTAATAAAACCAAACAACGAAATCACTAAACCTCAACTCACAATAACGATATTAAGAGATCAACAACAAGAATATAACTTCGATTTGATTTATGATCATGATCGTTAGACAGATACTGAGATTTTAGATAGAATTAATTCAAGTTAAACGATAAGAGTAAAGGATCGGTGATTAAGAAGTCCAAATACCTTTCGCTAGTGGAAAAGAGTCGCCGGAGAAGGAGGTCGGAGAGCGAGTTTAAGCAGAGAGTCAACACAGTAGTGGGTGAATTATGAAGGTGATGATGATTAGATGGATTTGATGATTACGAAGGATCTCATGTTCTTTTGCTTTCCCGGTTTAATTAATCCCTTTCGGTTTATCGTTGATTATAATTTAACCGGATAACCATTTAAACATCAGCTTCTCTTTTATTATTTTGTTTTTTTAAGGCTCTATTGTCTTATTATATGAACTTTAATTTCTCTAAGGAAACTTGATTAGTGTCAAAATTATAATTAACAGGATTATGACATATGTAAAAAAATGATCTTATTTTTTTTAACTAAAAAAGAAAACCAACAATAAAAAAAAGATACAAACTAAATAATAAAAAGAATAATTTTACTTTCTATTTTTTCTTACATCTGTTAAATTTTATTATTTGGTTTTAAAATATTATATGCGAATAATGATGTTTTGATACTGGCTTCAAAATTTTGGATGTTCAAGGCAATTGTTTCATGATGCTCGGTTCAAGCCTAGTGATAGACACATGAATATATTTTACAGATCAAAAGTAAAATATATATCAAATTTTCAAATTTTAATACTTTTATAAATACTAACAACCCAATTACACATATATATATATATATATATATATATATATATATATATATATTCATATAATCCAAATTAATATACAATCATTTTTAATAATAGTGTCACTAAACAATGATCACATCTATCCTTGATTTTATAAAACTTACGTCTTTATCATTTGTATTTTTTTTTAAACCTTCACAAATTTGACCACAGTAAAAATAAGAAAATATTGATCCATAAAATTTAAATATATATATATATATATATAGATAAATATGATGTTGGACATTATTTTTATTCACATCATCATTTAATCTTTCGGAATGTATTGAAGACCAATTTAAGAAATATAATTAATACAAACACAAGAAAAAATATATAAAACGAAAATAAAAGTTGACATTTGTCACGATTTTATATTATAAGGAGATTTTGTGTTTTGTGTTTTCCTTTGAGCTTTTGATTATTTTCTGTTTTCTTTGAGATTTTAAAGATGTTCTTCATCCCCCAAAAATTCAGAATCCACCTTTGCACTTCCACCTTATTCTTCTTATTTTCCCCAAATCTCAGTATTTATCATCATTCTACTCTCTGCCAATGTTGTAAAATACGCTAAACCATGATAAAGGAAAAGAGTACAACCACACGTATAATCAGATTTCTTCTCCTCGAAGTATCATCTTCATGGTATTTTTCGGATCATATACATAAATTTTTTGGGAATTTCTGTATGTAGTATTAGGCACAAGCTGAGTTGAAGATATTGGTGATACTTCAATATATATTAGAAGATGTTGGCGATACTTCTCACCTTTTTCTTTGTTAGAATTTTCCTTGATTGCTTGAATCTCTCTAGATAGTAATCTCTAGTTTGCCTACTTGAATATTTCCAGCAAGATCTGAAGTATATGTTTTGTACATACAAATTATTAGTTTGGTTTTCTCTTGATCTCTCTTTCCAATAGACTCCATATTGAGAGATTGAAGATCTTTTAAAAAATGACTCTTTTTCTACACTTTCACTTGTTAGTCTAAACAAACATATGATAATGTTTATAATACAAGATTGCAATTAGAGGTCTGATCACATCGAACTACAAAGGTAAAAATGATAGAATCAATCACTTGCAAAAAATTTATAATCCAACTTAGCATAAATATTATATATATTAACTGACCATAATTATATGTCAAGCAACAATTAGGTTTCTCAAGAGTGAGTTGGTGTTAACAATTTATATTATTAAATTTTTAATATGGAAACACAACCTAATTTATTCACGTAAACAAATAAAAAAAAGAAAGATTGACTTAAATGGGTTAGAAAAGTCTGTTTATTGCTAGCGTGGGATACATTTTTTGAAAATAACTCATATGTTTTGAGTGCTTGTAAAATTACTATTAACACCCTTGATTAAATTTTTTTTGTTTGAACGTCACTAATCCACATCACTAATCCACGTCACTAATCAAAGAGAAACTGAAGCGTCCATCATCACTTTATAGCAACTGTTCACGACTCGACGGAGGAGAAAAAAATTTCTCTCTTTCTTTCCGGCGACTGATTTCGAAACTTAAACCCTAAGTCGGTTTCCGGCCGTTTCTGTGTCATTTCGTCTCAGTTTCAAGGAACTCGAGTGGGTTTGAATATCTCTGCTTTCATCACTCTCGGTAAAAATCTCTGCTTTCATCACTCTCGAATATCTCTATTTGGTTGAGTTTAAACCGTTATGTGAAACATATAGCTTTTTATCGGTGATTATTACGGCTGATTTCCGCCGTCATTGTGGTTGATTTGATAGAGCTACTGGATTTGGTGTCTGGTTTATTACGACTGAGTTACGGGTTGTGTTAGGGCTAATTTATGGATCTACTGGATTTGGTGTCTGGTTTATTACGACTGAGTTACGGGTTGTGTTAGGGCTAATTTATGGTTTATATTGGTATATGTCGCTGAGTTTCTTTATATGTCCTGATTTTTATCGATGCATCTGTGGCTGAATTTGTTTATGTTTCGGCTGAGTTAATATTTACTATACTATTGAGTTATACTATCCCAATGCATTTGTGACTGAGTTATTATTTATGTTTTGGCTGAGTTGTGATTTATACTCTGTTTGATGTATCTATACTCTGTTTGATGTAATGTTTGTATCAGATGGATGAACCAAGGCATTACCCTCCAAGACTCTATGCGGAAGGGAAGTCTAATCTGGATGATAAAGATATTAACCACAATGTTGCAACCAAAAATCTAGTTACAATTAGAGAATCAGTAGGTGAAACTGTTTGGAATCAAATTAAGGAGCACCCAACTGGAATAGCAGCCAAAATCTTTGAGAGGAACATTATATGGTCTGGTAAAACTGTCCACTACCTTCTATGCAGACAGTTAAGAGTAAGGAAGAATGAGCTTTGGTTTCTCATTGGTGGTCAACCTATCAGATTTGGGTTGAATGAGTTTGAGTATGTCACGGGTTTCAACATAGATCCGTTGCCTACAGAGCCATTTGAACCTGAGGCTGATTACAGAGCGTTTTTCAGAGAGTTGAATGTGCCTAATGGAGCAGAAGGAGGTCCCAATTTATATGAGCTTATGGATGGATTGGATAAATGCCGGGCATGGGTACCACAAGACATTAGGCGTTTATGGATGGGGCGGTTGGTTCTAATAGCAATTGGTATCCATGCACTTCATCACAACTCTAGAATACCGTTGGAATCTGCTAAAAGAGTTTTTGATGATGAAGCCTTGAATAATTATCCATGGGGTCGGGTAGCATTTCAGTCTCTTGTTGGGTCTATCAAGACCATGAGTCCAAACGGAAGGACGTACACCGTCAACGGTCTGGTGTTCGTGTTACAAGCTTGGGCTTATGAATCTATCACATGCTTTGGAGAACTTTTTGGTAACCCATCTGCCGGGGATATGAGTCCTCTGTTGCGATGGAAGGGAAACCGCACACGAAAAGATTTGGTTCCGATCATTGATGAAGAAATCGAAACAAATAAAAAGGTAAGGTTTTGACTGAGTTATATATTATTATGAGTCATTGACGGTTGAGTTAGAGTTAATTGATAGCTGAGTTATAGTTAACTGTGACTGAGTTATGGATTATTGTGACTGAGTTGTGGTTTATTCATGGCTGAGTTATTGTTTACGATGATTATTGTTTATTATATCTGATGTTGTAGGTGCGTGTGGTGAATATGATTATTAGAAATGATATAGTGCTATATCCTGAGTGGCCTGATCAACCAGAAGACCAAGAACTTGATAATTTGATACAAGACATAGCTGATAAGAGGTTTGTCCCAGGCTTCTGGGACAAGAAGATGCCTGATAATGAGAAAAAGAGGAAGAAGAAGAAAAAACCAGATGATAAGGATGAATCTCAACATATCGCAAAGAAGTCTAAAGTCTTGAAGGAGAATGATGTTGATTTTGATGAATCTGTCGGGAATAAGAATGATGAAGCAAAGGTAATTGATATTGTATATTGTGTTGATATTTAATGTTTGGTTAGGTTGCTTATGCATTTTTTTTTGTGTATATGTGTTGCAGTGTTGTAATGAGAAGGCAGATTATGTGTCGCTTAGAAAACTCATTATGGATATGGAGGCTAATTTCAACTCAAGATTTGATCATCTTGATACAAGCATGAACGGCATGTCTTCACAGCTAGAGAAGGTGGAGAGTGAATTGAAAGAGTTGAAAGATTCAACCGGTTTCCGTATCCAGCATCTGGCTGGTAAATCATCCGGATACCACGACCCATCCACTCTGGTAAAAAATCCCAGCGTACCACCGTTACTTATAAAAGACCCGTCGAAATCTGTAAGTAGTAATCCTCTGGTAAGCTAACAGTGCCATACGTACGACTGATTTATCATTATTTCGGCTGAATTAAAAAGCCATTATGACTGAGTTATCTTATTTTATTTGTAATGTTATACAGGGGAAGGATGCCAAAATTCTTGAGAATGTTCAGAAGAACCTGACTACGAATATGGAAGTGGCTGGTAAGTCCACCAGCTACTATGATGATGATCTCATTGAGGTGGTTGCTTCGAAAAATGATGTTAAGAAGCAGCATGTTGGTAATCAGCGGTCTCCTATATGTACGAGAAAGAAGACAGCAAAGGACAAAGAAGAAGGAAAGACTAGAGAATTAGAGTCCAAAAAAGCAAAAACACAGGGAAAAAAAGCAAAAGCACAGGTAGAAAAAGCAAAAGCAGATGCCAATAAACAGGAAAAAAAGGGTAGGGGAAGACCTAGAAAGAATGTAAAGGTCGAGAAATTCATTGCCAATCCAGAGAGGAATGAAGAAGAGTTTACATCAGCTGCTAATGCGCTGGATATTTTAGCTGCTGAAGCAGTTTCTAAAAAAGCTGATGATGCGCAGAATTTAGCTGATGAAGCAGTTTCTACAGAAGCTGATGATGATGCGCAGAATTTAGCTGATGAAGCAGTTTCTACAGAAGCTGATGATGATGCGCAGGATATAATTGATGGAAAAGCTGATGGTGATGATGCGCAGGGGATAATTGATGGAAAAGCTGATGGTGATGATGCGCATAAGAAACTTGATGAAAAAGCTGGTGATGATGATGGAAAAGACAATAATGATGAAGAAGTAGAAGAGTCCACAGTTGATGTTATGAAGGACGACATGCACATGATATCTGAGTCAGAGGATGATGATGATGAACAGCTAAGGCTTCAATCTATAAGTGAAATCAGGAATCAGAGTGTTAAGCTGTCCAATACTGGGTCTGATATGATTAAACTAAAAGATAAGCCAACAAGTATTTTTCCTCGTATTCGAGAAGACGGACTGACGTGCATGAGGAAGAACTGTGAACCTTCATCTGCAATATATGATCCTATGTCACCTGTTGATCCGGTTAGATATAAGAAACTGCAGGAAAACCTAAAATCACTGAAGTATGATCTTGTTCATTAATTTGTTAATTACAGCTTCTTGTTAACAATGTTTTAACATATTGACTTGTGTTTGTCTGTCAACAGGGACATCAAATTGGGAAATCCTACAGACCTGCGTGAGTTCTATAGGGTCATCATTGTTCCACGGAAGTCGTGGCCAGACAAACAGTTTGGATGGCTGAACGAAACTGTAAGTTGTACGGCTGAGTTAGTCTATGACTTATTATTCATAACGGCTGAGTTATTCTATGACTTATTATTTATTATTATGACTGATTTATGCTTTGACGTAATATAAGGTTACAGCTGAGTTGTAATGACTTATTCTTTATTTCGGCTGGGTTATGTAATAATTTTTTATACGTTACGGCTGAGATAGACGTATTATACATTATGACTGAGTTATGCTTTTTTTATTTCAGCATATCAGTGCGTACCTGAGAGTCCTCAGACGTAGGTTGATTACAGAACCCTGCCCATATCATACCAATGGCATTGCGTTTGTAGATCAGTACTTCACCGCTCAGATGATCCGTGATTATGATCAGTTCAAAATGAAACCTAAGAACTTCAAGTTTAATGGGACCACGTATGAAGCTGTAGTCAGAGGTTTGCATCCGGATGATCAACAAACTGGTAAGATATGGGCGCTAGATGTTTGGCATGTGTATTTCGTTGTACAAACCGGAGGTGATCATTGGTTGGCGCTGGACGTGGACCTGACTCGTGGGCACATTGATTGCTACGATAGCATTGTGGGAACAGTGACTGAGGAGAAGAAATTACGAATTCTTGAATCTTGTAAGCCGTTAAGGGTAATGATTCCGTACATGCTAAACGATGTAATTCCTAAATCCCAACGATCTCCTAGCTACGATCAGTTTACTTTCAGATGGAAGAGTCCAAAGAATGTGCCTCAAAACGAGGATCCCGGAGACTGCGGTGTATATGCGCTAAAATACATTGAATGTCTCGCGCTTGGGGTAACATTCGATGGCCTCTGTGATAAGAACATTCAGGGTTTACGGGTTAAGATGGCAGCAGATATACTGGCGGAGGAACCTGAATTTTATTCGGGATTTAATTGACTAAGCAGGCAGACAATATGTAATTTTATGTTTTATTTCTAGGAATGTTTATTTTGTGGACATTTGATATAACTCAGCCGTTACGCATTATTAGTAATTCAATTAACAATATAAATCAGCCGTTACGCTATTATAAATCAGACATGAAGCATTATTCAATGAACACTATAACTCATCCAAAATGAATCTATAAATAAGCCATAAGCATTAGTAGTACATTAATTAACGATAGAACTCAGCTGCCATGAGATAAATAAATCAGCCATGAAGCATTATATATACATCAATTAACGGAAATTTGCCGCCAAAACATTAGTTAACAAACTTTGGCGCGAAACCATAAGTTAACAAACTCCCCTTTCGCATTCCTCTCTGTTTTTTTCTCTATTTATATTACATAACCCTAATATTCATCTGATACTCGATCTTATTTACCCTTTCTCATACTGTATCTCATTTTGTCTATTTATATCTGTTACATCTTCTTATCCACATGGAAGTTGTTCCTCAAATCAGAAGTCAGTTTCACGGAGATGTTAAAGCGATCCTATACGCTGCTGATCGTGAGAATCTCCCCGTTCTAAACCCTGGTAGTGGTTTTGGTATCAATCTTGACAAAACCTCTGACACGTTTAAAGAGTTCGATTTCAAACTATATTGCGCCTTCCCAAATATCCTGAGAGACAATTGGGTGCATGCGTGGCCGACTTATCGCTTCATTCCATTCCATTATAGGAAACAATGGTTTTTAACACTCGCGGTAAGCACCGATATTTCCCTTGATATTAAGCAAACTAAAAACTTATTTTCACTCTTATGAATAATAGTGTATTTTTATTTATTTTTTTATTTTTTATTTTTTGATGTGTAGCGTCAATACACGTGGGATCCGAGACATACTTTTACGGTGTGGACGCAGTTTAACTTGGTGGCTCGTGAAGTATACCAAGAAGAGATTAGAAGGCTCATTTGGAAGCGTAGAAATTACTCCTATGTCGATAAGCCCGACTGGATGGATAAGAAAGTGTGGAAAGATTTCTTTTACCTTTTTTTGGATTTAGGTTATTGAAAATGAAATTTTATTGTAATGATCTGAAAATAAACATATGTGTTAGTTCACCCATGTACTTTCACAAATGATTATGAGAAATCAGACATAATAATGATCATGAAATTACTTCAATGTTTGTATATTTTAATATTGTCCAAAAATTAAGTGTATTTTATTATCAATAATCTTAAAATAATTATATATATAATAGACTTAAGTTAATATACAAAATTAACAATATAACTCATCTGCCATGAGATAAATAAATCAGCCATGAAGCATTATTGATACATCAATTAACAATGTAATTCAGCTACTATGTCATATATACGCAACCTAATCGATTTCCGTGAAACAGAAATTTGCCTCGTAACCATAAGTTACAAACGTAACCTTTCGCCTTCTGCTCCGTTTTTCCTCTATTTATATTAGATAACCCTAATTTTTCATCTCATATTCGATCTTATTCTCCCTGTCTCATATTGTATCTCATTTTCCCTATTTATATTTGTGTTACATCTTCTTGTCGACATGGACGTTGTTCCTTCCATCAACAGTCAGTTTTACATAGAGGTTGAAGCGATCCTAAACGCTGCTGGTCGTGAGAATCTTCCCGTTTTAAACCCTGGTAGTGGGTTTAATTTCAATGTTGACAAAACATCTGACACGTTTAAAGAGTTAGATTTCAAACTATTTGTCGCCTTCACGGAGATCCTGAAAAACAATTGGGTGCATGCGTGGCCGACTTATCGCTTCATTCCATTTCATTATAAGAAAAAATGGTTTTTCACACTCGCGGTAAGCATCGATATTTCCCTTGATATTAAGCAAACAAAAAAACTTATTTTGACTCTTATGAATCAATTTTTTTTTTTTTTTTTTATTGTGTAGCGTCAATACACGTGGGATCCGAGACATACTTTAACGGTGTGGACGCAGTTTAACTTGACAGCTCGACAAGTATACATAGGACATATGCGTGATATCAAGTACAAATTGAGTTGTTTGGGCGATAAGCCAGAATGGATGAATATGATAGTGTGGAAAGATTTGTCTGACATGTTTAATGAATTTGGTTATCAGTGAAAACTTATTGTATTTTATTTTCAATATCGGAAAATAAACATGTGTTAGTTCTCACAATATAACGTATGTTAGTCGATTCGTATCTCCGTAATCTCAATTCCTTCGATTAATGTTAACTCAGTAATAACGTTATGATAACTCAGCGAAATAACGAATTCAGTATATTTTGAATTTTTTTGAATTATTCTGAATTAAACTTTTTTTATTTTTTCAAAAACAATTTAATAATTACTACAATGAGTTTATCATGCGTGTAGACACGTAATGTTGGTTTGCGGTTCCCCATAAACACGCTATTCGTAATTACTGTTACGGATTTATGTTGTATATTTATATTACGGTTCATTATATTTGTTGCCTCATTGATCCTCAATTTCTTTTCTTTTACAATGCCAGAAAGTTCTTACTCTTTACCCAACACAGATCCAATTGAATTTGATGATGCTAATTTTGGGATCCCTAGTAATTGTTTGTGTGGTGGAAGGGCACTTCTTGAATCTTCTATGACAAGTACGAATTTTGGAAGACTCTTCTACACATGTCAAGACAGAGATGTAAGTTGTTCAATGTTTTGGTCGAATTTTTGATATTGAGTTCGAATTATGGGTAATTTATGAATTAAATTGTTGAATTTTGGTTTTAATATGTATGTGTAGGATGGGGGATGTCACATTCGGAAATGGTGGGATGAAGCTATGATGGAGGAATTAGTAACGGTAAGGCAAGAAATTCATGAGTATCCTACTATGAATCAAATGCGTGAAACTCTTACTGTCCATAGAGACGCGATTGCTCACCTATATGATCTCCAATTAGAAAACGAGAATGAGTTAGGTAGGCTCAAGGCGCTGATTGACAAAAAGAGGGATGGAATTGCTACGGAGTTGAAGAATGCGGTTGTTGCGGTTTTTGTTGTCCTAGCAATATTATTCTATTTGTTTAAGTAGTTTAGTTCATCAATGTATTTTGACAAAAGATTATGAGAAAGTCAGACCATTTTATCTAACAACTCAGTCGGGACGAGAACATAACTCAACCGTGTCATTATGATAACTCAGCTAAACCTCGAATGCAGTAAATGTGAATATTTTTTTTTACTTTTCATATAAACAACGAGTTATAATTAACATTTAGATGAACCTTAGCCGGTGAAGATCATGAAATTACAACATGTTTGTGCATTTTCAAACTTATCCTGCAAAACGATGTAACACAAACCCTAAACCCTAAACCATTGTCATACCATATAAGCTTTACTTAGACAGAGTTAACATTTGTTTTTTTTTAGCGAATAGGATGTGAATTTATTGTTAATAATCTGAAAATAAATATATGTAATAATCATTTATAAATATATATTAAAAAGTTTATTTTCTTTATGATAATTTTATCTAACAACTCAACCGTGACGAGAACATAACTCAGTCGTAACGTATGTGTATGCCACTGAATTAAAAATTTTGAATTTTTTTGAGTTAAACTTTTTTGAATTAAACTTTTTTGAATTAAACTTTATTTAAGTACTGTACAAACGTCATAATTACTGAATTTACTATGCGTGTAGACACGTAAAGCTGGATTGCGTTTTCCAATATACATACACGATTTCTCCTGCAAATAAAAGAATAATAAAAAAAAAAACGCCGCTTCCCCCAAACAAAAAACTCGATCTGCTTCACAAATACCGAAGGCAAAGCTTTTGTTCGCTTAACAATTTCGACCAACACTATCTATTAGTCTAACGTATGTTTGTCGATTCCTATATTCGTTAGTTATCTCAATTTTTTGGATTTATATAACTCAACTGTGTCATTATGATAACTCAGCTAAACCTCGAATGCAGTAAATGTGAATATTTTTTTTACTTTTCATATAAACAACGAGTTATAATTAACATTTAGATGAACCTTAGCCGGTGAAGATCATGAAATTACAACATGTTTGTGCATTTTCAAACTTATCCTGCAAAACGATGTAACACAAACCCTAAACCCTAAACCATTGTCATACCATATAAGCTTTACTTAGACAGAGTTAACATTTGTTTTTTTTTTTTATCGAATAGGATGTGAATTTATTGTTAATAATCTGAAAATAAATATATGTAATAATCATTTATAAATATATATTAAAAAGTTTATTTTCTTTATGATAATTTTATCTAACAACTCAACCGTGACGAGAACATAACTCAGTCGTAACGTATGTTTATACCGCAAAATTCGGCATTTTGAATTTTTTGTATTTTTTTGGAATTAAACTTTATTTAACTACTGTGCAAATGTGATAATGACTGAATTTACTATGCGTGTAGACACGTAAGGCTGGGTTGCGTTTCCCAATAAACACGCTTTTCTGCAAAGAAACGACAAAAATAATTCGACTCATCCCCAAACAAATCTTCACTATCCACTTAAAAAAAAAAAATCTCAATTCCAAACCCTAAGAAAAAATACTCTCAATTTCGTCGATTAATTCATTCGATTTCTATATTCGTCAACTAAAAAATGAGTTTTTGTTCCGAGTCATCAGTCGTACTCAGTGACCGTGGATTGCCGTCGAAATGTGTGTGTGGATTAGGTGTTACGATTTTTACATCGAAAACTCAAGACAATCCTGGCAGACCGTTCTTCCGTTGCGAAAGTAAGAAAGATGCAAAGGAGTGGACAAATAAAAAAGATGTAAGCAGATTATTTTGGTTTTCTTGATGTTTATGTATGTTATTGTTGCTTTATTCAATCTCGTTTATTTGTTATGAAATAGGGTCACTTATTTAAGTGGGTGGAGGATGCGGTGTATGAAGAGGTTGAAGATGCATTACCAAAACTGGAAATTTTGGTAAATGATATCACAAACGTTAAGTCAGAGGTAAGCACTGCTTTACAAGAACTGCGATATGATGTAAAGTTGAGTAAACTTGAAATCGGCAAGTGCAAATTGTGGTTGAAAGTGTGTTTTGTCTGGCTTTGTTTTCTGACGATTGTCATTGCTTACCTACTAGCTGGTAAAGCAAAGGAAACAAATTCAATGTTGTTTCTTGGCTATTAGTGTTTCAATGTTTGTTAAACTTGTTTAAATGGGTTGCAGTTTATGTTTATGTTTATGTTGTTTCTTATTAAAGGGCTTGTAATTTAATAAAATAACTCGGCCGTAAAACAGAGTACTCAACCGTGAAAACAGAGTAACTAAGCAACCGTAAAAAAGAAGCAGAGTAAATCAGCCAAACACCAAATTATTATGATGTAACTCAACCTGTCGTTATAATAACTCAGCCATTGCACTAGTGATAGTATTTTTTTCTATTTTAGTATAAAAATTGAACCAATAACAGTAAGACATATATGAGAAATATTCTAGATACCGTTTCTCATATTGAGAAATTATTGGCACAGTTTCTTAAATTTTTTCCTTTTATATTACATCTCCGAACAATTATTTTATTATTTTTTTATTCTGAGAAACCCTTTAAGAACCCACCGTTGGAGATGCTCTAAGAACCTCTTGAGAGACTGTTCTGCCACTTGTCAACTTTTAATTGGTTTTAATTTTTTTTTGTTAATTAAAATTAAAATAAGTATTTAAATTATATTAACATCATTAAAATATTATAAATAAGAGACTGGGTGAGACTCTAACCGCTGCACAGGCTCTTATATAATCAGTAGAAACAAACCTAGTATATCTCATATCGTCAATCTGCCAATAAATTAAAACCCTTTCAACCTATTTCCGTTTCATTCAATTCATCTAGTTATATCAATGGCCGCATCCGGTTCCGGTTCTGGTTCTGATTCGAAGAAGAGAAAGTATGTTCCAGATGATGACGCGAGTGTGAAGATGTGGTGGGAACAGGAAAAAAAGTTCAAAGCGATAATCTATTTCGTGAAAAAATCAATTTGGGAGACAGACCAAGCACACTGGTTGGATATCACGTACCGTGAGAAACAAGCGGAACGTGATCTGTTAGCAAAAATGGAGGAGCCTGGCTTTAACCTCAAGGAAGAGATCCGTATGGTGGATAAGGAGTTGAAGGAGGCGACTGTGAAGAAGGGCGCTTTCAAGGTGCACCCGATCAATTGGGATAAATTAGGGTATGGATCTACGGATGACTACTGAAGAACGCAGATCGAGTTTTTAATGATTTTTAATTTTGGTACCACACAAGTAGTAAGACGATGTTCTATTTTGATTGCTAAGATATTTGTTCGTATATTATACAAAACGGCTGAGATATGATATTGTCATCTGACTTAGTACACACATGATGGCTGATTTACGGAAATAATGTTACGGAGTTATAATTTTCGACTGGCCTAATTAACGGAAAATAAATGTTAACCCTTTATTTTATCTTTTTCCCAAGCGATGCATTTAATATGACGTGATAACTCAGCTAAACATATAAAAAAAATGGAAGTAATAGATGTGGCTAATCAAGGTGATATGAAAGGTTGTCTGCGACACATTAACCGTTACAGCAGGGTTACGTTCCTGTATACGGCTGAGTTATATGTACAACATCATTATAAATTAAGGTACTCCAACAATATTATTACGTGTTTATGGGGAAACGCAACCCAACAATACGTATCTACACGCATAATAAATCCAGTAATCATCACGTTTTTTAAAAATAAATAAAGATTTTATTCAGAATAATTCAAATATACGAAACTATTAGAAACTGAAGAGTTTAAGTCTATTAGTAATAAATATTTTACTGACACCACCATAAAAAGTAGGTTTTCTTAAGAGTCTAAACCTATTAGTAATAATTACTGAAGAGTTGCAACTCTTGGGAAGAGAGAAAAACCAATATGTGTCTTAAACTGCCTATATTTTTATGCGTTATAATTCATTTGTATTATAACGATATGGCTCACTTAACGCATTATGGCTGATTGATTTCTATGATGGCTGATATTACGGAAATTCATTTATGTAATGGCTGAGTTATTATAACGAAAGGCTGAGTTAGCGCATAATCATTTTGTGGTTTGGCTGGTTTACTCTGCTCTGTTTTACGGTTGCTGAGTTACTCTGTTTAACGGTTGATTACTCTGTTTTACGGCTGAGTTGATTATACGGTTGATTATAACGATACCAATTCAAAAGAAACTACATAAACATAAACTGCAACTCATTTTACAAAGTTTAACAAACATTGAAATACTAATAGTCAATAATTAAACAAATAGGAATTAAAAAGCAGTAAAGAGCAGTAAACTACGCGGATCCAAACCCCAATTTATCCCAATCGATCGTCGTCACCTTCACGGCTTCCTTCTCCACATCCGCCAACTTTAACTCCTCATCGATGTTAAAATCATACTTTTTCATTCTTTCTAACAGATCACGTTCCGCTTTCTTCTCACAGTATGCGATTTCCAACAGATGTGCATTTTCTGTCTCTTTCATTGTTGTTTTGACGATATTGATTACCGCTTTGAACTTCGCTTGTTGTTCTCTTATTTTCGCACTCCCATCATCTGCAACATGCTTCCTCTTCTTTGAAACAGAACCGGAACCGGGTAAGTCCATTGATGCCGATTGATGTGTTGAAGGAAACGAGACTAGGTTGATAAAAGGGTTTTAATGTCCGGAAGATAGAAGATATGAAAGATGATTGCTTTGTTTCTATGGAGTATTAGTATATAGTATATATATAGAGTACGAACAGATGCTTCCAGATGATGCGACGTTTACAGTCCTCGAGTTGGTTGAGTTATTAAAACGTCGTGGCGGAATTATTGCTTTTTTTAGTTTTACATTTTATGGTGGTGGCAGTAAAAAATCATAATTGGTAGGTACATACATATATTTGTAAACACCTTTTCGGGATAAATAGGTGTTAATAAGTCGCAGACAACCTTTCATATCACCTTGATTAGCCACATCTATTACTTCCATTTTTTTTAAAAAAAATTAAAAATACAAATGGAAATTTATAATGTTTTATGTTATATAATGTTTTATGTCAAATTTTTATATTACGGCTGATTTATAATTCGTTCGGCTGAGATATTATACTTTGACGGCTGATTTAAAGAAATATCGTGTCTAATTTATGATATTTACACTAGTTCATATTTACGAAAGGTCATATAGGCGGTTTACGAAAGGTCATATAGGCGGTTTACGCTCTTGACTTTCTCTTTTCCCAAGCGATGCAAGTCGTAAGTAATTATTACGAATATTTACATGTATCTATCTGTAAATAAATAAGTCGCAGACAACCTTTCATATCACATTGCTCATCCACATCTCTGAAGGTCTTCAAATTTTTTTTTTTTTTTACTTGAAACATAAAAAAAATAATGGAATTCTATCACGACCTTGGTGATGTTGTTCCTCCTATCACCGGCTGGCATGTTCGAGTTAAGGTCTTGAGAGCTTTCCGTGTCTTACTCGATCCTCCATTCAAAAGGCTTGGTTTTGTTTTCTCAAACGAACAAGTAAGTTTCTTCATATACATGTCACATATAAATATTAAAAATTTTCTCTGCAATAATAGTTCCATATCATATGTTTTGTTGTCAGGGTGTGAAAATTGAATGTACTGTGGACCGTACTATGGCTAATTATTATGACGATTTCATAGAAGAAGGAAAATGGTTCACTATTACCAAATTTGGGCTGTATAACAACCTGGAGGATGAGTTTAGGGCCACTAGACATCACTTCAAGATGTTCTTTCTTAAAGGTACAGTGGTCAAACCAACACCAAGAATCGCTGCAAACATCCCTAATCATTTTGCAAAGTTTCAGGATATCATCGATGATACTATCGATGATTCTTACTTAATTGGTAAGTCGTTCATACGTAAATATATATTATGTCTTATATATTAGGTTTTCAATGATTTAACTTATTTACTTTATTTGGAAGATTTGGTTGGTGCAATTTTTGATGTTGGGACTCTTAGAAACAACAATGCCCAAACCAGAAACGACATTGATGGATTCGAACTTGATTTTAAGATAAAAGATAGCAAGTAAGTATGCAACTGATTCCTTTAAATCTTAACATCTGATTGATATTGTTTTGATGGTTTTTATTTTCAATCTTCAATTATCAGTGAACGTGTCTTAGCATGTACTGCTGTTAAGAAAGAAGCTGTAGACTTTGATCGTAATTACCGAACGCATGGTGGTGGTGTGATTGTCGTTGTTTTACGATGGTGGAAAATCGATCGTTTTTGGGATGGACCTACGAACGTCAAGATATGCACACATGGACCAATTTCTAAGGTGTGTATCAATCAAACCATCCCAGAGACCATTGCAGTTCGTGAAATGTAAGTCAAACCAGCATAATCAAATATATTAAAAAAACATTATTTTATGAAAATATCGTAACAATTTGTACGCATTGTTTTGTTATAGGTTGGAGAGGACAGAGATCGGCAACATGGACGAAGCTTGATAATTTATAAACTTGCTATGTCTTAAATTTCTACATCTTAGAACGAATGACTATTATTATTGCTATGCGTGTATGTTTGAATAATTATTTACTTATTTTATGATTTGTTTGTTTAAAATTACTAAATCCTTTTAATTTTTTTGTTGTGTTATTCATATTGTGTGTTCGTATATTGAAACGTATATTGAAAATATATAATATTTTATGATAAAATTATATAGTACGGCTGAGTTATAATTCGTTCGGCTGCGTTATAACACTATGACGGCTGATTTAATGGCGTAATGTGGCTGATTTATTTTAGTATTGTTACTTAGATTTAATTATCCATCTGAGTTATTATTGACAAAATAATAACCCGATTAAAAAAAAATGATTTTCTCTTTTCCAAAGCGTTGCAAATCTTCAGTAATTATTACGAGTAGACTTAAAAGTTAAAAATCAAATTTATACCACAAGGGAAAGTGGAGATCTATAAACTTGCAGAAAAACAAGACCTCCATCTTCCAAAAGCATGAGTCACACAGTATCCCAATCTTAAAACCCTCGTTCCACCAAGACAACCATGGATTGTGCACTGCACACCTACATTTCACCACAGACTCTAAATCCACACCTTCCCTTATCCCTTTTAACATGCTAGCAGGTTGATGTCTTAAGATATATGTATTCGGATCGAAGATCTTATCACGAATCCTTTTAGCCGATTCCCTTGTTAACTGAAAATCATGCCGCCTGATACCTTCAAGATTGAAAATAGTTTTGACCATCATAGAGTAGATGTAGATAGCAGGCTCCCAACGTAGCGCAGCAGCTTGTTGTATCATCCTCAGACCCTCCGTCTCATCGGCCGTAAAGAAGTAATCATTAACTCCCTTTAGCAAAAGAGCCGACGGGTTGTTATGTGCGAGACAACGCTGCTTGAAATACATAGGAGGTGGATGCTCAGGCCAAGGTACCTCCATGAAATAGAAATCGACACTTCTGTGGAATAACGTCGAGTTTGCAAGATCTCTAAAGCGCCTGCATATCGCCTTAGCACGACAAAAGAACCGGAAACCAGTCTGCATGATTTTTAGCAACATAGTAATAACAAGATCATCAGGAAGAAACGTGATGTTCAAAGTAGGCAAATCTGCTTCTCTTTTTTTGCGAACGGATCTGTGGTTGTCGCCATGTAAACGATCTCTCATGGTGTAGACGTGAAAACCCTTCGTATTCTGGATGGTTACAACGTCTCTTTGCGAGACTTATATAACGGTGGAGATGCATGATCGATACGTTGCGACTTAACTTTATTGAAGTATGATGATTCGGGTGTTTGCATTATTATGAATTAAAATATTGTATAAAACGTGATAATTACTCCACCTGCTTCTTGATTTTATCTTTTCCCAAAGCGATGCAAATCTTCAGTAATTATAGCGAGTAGACAGTAACTATAGCGAATAGACTTATACACTCATGATGGAAGTTACATATATCTGTAACCATATACACCTTTTCGTGGTAAATAATTAAGTCGCAGACAACCTTTCATATCACAGTGTTAACCATATCTCTTATGAATCAATTTTTTTTTTAACCAAAAAAACACCAATGGATTTCTTTCAGCTATTTTGCTTCCTATGTTACTTGTTCGTATATTGAAGGTTTATGGACTGTTTTATGTCAAAAGTATATATTACGGATGAGTTATAATTCGCTCGGCTGAGTTATAACACCTTGACGGCTGTTTTATTTACGTAATGTCCTTGAGTTATGATATTGCCGTCTGACTTATTATACCCATTGTGACTGATTTATTGAAGTATTGCGACTGAGTTATATTCTTTTACGGCTGATTTACTGAATAGAATATGACTAATTCATTTGACGATAATGTATATGAGAAAATTGAAATAATATTAAAAAGATATATTTGTAAAACTTCATTATTGTCAAAATAATAAACCGATTAAATAAAAATTGATTATTACAGAAACTAATAATGAGAATATTGACAAAATTGGAAACACGATATACGAAAAGGTAATATAGGCGGTTAAAGTTATTAATTTTTTTCTTTTCCCAAGCGATGCATTCGAAACGTCGCATCGTTCTGGAAGCGTCTTAGTCAATCTCTATATAATTAATAGTCGATAGAAACGAAACTATTATTTCTGATTTTCTCTTCCGTGCACTAAACCATCTTACAACATTTTCAAAACCATTTTCGTTTCAGGCAATACATTAACTGTGATAAATGGACGCATCCGGTTCCGGTTCTGGTTCAAAGAAGAACAAGTCTGTTGCAGATGCTCATCATGCGAAGGTGATGAAAAAGGTATTCGATATCATAGAAGCAATGATTAGAGAGAGAGAAGAAGCACACGAGTTGGATAAAACATTCATCCAGAAGCTAGCGGAACGAAATCTGTTAGAGAGAGTTAAGAAGCCTGAGTTTAACATCGACGAAGAGATCCGTAAGGTGGATGAGGAGTTACATATAGCGGATGTGGCGAAGCAAGCATGGAAGGTGACAGAGTTCGAGCGGGATGAATTTGGGGTAGGACCCTCGGAGGATACGAGCTCAGATGATTAATGAAGAACGCTATTACGTAGTTTAATGTATTTTAATTCCTAGTAGTTTATGTATTTTGATGGATGTTGTATTCTGGTTCCTTCCTTCCTAAGTTATTTGTGATTACTTTTGCAATGGTATCGTGGCTGTAATTTAACAAATAACTCAGCCGGTGGTGAATTCTGTATTTTGATTATGCGTTAACTCAGCCAATTCGATAATTAACTCAGCCAAATAAACTAATTATTATAGAAATATATCAGCCATAATGTAAAACTACAAATATGTTAAGTCGGCCAGTTCGTTATAATAACTCAACCAAATAAACTGATTATTATATTTTCCAAATTAGTTATAACACACGTCGTGGCTGATTTATGGAAGACTGATTTGTAACACAAGTAAACATAGCGAAACATTTTGACATGATATGTCACGAATGAACATGAACATCCCAACAGTACTACGCTGGACAAGTCGATACATTATGACCAACTTGTTTACATCGAGAACATGCGTGTTCCTTCCTAGGGCGTTTATTTCCAATAGCAACTTCCAACGATGATTTAATCCTAATTTTCTTGGGCCTTCCTGGCGGGTTTACAACAATCGGAGGTAGGCACGGTTGGTTAATTATATGTTGAGGAACAGGTATCGCCGTATCTGAAGGCATGATTGAATCAGCGTATGCTCTAACCAAATGGCCGGTCGTGTAGTGAAGACTGCACAGCCCTATACGAGACACACCCTTATGCGCTGCAGCTGCGATTGCATGGACGCAAGGTATTTTTTCGAGGTTGAAACGACGGCAAGTGCAAGTTTTTGCAGGCACATTTACAACATGCAGCGAAGTATTATTTCCATGTGAGACCTGTACACGTGAAGGATCAATCGGTTGTACATCCAAAAGTCTTGCTGCGGAGACACGGCCCTAGTAGAGAGAAAATGAGAGAAAATAAACAAATAACGTAAAGGCTGATTTATGAAAATAATGTCTGACTTATGTAAACGATTACAGCTGAGTTACCTGTAAAAGTTTTTCAACACCGCGTGAGAGCGTTGTGTGCTGCGAGTTTGCATCCTCTCTCCGTTCAGCAAACCATCTAGTCATCATAAGCCGAATCGCTTCTAACAGTCGAACTATGGGAAGACTTCTAGCACCTGACAGTGCATTGTTCATTGATTCCGCTATATTCGAAGTCATTAAATTGTATCTGTTACCCGGGAAATGAACACGCGCCCACAGTTTGACATTAGCTCTTTGGAGGTATCCATGCAGTTCAGGATGAACCTCTGCAATTTTATTGAACGCAGCATTGAAATCAGACAGTCTAAAACACCTTGCCGCATTTTTCACCAGACGGAACATATGTTTTCTTTTGAATTTCACCAAAATATTCTTATACAGATGGTAAGTGCAAATCCCACGAGAAGCCGACGGATACACCTCGCCAATTGCTTTTCCTATTGACTTATGTCTGTCCGATATTATAGCAAGATCCGGATCGTCAGGAATAACAACTTTGAGTTGCGTAAAAAACCACCGCCAAGACTCATCATTTTCAGTGTCAACAACACCGAAAGCTATCGGGAAAATCTGAAAATTACCATCCTGAGCTAGTGCTGTTAGGAGCGTCCCTTTGTAACTACCATGTAGAAACGTACCGTCGACAACAATAACTTTGCGCATGAATTCAAACCCAGCAACACTCGCACCAAAAGAAAGGAACACATATTTGAATCTTGCATTCTCATCAATTTGGAGTTTTGCGACTGTACCCGGATTTGCCTGTCTTATCATGTATAGATAAGAAGGCAATTCTTCAAAACTACGCTCAGGAGTCCCCTGATCGAGCAGCCTTGCGTGCCTTAGCGTCCTATATGACTTCCAGTAATCCATCTGTTGAAACCAACATAGTAATAAATCAGCCGAAATATATACCTAACTCCGCCATAAAGTAACTATAAGTCAGCCATATGTATATATAATAAATCCGCCATAAAGTAACTATATTACAGCAATAAGTCAACCATAAAACACTATATAAGTCGGCCGCATACAATCTCTTACCTTTATACCAAATATCTTATTTATGAGTACTCCGACGCTATTAGGTTTAACGGACGGACCAACGTCACCAAGATAGTCTCTGTAAAGATCTCCCAGAATTTTATATGTTGATTGTCGCGATCGATGAGAACGTTCCGTCACAGAACATGTGTGTTCCGAATCGTATATACGAACATAAAAATCTGGCTCATCCACCTCCGTTGTAGATGCACGAACTTTCCAAAGACAATCATCCAACCAGCACTTAATAACTACTAGATTCTTATTTGATGTTGGTACCCTAAAATCAAATCCATCCCTTACTGCAAGAAGTTTTATTACAAGCACCAACGCGTCTTTGCTCCTGTATCGTTGTCCTACAGCTAGGTGTAGGGAAGACATCTCCAAACTTAAAGCTTCCGAATTCCCTTTTGCTCCGGTCGTTACAGCTGCCGAATTCCCTATTGATCCGGTCGTTACAGCTGCCGAATTCTCTTTTGATCCGCTCGTCTGATTCTTGTGAGGACTCTTCTTTGGAGGCAGATTTGGTGAATCTTCGTCTTTTTCCGGAGGCTTGCCGAATATAGTGAAATTTTCGTCATCCGATGACTCACCATCGGAATCGTCGAAAACATCAAATCGGCTTGAAAATTCATCATCTTCTTCGTCGTCTGCTTCTCCGTCAGATACATTCGATTTTTCGGCAGCTTCATCTGCTACTTCGATAAATTCTTCGTCTTTTTCGTAGCATACACCATGCAATCTTGAGTCGAATGTTGAGTCAGCACTGATTTGTCGTTTCATCTTCCCTCTCGATCCGTCCGTCCGACTAATTTCGAACAGATCCGTAAACTCCGCACAGAGTTGTAGACTGTTGAATTGGACTAGGCTTATAAAAGATTTCAGCTGTCGATGGTTGGATAAATAAACTGGTGGAGTACCAGGAGACATATGTTTCATAGTCTTGTTCGACAACATGTAGCTCAGCTTCACCTTATGGCTCAACTCATTGAATCCGTAGTCATCGAGAACCAAATTTTCAAGATCGCCTAGCTTTGTTGTTTCATGTAGATGCACAAATCTACACCCTCGATGGTCGGGGTTAAATACAAATTTGTGTTTCTTTACCCAATTACCCGAGACTACCATTATCGAAGCCACCGAATCCATCATATATCGGAAAAAAGGTGAACGAAAATCAAGAAGAAAGAGGAAGACGAATTGGATCTCTGTTGATGTAAAGAACAGAGTGAAGGAACAACGGATATGAGATTGTTAGAAGACGACGTTTCGTATTTCTCTTTATGATGATGACGTGGAAATATGCATCCACGTCACTGATGTCGTGTGCAAGTCAGCCACCAAACGAACAAGTAAATAAATTGTCTTAAACCAACCATCAAACAAATTTTAAGTCAGCCGTAACATGAATGCTATTTCAGTAATTAATAAAGGAAAAATCGGCTGCCAAATTCAGCCTTTTAATGTCGTAACTCAGACCGAAAATATATAACTCAGCCGTAACGTTAAGAAGTCAGCCGTCAAAGCATACTATGGTAGTAATTAATCTTCCACTAATAAGTCAGCTGTAATTGGGCCGAGTTTTCATTAAAAACGTAAATCAGCCGTCAGGAAGAGAAAACTCAGCCAACCGGCGAACGTTAACTCTTACTGTCCATATAGACGCGATTGCTCACCTATATGATCTCCAATTAGAAAACGAGAATGAGTTAGGTAGGCTCAAGGCGCTGATTGACAAAAAGAGGGATGGAATTGCTACGGAGTTGAAGAATGCGGTTGTTGCGGTTTTTGTTGTCCTAGCAATATTATTCTATTTGTTTAAGTAGTTTAGTTCATCAATGTATTTTGACAAAAGATTATGAGAAAGTCAGACCATTTTATCTAACAACTCAGTCGGGACGAGAACATAACTCAACCGTGTCATTATGATAACTCAGCTAAACCTCGAATGCAGTAAATGTGAATATTTTTTTTACTTTTCATATAAACAACGAGTTATAATTAACATTTAGATGAACCTTAGCCGGTGAAGATCATGAAATTACAACATGTTTGTGCATTTTCAAACTTATCCTGCAAAACGATGTAACACAAACCCTAAACCCTAAACCATTGTCATACCATATAAGCTTTACTTAGACAGAGTTAACATTTGTTTTTTTTTTTAGCGAATAGGATGTGAATTTATTGTTAATAATCTGAAAATAAATATATGTAATAATCATTTATAAATATATTTAAAAAGTTTATTTTCTTTATGATAATTTTATCTAACAACTCAACCGTGACGAGAACATAACTCAGTCGTAACGTATGTGTATGCCACTGAATTAAAAATTTTGAATTTTTTTGAGTTAAACTTTTTTGAATTAAACTTTTTTGAATTAAACTTTATTTAAGTACTGTACAAACGTCATAATTACTGAATTTACTATGCGTGTAGACACGTAAAGCTGGATTGCATTTTCCAATATACATACACGATTTCTCCTGCAAATAAAAGAATAATAAAAAAAAAAAACGCCGCTTCCCCCAAACAAAAAACTCGATCTGCTTCACAAATACCGAAGGCAAAGCTTTTGTTCGCTTAACAATTTCGACCAACACTATCTATCAGTCTAACGTATGTTTGTCGATTCCTATATTCGTTAGTTATCTCAATTTTTTGGATTTATATAACTCAACCGTGTCATTATGATAACTCAGCTAAACCTCGAATGCAGTAAATGTGAATATTTTTTTACTTTTCATATAAACAACGAGTTATAATTAACATTTAGATGAACCTTAGCCGGTGAAGATCATGAAATTACAACATGTTTGTGCATTTTCAAACTTATCCTGCAAAACGATGTAACACAAACCCTAAACCCTAAACCATTGTCATACCATATAAGCTTTACTTAGACAGAGTTAACATTTGTTTTTTTTTTTAGCGAATAGGATGTGAATTTATTGTTAGTAATCTGAAAATAAATATATGTAATAATCATTTATAAATATATATTAAAAATTTTATTTTCTTTATGATAATTTTATCTAACAACTCAACCGTGACGAGAACATAACTCAGTCGTAACGTATGTTTATACCGCAAAATTCGGCATTTTGAATTTTTTGTATTTTTTTGGAATTAAACTTTATTTAACTACTGTGCAAATGTGATAATGACTGAATTTACTATGCGTGTAGACACGTGAGGCTGGGTTGCGTTTCCCAATAAACACGCTTTTCTGCAAAGAAACGACAAAAATAATTCGACTCATCCCCAAACAAATCTTCACTATCCACTTAAAAAAAAAAATCTCAATTCCAAACCCTAAGAAAAAATATTCTCAATTTCGTCGATTAATTCATTCGATTTCTATATTCGTCAACTAAAAAATGAGTTTTTGTTCCGAGTCATCAGTCGTACTCAGTGACCGTGGATTGCCGTCGAAATGTGTGTGTGGATTAGGTGTTACGATTTTTACATCGAAAACTCAAGACAATCCTGGCAGACCGTTCTTCCGTTGCGAAAGTAAGAAAGATGCAAAGGAGTGGACAAATAAAAAAGATGTAAGCAGATTATTTTGGTTTTCTTGATGTTTATGTATGTTATTGTTGCTTTATTCAATCTCGTTTATTTGTTATGAAATAGGGTCACTTATTTAAGTGGGTGGAGGATGCGGTGTATGAAGAGGTTGAAGATGCATTACCAAAACTGGAAATTTTGGTAAATGATATCACAAACGTTAAGTCAGAGGTAAGCACTGCTTTACAAGAACTGCGATATGATGTAAAGTTGAGTAAACTTGAAATCGGCAAGTGCAAATTGTGGTTGAAAGTGTGTTTTGTCTGGCTTTGTTTTCTGACGATTGTCATTGCTTACCTACTAGCTGGTAAAGCAAAGGAAACAAATTCAATGTTGTTTCTTGGCTATTAGTGTTTCAATGTTTGTTAAACTTGTTTAAATGGGTTGCAGTTTATGTTTATGTTTATGTTGTTTCTTATTAAAGGGCTTGTAATTTAATAAAATAACTCGGCCGTAAAACAGAGTACTCAACCGTGAAAACAGAGTAACTAAGCAACCGTAAAAAAGAAGCAGAGTAAATCAGCCAAACACCAAATTATTATGATGTAACTCAACCTGTCGTTATAATAACTCAGCCATTGCACTAGTGATAGTATTTTTTTCTATTTTAGTATAAAAATTGAACCAATAACAGTAAGACATATATGAGAAATATTCTAGATACCGTTTCTCATATTGAGAAATTATTGGCACAGTTTCTTAAATTTTTTCCTTTTATATTACATCTCCGAACAATTATTTTATTATTTTTTTATTCTGAGAAACCCTTTAAGAACCCACCGTTGGAGATGCTCTAAGAACCTCTTGAGAGACTGTTCTGCCACTTGTTAACTTTTAATTGGTTTTAATTTTTTTTTGTTAATTAAAATTAAAATAAGTATTTAAATTATATTAACATCATTAAAATATTATAAATAAGAGACTGGGTGAGACTCTAACCGCTGCACAGGCTCTTATATAATCAGTAGAAACAAACCTAGTATATCTCATATCGTCAATCTGCCAATAAATTAAAACCCTTTCAACCTATTTCCGTTTCATTCAATTCATCTAGTTATATCAATGGCCGCATCCGGTTCCGGTTCTGGTTCTGATTCGAAGAAGAGAAAGTATGTTCCAGATGATGACGCGAGTGTGAAGATGTGGTGGGAACAGGAAAAAAAGTTCAAAGCGATAATCTATTTCGTGAAAAAATCAATTTGGGAGACAGACCAAGCACACTGGTTGGATATCACGTACCGTGAGAAACAAGCGGAACGTGATCTGTTAGCAAAAATGGAGGAGCCTGGCTTTAACCTCAAGGAAGAGATCCGTATGGTGGATAAGGAGTTGAAGGAGGCGACTGTGAAGAAGGGCGCTTTCAAGGTGCACCCGATCAATTGGGATAAATTAGGGTATGGATCTACGGATGACTACTGAAGAACGCAGATCGAGTTTTTAATGATTTTTAATTTTGGTACCACACAAGTAGTAAGACGATGTTCTATTTTGATTGCTAAGATATTTGTTCGTATATTATACAAAACGGCTGAGATATGATATTGTCATCTGACTTAGTACACACATGATGGCTGATTTACGAAAATAATGTTACGGAGTTATAATTTTCGACTGGCCTAATTAACGGAAAATAAATGTTAACCCTTTATTTTATCTTTTTCCCAAGCGATGCATTTAATATGACGTGATAACTCAGCTAAACATATAAAAAAAATGGAAGTAATAGATGTGGCTAATCAAGGTGATATGAAAGGTTGTCTGCGACACATTAACCGTTACAGCAGGGTTACGTTCCTGTATACGGCTGAGTTATATGTACAACATCATTATAAATTAAGGTACTCCAACAATATTATTACGTGTTTATGGGGAAACGCAACCCAACAATACGTATCTACACGCATAATAAATCCAGTAATCATCACGTTTTTTGAAAATAAATAAAGATTTTATTCAGAATAATTCAAATATACGAAACTATTAGAAACTGAAGAGTTTAAGTCTATTAGTAATAAATATTTTACTGACACCACCATAAAAAGTAGGTTTTCTTAAGAGTCTAAACCTATTAGTAATAATTACTGAAGAGTTGCAACTCTTGGGAAGAGAGAAAAACCAATACGTGTCTTAAACTGCCTATATTTTTATGCGTTATAATTCATTTGTATTATAACGATATGGCTCACTTAACGCATTATGGCTGATTGATTTCTATGATGGCTGATATTACGGAAATTCATTTATGTAATGGCTGAGTTATTATAACGAAAGGCTGAGTTAGCGCATAATCATTTTGTGGTTTGGCTGGTTTACTCTGCTCTGTTTTACGGTTGCTGAGTTACTCTGTTTAACGGTTGATTACTCTGTTTTACGGCTGAGTTGATTATACGGTTGATTATAACGATACCAATTCAAAAGAAACTACATAAACATAAACTGCAACTCATTTTACAAAGTTTAACAAACATTGAAATACTAATAGTCAATAATTAAACAAATATGAATTAAAAAGCAGTAAAGAGCAGTAAACTACGCGGATCCAAACCCCAATTTATCCCAATCGATCGTCGTCACCTTCACGGCTTCCTTCTCCACATCCGCCAACTTTAACTCCTCATCCACCAGACGGATCTCTTCATCGATGTTAAAATCATACTTTTTCATTCTTTCTAACAGATCACGTTCCGCTTTCTTCTCACAGTATGCGATTTCCAACAGATGTGCATTTTCTGTCTCTTTCATTGTTGTTTTGACGATATTGATTACCGCTTTGAACTTCGCTTGTTGTTCTCTTATTTTCGCACTCCCATCATCTGCAACATGCTTCCTCTTCTTTGAAACAGAACCGGAACCGGGTAAGTCCATTGATGCCGATTGATGTGTTGAAGGAAACGAGACTAGGTTGATAAAAGGGTTTTAATGTCCGGAAGATAGAAGATATGAAAGATGATTGCTTTGTTTCTATGGAGTATTAGTATATAGTATATATATAGAGTACGAACAGATGCTTCCAGATGATGCGACGTTTACAGTCTTCGAGTTGGTTGAGTTATTAAAACGTCGTGGCGGAATTATTGCTTTTTTTAGTTTTACATTTTATGGTGGTGGCAGTAAAAAATCATAATTGGTAGGTACATACATATATTTGTAAACACCTTTTTGGGATAAATAGGTGTTAATAAGTCGCAGACAACCTTTCATATCACCTTGATTAGCCACATCTATTACTTCCATTTTTTTTAAAAAAAATTAAAAATACAAATGGAAATTTATAATGTTTTATGTTATATAATGTTTTATGTCAAATTTTTATATTACGGCTGATTTATAATTCGTTCGGCTGAGATATTATACTTTGACGGCTGATTTAAAGAAATATCGTGTCTAATTTATGATATTTACACTAGTTCATATTTACGAAAGGTCATATAGGCGGTTTACGCTCTTGACTTTCTCTTTTCCCAAGCGATGCAAGTCGTAAGTAATTATTACGAATATTTACATGTATCTATCTGTAAATAAATAAGTCGCAGACAACCTTTCATATCACATTGCTCATCCACATCTCTGAAGGTCTTCAAATTTTTTTTTTTTTTACTTGAAACATAAAAAAATAATGGAATTCTATCACGACCTTGGTGATGTTGTTCCTCCTATCACCGGCTGGCATGTTCGAGTTAAGGTCTTGAGAGCTTTCCGTGTCTTACTCGATCCTCCATTCAAAAGGCTTGGTTTTGTTTTCTCAAACGAACAAGTAAGTTTCTTCATATACATGTCACATATAAATATTAAAAAATTTCTCTGCAATAATAGTTCCATATCATATGTTTTGTTGTCAGGGTGTGAAAATTGAATGTACTATGGACCGTACTATGGCTAATTATTATGACGATTTCATAGAAGAAGGAAAATGGTTCACTATTACCAAATTTGGGCTGTATAACAACCTGGAGGATGAGTTTAGGGCCACTAGACATCACTTCAAGATGTTCTTTCTTAAAGGTACAGTGGTCAAACCAACACCAAGAATCGCTGCAAACATCCCTAATCATTTTGCAAAGTTTCAGGATATCATCGATGATACTATCGATGATTCTTACTTAATTGGTAAGTCGTTCATACGTAAATATATATTATGTCTTATATATTAGGTTTTCAATGATTTAACTTATTTACTTTATTTGGAAGATTTGGTTGGTGCAATTTTTGATGTTGGGACTCTTAGAAACAACAATGCCCAAACCAGAAACGACATTGATGGATTCGAACTTGATTTTAAGATAAAAGATAGCAAGTAAGTATGCAACTGATTCCTTTAAATCTTAACATCTGATTGATATTGTTTTGATGGTTTTTATTTTCAATCTTCAATTATCAGTGAACGTGTCTTAGCATGTACTGCTGTTAAGAAAGAAGCTGTAGACTTTGATCGTAATTACCGAACGCATGGTGGTGGTGTGATTGTCGTTGTTTTACGATGGTGGAAAATCGATCATTTTTGGGATGGACCTACGAACGTCAAGATATGCACACATGGACCAATTTCTAAGGTGTGTATCAATCAAACCATCCCAGAGACCATTGCAGTTCGTGAAATGTAAGTCAAACCAGCATGATCAAATATATTAAAAAAAAACATTATTTTATGAAAATATCGTAACAATTTGTACGCATTGTTTTGTTATAGGTTGGAGAGGACAGAGATCGGCAACATGGACGAAGCTTGATAATTTATAAACTTGCTATGTCTTAAATTTCTACATCTTAGAACGAATGACTATTATTATTGCTATGCGTGTATGTTTGAATAATTATTTACTTATTTTATGATTTGTTTGTTTAAAATTACTAAATCCTTTTAATTTTTTTGTTGTGTTATTCATATTGTGTGTTCGTATATTGAAACGTATATTAAAAATATATAATATTTTATGATAAAATTATATAGTACGGCTGAGTTATAATTCGTTCGGCTGCGTTATAACACTATGACGGCTGATTTAATGGCGTAATGTGGCTGATTTATTTTAGTATTGTTACTTAGATTTAATTATCCATCTGAGTTATTATTGACAAAATAATAACCCGATTAAAAAAAAATGATTTTCTCTTTTCCAAAGCGTTGCAAATCTTCAGTAATTATTACGAGTAGACTTAAAAGTTAAAAATCAAATTTATACCACAAGGGAAAGTGGAGATCTATAAACTTGCAGAAAAACAAGACCTCCATCTTCCAAAAGCATGAGTCACACAGTATCCCAATCTTAAAACCCTCGTTCCACCAAGACAACCATGGATTGTGCACTGCACACCTACATTTCACCACAGACTCTAAATCCACACCTTCCCTTATCCCTTTTAACATGCTAGCAGGTTGATGTCTTAAGATATATGTATTCGGATCGAAGATCTTATCACGAATCCTTTTAGCCGATTCCCTTGTTAACTGAAAATCATGCCGCCTGATACCTTCAAGATTGAAAATAGTTTTGACCATCATAGAGTAGATGTAGATAGCAGGCTCCCAACGTAGCGCAGCAGCTTGTTGTATCATCCTCAGACCCTCCGTCTCATCGGCCGTAAAGAAGTAATCATTAACTCCCTTTAGCAAAAGAGCCGACGGGTTGTTATGTGCGAGACAACGCTGCTTGAAATACATAGGAGGTGGATGCTCAGGCCAAGGTACCTCCATGAAATAGAAATCGACACTTCTGTGGAATAACGTCGAGTTTGCAAGATCTCTAAAGCGCCTGCATATCGCCTTAGCACGACAAAAGAACCGGAAACCAGTCTGCATGATTTTTAGCAACATAGTAATAACAAGATCATCAGGAAGAAACGTGATGTTCAAAGTAGGCAAATCTGCTTCTCTTTTTTTGCGAACGGATCTGTGGTTGTCGCCATGTAAACGATCTCTCATGGTGTAGACGTGAAAACCCTTCGTATTCTGGATGGTTACAACGTCTCTTTGCGAGACTTATATAACGGTGGAGATGCATGATCGATACGTTGCGACTTAACTTTATTGAAGTATGATGATTCGGGTGTTTGCATTATTATGAATTAAAATATTGTATAAAACGTGATAATTACTCCACCTGCTTCTTGATTTTATCTTTTCCCAAAGCGATGCAAATCTTCAGTAATTATAGCGAGTAGACAGTAACTATAGCGAATAGACTTATACACTCATGATGGAAGTTACATATATCTGTAACCATATACACCTTTTCGTGGTAAATAATTAAGTCGCAGACAACCTTTCATATCACAGTGTTAACCATATCTCTTATGAATCAATTTTTTTTTTAACCAAAAAAACACCAATGGATTTCTTTCAGCTATTTTGCTTCCTATGTTACTTGTTCGTATATTGAAGGTTTATGGACTGTTTTATGTCAAAAGTATATATTACGGATGAGTTATAATTCGCTCGGCTGAGTTATAACACCTTGACGGCTGTTTTATTTACGTAATGTCCTTGAGTTATGATATTGCCGTCTGACTTATTATACCCATTGTGACTGATTTATTGAAGTATTGCGACTGAGTTATATTCTTTTACGGCTGATTTACTGAATAGAATATGACTAATTCATTTGACGATAATGTATATGAGAAAATTGAAATAATATTAAAAAGATATATTTGTAAAACTTCATTATTGTCAAAATAATAAACCGATTAAATAAAAATTGATTATTACAGAAACTAATAATGAGAATATTGACAAAATTGGAAACACGATATACGAAAAGGTAATATAGGCGGTTAAAGTTATTAATTTTTTTCTTTTCCCAAGCGATGCATTCGAAACGTCGCATCGTTCTGGAAGCGTCTTAGTCAATCTCTATATAATTAATAGTCGATAGAAACGAAACTATTATTTCTGATTTTCTCTTCCGTGCACTAAACCATCTTACAACATTTTCAAAACCATTTTCGTTTCAGGCAATACATTAACTGTGATAAATGGACGCATCCGGTTCCGGTTCTGGTTCAAAGAAGAACAAGTCTGTTGCAGATGCTCATCATGCGAAGGTGATGAAAAAGGTATTCGATATCATAGAAGCAATGATTAGAGAGAGAGAAGAAGCACACGAGTTGGATAAAACATTCATCCAGAAGCTAGCGGAACGAAATCTGTTAGAGAGAGTTAAGAAGCCTGAGTTTAACATCGACGAAGAGATCCGTAAGGTGGATGAGGAGTTACATATAGCGGATGTGGCGAAGCAAGCATGGAAGGTGACAGAGTTCGAGCGGGATGAATTTGGGGTAGGACCCTCGGAGGATACGAGCTCAGATGATTAATGAAGAACGCTATTACGTAGTTTAATGTATTTTAATTCCTAGTAGTTTATGTATTTTGATGGATGTTGTATTCTGGTTCCTTCCTTCCTAAGTTATTTGTGATTACTTTTGCAATGGTATCGTGGCTGTAATTTAACAAATAACTCAGCCGGTGGTGAATTCTGTATTTTGATTATGCGTTAACTCAGCCAATTCGATAATTAACTCAGCCAAATAAACTAATTATTATAGAAATATATCAGCCATAATGTAAAACTACAAATATGTTAAGTCGGCCAGTTCGTTATAATAACTCAACCAAATAAACTGATTATTATATTTTCCAAATTAGTTATAACACACGTCGTGGCTGATTTATGGAAGACTGATTTGTAACACAAGTAAACATAGCGAAACATTTTGACATGATATGTCACGAATGAACATGAACATCCCAACAGTACTACGCTGGACAAGTCGATACATTATGACCAACTTGTTTACATCGAGAACATGCGTGTTCCTTCCTAGGGCGTTTATTTCCAATAGCAACTTCCAACGATGATTTAATCCTAATTTTCTTGGGCCTTCCTGGCGGGTTTACAACAATCGGAGGTAGGCACGGTTGGTTAATTATATGTTGAGGAACAGGTATCGCCGTATCTGAAGGCATGATTGAATCAGCGTATGCTCTAACCAAATGGCCGGTCGTGTAGTGAAGACTGCACAGCCCTATACGAGACACACCCTTATGCGCTGCAGCTGCGATTGCATGGACGCAAGGTATTTTTTCGAGGTTGAAACGACGGCAAGTGCAAGTTTTTGCAGGCACATTTACAACATGCAGCGAAGTATTATTTCCATGTGAGACCTGTACACGTGAAGGATCAATCGGTTGTACATCCAAAAGTCTTGCTGCGGAGACACGGCCCTAGTAGAGAGAAAATGAGAGAAAATAAACAAATAACGTAAAGGCTGATTTATGAAAATAATGTCTGACTTATGTAAACGATTACAGCTGAGTTACCTGTAAAAGTTTTTCAACACCGCGTGAGAGCGTTGTGTGCTGCGAGTTTGCATCCTCTCTCCGTTCAGCAAACCATCTAGTCATCATAAGCCGAATCGCTTCTAACAGTCGAACTATGGGAAGACTTCTAGCACCTGACAGTGCATTGTTCATTGATTCCGCTATATTCGAAGTCATTAAATTGTATCTGTTACCCGGGAAATGAACACGCGCCCACAGTTTGACATTAGCTCTTTGGAGGTATCCATGCAGTTCAGGATGAACCTCTGCAATTTTATTGAACGCAGCATTGAAATCAGACAGTCTAAAACACCTTGCCGCATTTTTCACCAGACGGAACATATGTTTTCTTTTGAATTTCACCAAAATATTCTTATACAGATGGTAAGTGCAAATCCCACGAGAAGCCGACGGATACACCTCGCCAATTGCTTTTCCTATTGACTTATGTCTGTCCGATATTATAGCAAGATCCGGATCGTCAGGAATAACAACTTTGAGTTGCGTAAAAAACCACCGCCAAGACTCATCATTTTCAGTGTCAACAACACCGAAAGCTATCGGAAAAATCTGAAAATTACCATCCTGAGCTAGTGCTGTTAGGAGCGTCCCTTTGTAACTACCATGTAGAAACGTACCGTCGACAACAATAACTTTGCGCATGAATTCAAACCCAGCAACACTCGCACCAAAAGAAAGGAACACATATTTGAATCTTGCATTCTCATCAATTTGGAGTTTTGCGACTGTACCCGGATTTGCCTGTCTTATCATGTATAGATAAGAAGGCAATTCTTCAAAACTACGCTCAGGAGTCCCCTGATCGAGCAGCCTTGCGTGCCTTAGCGTCCTATATGACTTCCAGTAATCCATCTGTTGAAACCAACATAGTAATAAATCAGCCGAAATATATACCTAACTCCGCCATAAAGTAACTATAAGTCAGCCATATGTATATATAATAAATCCGCCATAAAGTAACTATATTACAGCAATAAGTCAACCATAAAACACTATATAAGTCGGCCGCATACAATCTCTTACCTTTATACCAAATATCTTATTTATGAGTACTCCGACGCTATTAGGTATAACGGACGGACCAACGTCACCAAGATAGTCTCTGTAAAGATCTCCCAGAATTTTATATGTTGATTGTCGCGATCGATGAGAACGTTCCGTCACAGAACATGTGTGTTCCGAATCGTATATACGAACATAAAAATCTGGCTCATCCACCTCCGTTGTAGATGCACGAACTTTCCAAAGACAATCATCCAACCAGCACTTAATAACTACTAGATTCTTATTTGATGTTGGTACCCTAAAATCAAATCCATCCCTTACTGCAAGAAGTTTTATTACAAGCACCAACGCGTCTTTGCTCCTGTATCGTTGTCCTACAGCTAGGTGTAGGGAAGACATCTCCAAACTTAAAGCTTCCGAATTCCCTTTTGCTCCGGTCGTTACAGCTGCCGAATTCCCTATTGATCCGGTCGTTACAGCTGCCGAATTCTCTTTTGATCCGCTCGTCTGATTCTTGTGAGGACTCTTCTTTGGAGGCAGATTTGGTGAATCTTCGTCTTTTTCCGGAGGCTTGCCGAATATAGTGAAATTTTCGTCATCCGATGACTCACCATCGGAATCGTCGAAAACATCAAATCGGCTTGAAAATTCATCATCTTCTTCGTCGTCTGCTTCTCCGTCAGATACATTCGATTTTTCGGCAGCTTCATCTGCTACTTCGATAAATTCTTCGTCTTTTTCGTAGCATACACCATGCAATCTTGAGTCGAATGTTGAGTCAGCACTGATTTGTCGTTTCATCTTCCCTCTCGATCCGTCCGTCCGACTAATTTCGAACAGATCCGTAAACTCCGCACAGAGTTGTAGACTGTTGAATTGGACTAGGCTTATAAAAGATTTCAGCTGTCGATGGTTGGATAAATAAACTGGTGGAGTACCAGGAGACATATGTTTCATAGTCTTGTTCGACAACATGTAGCTCAGCTTCACCTTATGGCTCAACTCATTGAATCCGTAGTCATCGAGAACCAAATTTTCAAGATCGCCTAGCTTTGTTGTTTCATGTAGATGCACAAATCTACACCCTCGATGGTCGGGGTTAAATACAAATTTGTGTTTCTTTACCCAATTACCCGAGACTACCATTATCGAAGCCACCGAATCCATCATATATCGGAAAAAAGGTGAACAAAAATCAAGAAGAAAGAGGAAGACGAATTGGATCTCTGTTGATGTAAAGAACAGAGTGAAGGAACAACGGATATGAGATTGTTAGAAGACGACGTTTCGTATTTCTCTTTATGATGATGACGTGGAAATATGCATCCACGTCACTGATGTCGTGTGCAAGTCAGCCACCAAACGAACAAGTAAATAAATTGTCTTAAACCAACCATCAAACAAATTTTAAGTCAGCCGTAACATGAATGCTATTTCAGTAATTAATAAAGGAAAAATCGGCTGCCAAATTCAGCCTTTTAATGTCGTAACTCAGACCGAAAATATATAACTCAGCCGTAACGTTAAGAAGTAAGCCGTCAAAGCATACTATGGTAGTAATTAATCTTCCACTAATAAGTCAGCTGTAATTGGGCCGAGTTTTCATTAAAAACGTAAATCAGCCGTCAGGAAGAGAAAACTCAGCCAACCGGCGAACGTTAACTCAACCGTAATCAGAAAATGACTCAGCGAAATGTTGACAACTCAACCATCGGGATATAAATCAGCCATAACATACGTCTGAGTTATTCTCATAAGTCAGTCGCTGTCCCATAACTCAGACATATTTCAATAGGTCAACCGAAACCACTAGCCGGGTTATACGTGTAAGTCAGCCATTTTCTCACAACTCAGCCATTTTCGTTAAATCAGCCGTAACATAACGTAACTCTGCCGTCATTGTCGCTGCGGCTGAGTTCATTAATACACGTCAGCGGTATCTCACGTGGCAGCGCGTTTTTTCTGAAAAGTAATGGCATTCCATGTAAATTACGTTTTTTCTTATAACATGTAACAGGGGCACGCTGGGTATGAAAAAAACGGGCGAAATATGACAGTAATAAAAAAAAGTTTTGTATGGTTCTCGTCATATCACATAATTTGTATCCCATCTGACTAAGAGTCCCTAAAAAAAATCAATCCTGAAGCGTTTAGCTTTGAAGATTAAATTCCTCCACAAACAAGCACTACAAGAAAACACTTAAGTAACAACGCTCAAAATCGTAAGTAATGTGTCGCTAAACAAGAATAACAACATATCAGCGACGTGTTTATAAACGTTGGTAATCGTATGTAGCTAAATTTTTATGTCGGTAATATGTTGGTAATTAGCGACGTATCTGTAAATATGTCAGCATTGCGTCGTTACTTAGCGATATTTTTTTATGTCATTAATTACTGACAAATTAGCGACGCTTTATTTGACACTAATTTACAACGTGATTACGACTAAATATATATCGTTAATTAGCTACAGTTTTGAACGTCGTTAATTACTGACAAATTAACGACGTTTTTGTTGACACTAATTTACAACGTGATTACGACTAAATATATATCGTTAATTAGCTACAGTTTTGAACGTCGTTAATTACTGACAAATTAACGACGTTTTTGTTGACACTAATTTACAACGTGATTACGACTGAATATATATCATTATATAGCGACATTTAATAATGTTGTTATTTAAGGACGATATATTCGTCCCTAATTAGTGTTGTTATTTAAGGACGTAGTTTACCGTCGTTATTTAACAACATTTTAATTACACAAATTTATTAATAGAGTTTTTTTTTCTACAAAAAACTAAATTAATTAAAACACAAATTAATTTATAATTAAAACTGAATATTAATTAAAACTGAAAGATAGTTAACAATAGTGTCATTAGAAAGCACTAAACAATAATTACCAAAATGTGTCATTAGGAAGCACTAACAACAATTACCAAAATGAGTTAATATTATAATCTAAGATGTGTTATTTCTCTCTTGAAAGAAGGCCTCCATAGCCTCGTAGTTCTTGAACCGGTCGGCCATATTTTCTAACAACTTTGCTTGTTGCAACATAATGACTTTTGCTTCACCAAGTTCTTCTTGAGTAGACTGAAGCTCTGCCTGTAAAGTAGAGAAGATGGGGTTCGGTGTAAACGATGAAGTAGATGGTAGACCGGAATCAGGAATAGAGCCCATACCGTATCGATGTCCTCCTTTTACGGGGACAGTCTATTGAAACAAGCAAAAAACACAGTAAATAAAAGATAAGATAGAAGACAAACAGAGCAAACAGATTGTAATAATTAATAAGCCAATCATAGCAATCATAATAAACTAATGAGACAAGAAAATATAAAGAAGATTTTGATCATAAAGTATAAATTAATACCAAAGAGAGACAAGGGAATTTTGAAACATTAGAATAATGATTGCCAAGGAATCTTACATACCTCCCTATATATTTTATCAAGCTCGGCCTTGGATAATGATCGAGTGGGAAACAACTCAGATTCGGACTGCGACCTTTGAGAAAGAGTGTTCTCAACCTTCTCATTGATCGCATTTATAATCTGTATAGTCTTCAAGTCGATGATAACACCATCAGACTTCCTTCTGTGTGTGTCCTCGAGAAGGGCAACATGTGAAGGAAACTCTCCATTTGCATCACGCTGAAGCATAAAATTATAAGTGTTAGTAAGTTATTTATATATTCTAAAATTAGAAACACATATTTAATATGCTTAACCAGTTCATATTGGCGTCGAAGAAAAGACTTTTGACCCATGCAATGCACAGCCGGTCCTAAACCGCCACGCCGGCTTTTCCTCGCTTTTGAATTCTTCTTGCTCGTAACTTTGTCCTTATCAGTAGCCCAATGTTTCTCTAGTCTTTTCCAAACTGTGGTGCCCATAAACCCAGGTTTTTTACCTCGTGACTTCCAATCTGAGACTAAATTTCGGAGTCTCGTACTCGCATTCTTCTTGAACTCATCGTAGATGATACCCGTGTGCACAGGATCCCAGTTATAACGTTGCTACAACAAAATTTAAGAGTTACTTAATGAACAATTAATTAAAAAGAAAATGAGATTAAAATTTGTAAATTGAATAAATTGAAAACTGACCGCAAATGCCTTAAACCACCGGTGTCTAACTTTCTCGGGAGTATTGGAAAAATTGTGCCCTGCATTTTTGAAATCTGCTGTAATGATCTCTCTGATCTGTCCCGAAACTCTATGAGTCAATTTGAACCTGCCAAATTTAATTGGTAAATTAAAAATGATGTATTGAAAGAGAGATTGAATAGATATATTGTAATTTACCATGCATTTTCAGGATCCTCTGAAAAGCCAAGAGGCACCAGCTTTGGCAAGTGTTGTCGGCCTGGGCTGAGAAGCAAGTCATTTAACGACATGAATGATAGAGCCTCCTCTTCAGCTGCTTGCGTCTCCTCTTCTGGTGGTTGTGTCTCCGAATCTCCATCATCCAAGTGTGGTGAACTTGTTGTATGAGTAGTTGGGGAAGCTGTCGGAGTTGTTTCAGGTGAAAAACCAGGGCTGATACGAGAAGTCACAGGTGGTGATGGAGCAGTTGTACCAGTCGTCATTACCCGTGCCCCAGTTCGTGGTTTCTGCTGTGACAAGTAGTCTGTGACACTATTCCTTCGATAAGCCATATCTAAAAAAGAGAGAAGATTAAGTAAATAATAAGTCACAAATATGTGAAAACCCAACACTAAATTCCAAATCTACAGCAACGATTCAATGTTATAAAAATAAATAGAATAATAGTTCCTCAAGTCAACAATGAATAGAATAATACATCTATTAGAGAAATCAGATCCACAACATCAAATTTATGAAACTCTTTATTCCAAAACCAAAAGTCTTTTACCGTGAATCAACAAAAAAAAAATTACTTCAGAGGCGATTGTTTACCTAACAGAGAGAGGGAGAGCCGCTGGCGACAGAGAGCCTCCGGTGAAAGAGAGCCGCTGGCGACAGAGAGCCTCCGGTGAAAGAGAGCCGCCGGTGATGTTTCAGATGGCAGCGAGCGTGGTATATAGGGTTTTCTGAGAAAGGAGATGAAAGGGTCGAGGGTAAGAAGATATTAGTAATTTTTTTTTATTAGTTTCTTTTTAACATTTCATAATAACTATTGGGTTTGGGTTAAAAAATTTTGGCTGAAAAAAATAAGCGGGAAGGCAAAAATATCTACCGGGAAGACCAAATAATTAGAGACAAAAATAATTAACGATGTCTAACTGTAAACGTCAGTAAAATATCAGTAATTAGTTACATATTAACGATATTTAACTTTAGTGTTGTATTACCGACGTTTCTAATAAATGTCGCTAATTTAACGACATATTTAACGACATTTTCTAAAATTTATCATTAAAATGTTATTAATATGTTGTTAATTACCGACGTTTTGTACGTTGTTATTTAGCGACATATAACCGACACGGTTACGAACACGTCGTTAACATGTCATTAGCATATTACTAATTAACGACATTAATTAATTGTCGTTAGCCGATGTCGTTATCTCACAGTTTTCTTGTAGTGATCGTTAAATTGTCTTTGATGGCAATGTGACAAAGTTATATACTAACCAAAATGGCTACAAAGATATCACAAGCTTCTCTATTGTCTTTGATTCTTCTCCTTTTATTTATCTCCTCTCATGTGGGACTCGCCGTCGCCGATGCCAAACGCTTCCAACGTTAGTTTTAAAAGAAATTTCCTGAAAATTTTATGTCTTATATATCTTATCTGATCTTCAAAATTTATGTTGATTTGTGTAGTCTCTGTATAGTCTTCTTTCATGCATGTAAAATATCAATGTTTTTTTTCTTTTCTTTTCTTTTGTTAGTATATGTCACAATTGTTGCAAATTATTGAATGAAGAAACTAATGTAACAAAAAAATAGAGAAACTAATGTAACAATCTTGGGCATATTGTGAGCAGGTAAAAAGTGGACATCTCCCCCTCCCCCTCGTATGCATGGAGTTATATATGTGCCTCCCTCTAAGTCGCCCAGAGGAAAAGGCCCATAAACGAAGTGAATCAATAATTATATATATATATATATAGTATGTATTTGATTAAGATCCATGAGATATGCTTGTCTTTTTATCATTAACATAAAACTAAAACTAACTAAAAAAAGTTGAATGAAAAATTTGTTGTAGGCAAACTGATATTTAAAACACTTTTTAGGAAAGAAATATAAAATATTTATGGTTAGAGAAGAAATTTATTTACATATTCTTGTTTTCTATTTAAGTAAATTAATTTACATATCTATGTTTTAATTTCAATATTAAAATTTAGAACAAAAATCTGTAAATTTTGATTTTTAAGTATCAAAACTTCTATCAAATATTTTACATTATCAATTGTATTGCCAAATTTCAAAAACATGATTTCTTAATTCCAACCTCAAAAGTGACTTCATCATTTTTCTTTTAAAAAATATTATCTTGCAATTTTTATCCAATCCAATTTTATAATTTCCCAATATATTTGTGACTCCACTATTTTTTTATGATAAATTTATGCAAAGATTTCAAAAAATACACCCTAGTTATTCCCGTTTGACAAATTATCTTAAGTGTTCATAGCTTGATCTATTTAACAATTCGATTCATAAAAATTAATGAATTTATTTATTTATTTAAAAATAATATTAGTTTTTTTTGGGTTCGTTTTTGTTTTACATTATTTTTTAAAAAAAGAACTATATATGAATATATGATCTGTTATGAATATTTGACAAAAGAAGCTGGCAAGAAGAGAAAGCAACTTCTGGATGCAGAAGCTCTGAATCCGCTTGAGTCAAAGACTCTAAACGTAAAGGAGGAACAATACCAATAGTATAAGCATGCTAATAATATCTTAAATAAATTTTTTATCAACAAAACTCTTATTTTCCAAAAAAAAAAAAAGAGAGAAAAAGAAAACAACCTATAATAAGAAAAAGAAAACAACCAACAAAAACAAAAATGCTTTGGATGAATAGCCACGCTGCCTAGAGTAACACTGCGTTTCTTAAAGAGTAATAGTGCATTTGAACGGTGTAAATAAATGTGTATATTATAATACCGTAATTTGAAAACATAACTATTCCTCTATCGTTTTAAAAATTTAATCAAAATAACAAAAGTAAATAATAAACATTCCCAAAATAAAAAAAAATCATCTACATCATAAATCCTCATTAATTACAACATGTTAATGGGAAAATAAATAAAAAGACACCAAACCCAAAATAGCATAGATGATTGAGATGAAATATGGTAAATGATTAGTTACCAAAATCTATAAGAAATCTATGTACAATTACATAATGGAAAATAATCACCAAATTACTAATCAAAATTTCCCTTGTAAAAATATGTTAGTTCTTAAATTTTCCCTTATTTCAGGGTGAGACAGTCAATAAATGTGGTTAGAAGTACTTAAATAAACATTTTTTCTAATAAATTTTTCTTAAAAATAAATAATCTATATGTTTCAATATTGTACTGTATAGGATGTTTTAGATAAAAGCCCTGGATTTAAGAAACTACATAAATTATTTATTTTTAATGATTTTACACAAGAAAATGAGATATCAAAAAAGATTCAACCAATGATAAATAACACTACGAAATATAAATGATCGTAAAAATTAAATACATTAAAAAAATTTGCATAGAAATGTGAGCAATCAAATAAATTGAAACAAAAATAAATAACTAAAACATCTTACATACTGAAATAGAGGGAGTACCAAATAAGAAAACATTCCCAAAAAAAAAGAAAAATCATCTTCAGCATAAATCCACATTGATTACAACGTGTTAATGAAAAAATGAAAAAGACACCAAACCCAAAATAGCATAGATGATTAAGATGAAATATGGTAGATGAGTAGTTACCATAATCTAAAAAAGGTCTATATTCAATTACATAATGGAAAAATATTCACAAATTACTAATCAAAAATTTCCTTATAAACATATGTTAGTTCTTTCATTTCCCCTTATTTCATGGTCAAAAAGTCAATAAATTTGGTTAGAAGTACTTTATAAACATTTGTTTCTAATAAAAAAAGTGTCCATTTTAAAAAATAAATACTAAATTACTATATTTAAACCCCTCCTCTATCCCGCTCAGTCTCACAGACAGTCCCTTTGCATAAAAGCGAAATGACTAAACATTTGCTCTCTCGATCTGCCCAAGCTCCCATCTTTTTTGTTTGAAGAGCTCTTTTCACCAAATAAAACAAGAAAGGGTCTCTATTTTATCTTTTTTCTTTTGAAGAATTCTCTGAAGCTTAGTAAGTTTCCATCGCAGTCTGTGTCCATCTTCTTGGTTTTAGACAACTTTTTGTTGTGTTGAAATGTGATGTTATTTTTTGATGCGGCTAACTGGGAGGTTTTTAAAAAAAAAATTTATCTAGGTTCTAAAGCTTTTTGCATCATTTGTAATTCATATATATATATATATATATATATATATATATATATTTGATAACTTTGAAAATCGGGCATTAAGATTCGGAGTCGGTTTTTAGTTCATTTCATTTGGAAATGTCCTTCTTCCGGGAAGAGATTGAACTAAATGCACAATGGAACCAACTCCAAATGTTAAAGCACTAGTCCATAACATCTTTGGTTCACTCGGATTTTTTTGAATATAATAAAATGTGAACTGATTCTTGTCCCATGAACGATCCACAGGGTTCCCTTTGAATTTTTTTGGGAGATCTTGTAGCTCAATAAAATAGGGTAAATTTACAGACTTTTTTAAAACCCATGTAACAAGGATAGGAAAAAAAAGTGTTTGTAACAGTTATATTCATTATTCTATTATTTTTATATTATTCTATTATTTTCTTATTGATTGGTAATTTTTTGCAGAATATAGAGTAATTTTTTTATCAACTAAAAAAAATTATATGGTGCAATTCTGGGTTGAGTTATGAATGATCAGATAAAAAACCTTCGTTTAAAAAAATAAATTTCCTTTTTTGTTGGGCTAAAGTTTTTCTCCGAACATCTTATATGCATTGGTCTCAACATCAATACAAGTTTGTCTATGTTGGTGGACATAAAACTCTCTGTTTTGTTTTTTTTTCTTGGTAACTAATTGTCCACTCTTTGTTTTGTTGCATCTTCATACCATTAATCTACGATTTCTCTTGACTTTAATTTCTCAGATCGACAAGATAATGTGGTGCTAAGGCTCAAACGTCAAAAAGGTTTGATCTTCTCAAAGGGTTTCAACCATGGAGAATGAGAATGCTGTTTCTGAAAACAACATATTACATCTCCATGGTCACGCTGTAACTCGTGCTCTTGCACCTCTGCATGCTTCTTCACAGAACCAAGGACGGGCTCTGAGAGAAAACCCTAAAAGAAGAGCCTTGGATGAGAAGAAACCCAATGCACCTAATAAGCGAGCTATTCTTAAGGATATCACAAACTCTAAAAGTATCTAATATACAACTTCTACAGGTGAACTTGAGTTAGTGTAAGTGATTTAAAACATTTCTTGATACTTTTTTTTTCTTCTTGCAAATGGTTTACAGTTGAGAGAAGTTGTGTTGGAGCAAGTTCAAGTTTGGTAAGTATCCCGAAAATAGTTGACATTGATTCAGATGACAAGGATCCTCTACTCTGTAGCCTTTATGCACCTGAGATCTACTACAACCTACGTGTTGCCGAGGTAATGATTCATTGCATTTTGGTATTTTACGATGATGTATCTGAGTACTTACGGCTTGTTGTCTACTTAGCAGCTTAAACGCAGACCATTTCCTGATTTTATGGAGAAAACACAAAGAGATGTGACTCAAACAATGCGGGGAATTCTAGTTGATTGGCTTGTAGAGGTAAGTTTTAGTTCCAGTTTGGTACTTCCTCTCTTTCAATATGAAAAAATGTTTTAGTTAAAAAACAAGAGATTGAAGAAACTATATGAATTATTTTCCTTTTATTATTGTTTTTACACAGAAAATAAGATTAAAATACGATTCTCAACCAATGATTAAATGCATTAAGAATTTGTATAGAAATTTATGAAAATCAAATAAAGTGAAACAGAAATTAATTTTTCTTTTTTTTTTCTTTTTGAATTTAATGTTAGGTTATATTCAAAGAAAATATTATTTTTACAACAAGTGCATCGGTTTTTGGTAAAAGAAAAAAAATAAACTGATTTTTAAACCTGAATATTAAAACTGAAAATTTTAAAAGTTTGAGCTTTGAAATTTAGTTTCTAGATTTAAACCAAAATTGGAGTCGTTTCTCATATCGTCTATCATCCAAAAGTCTTTGTAAGAAATTAATTTTTCAAACATCTTACATATTGAAACAGAGGGAGTAGTTGCTAACTTAATTAAGAAGTCTTTGTATTTGCTTCTCACAAGTCTAAGGGGGGTGTATTGGAATGAATATTTAGGAAGATATGAGTTTTAATGAATTCTCAGAGGATTTTGTTAAATTTTGGTGAATTAGGAATTTTGTTATTAAATTCTCTGAATTCTCAGCTAAAACCATGAGAATTGAGTCTTTGTATTTTTAACTAAGAATTCTCCTCAAATCTCAGCTGAAACTTTTAAATCAAATCCTAATAACGTTTTCAATAACAGTGGATTTGATTGAATATTTTAAAATCATTAATCTAATAACACTGGAATTTAAAAGATATTTTAAAATTCATGTTTCAATAACACATGATTTGCCATTAAATCTCAAATCTCACCAAATACTCATTTCAATAGACCCCCCTAAAACTTTCAGGTCTCAGAGGAATACACACTAGTACCTGACACAATCTACCTCACAGTGTATCTCATAGATTGGTTTCTCCATGGAAACTACATTGAAAGGCAAAGACTTCAACTGCTTGGCATCACTTGTATGCTCATTGCTTCGTAAGTTCCTTATCGCCTAATATGTTCCCAAAATAATCAAACAATAATCTGGTCTAACATAGTCTCTTGAAACTTCTTGAAGAAAGTATGAGGAAATATGCGCGCCACGCATTGAGGAGTTATGCTTCATAACGGATAACACATACACAAGAGATCAAGTCCTGGAAATGGAGAGCCAAGTACTCAAACATTTTAGCTTTCAAATTTACTCTCCCACTTCAAAAACATTCCTCAGGTAAATATTTCACTAGACCGTACTACAAGAAAATACTTTATTTCTGACCACCATTGTCGGAAATTGGTCGGAATAGTGAATTTCCGACTGATTTCCGACTAAAACAGATTAGTTGGTATAGGATGAAAGCATTACCACGCGTGGAAATGCTTTCATCATGTATATGTTGTTGACTTTTTTTTTAGTATTTTTGGTGATTCAATGTATTCATCTTCGCAGGAGATTTCTTCGAGCAGCTCAAGCTTCTTACCCGGTAATATGCTTTTTTTTTCTTTATATATCAGACCAAATGTATCTATGCTCATAAAACATTTATCAGACTTTATGATATTGCAGAACCCGAGTCTCGAATTCGAGTTTCTGGCGAATTATCTCATGGAATTGACATTAGTAGACTATCAATTCTTGAAGTTTCTTCCTTCGATCATCGCTGCTTCAGCTGTTTTTCTTGCCAAGTGGACATTGAACCAATCAAGCCACCCTTGGGTTTGTTGTAAAACATTGTTCATTAAGACACAGATTGCTTCTGTCTCAAGAATCTTGAACCTCACTTGTCTTTTATTATTATTAATTGTGTACAGAATCCAACACTTGAGCATTACACAACGTACAAAGCCTCTGATCTCAAAGCATCGGTTCAGGTCTTGCAAGATCTACAGCTTAACACCGAAGGATGCTATTTAAACTCTATACGCATGAAGTATAGAAAGAACAAGGTAAGAAAAAAGTTAATATCAGTTTTGGTTTTGTTAAACCGAATGATGATATATATTTGGTTTGGTTAGGTTTGATTACATTAACAGCTTTTTCTGCATTTTACAGTTCAAATCTGTGGCGGTTTTCACTTCTCCAAAGCTACCTGACATGCTATTCTGAAGAAAAAGAGACTAAATCGAGTGGTTCATCTCCTAACCGATATAACCCACATCTGTAACATTTGTGATGGTCCGGTTCGTACCTCATTCATCTGTTACTATGTCAAATAAAAACACCGTCTTTCTACGGTCTTGTACCCAGTAACCGGATTACTTTAGGGTTCTGTTGATTCCGGTTTAGTTTAAACTGGTTTGATTCTTCCAAACCTGATTTGTTCTTGGTACACGAGTTAATTATATAAGTGGGGTATACATTTTTTTCTCCTTTATTATCCATTTAAGGTGGCAAAAAAAAAAAAAAAGATCTCATATTTTACTTGATCTGAAATAAAACACCAATCATCTCTATTTTCTATATCTAAAACTCCAAATATCTCTATCATGAGAGCATGTGCAGTGCGAGTTTCTTATTGAGTCTCTCAGACACAAAAAAAATATTAAAAAATAAAAAAAATAAGAGAAATAATAAAATGAGAGACTCTAAGAACCTCATGATATACTCATTTGACACATGTCATAATATAACTGGTTTTAAATTTAATTTATATTTTAAATTTAAAAAAAAAAAAATTATATCAAAACTATTAAAATATTATATTTAAGAGATTATGACATATTCTCCACAATGCACATGCTCGGAGTTTTCGTATGGAAAAGAACAATGAATAAAAGTCTCTGCATGGAAAGCTAAATTTCGGATAAATATAATAGTCAAAGCGCGTTAAAGACGTAATTGGTGAGATATAGAATTTTATATTTGTCGTATGTGATACTTCATTTACTATATATATCGTTAGATGGCAATATGACAAAGTAGACTAAAAATCAAAATGGCTACAAAGACATCACATTTAGTTTCTCTTTTGTCTTTGATTCTTCTCCTTTTATTTGTCTCCTCTCATGTGAGAGTCGCCGATGCCAGACGCTACCACCAACGTTAGTTTACGTATTCGTACTCATTTCTTTTTAATATATATACATATATATGAGAGAAAGCATACATTTTCTTAATTTTATATCTTATACCTTTATCTGATCTTCAATATTTCTGGTTATTTGTGTAATCTTTGTATAGTTTTATTTCATGCATGAATAAGATATCAAACGTAAGAATAATCCCAAATTTACACACCGTATTATCAATATTGACTTCAAACACAAGAAGAAATTATGGATCAAAGATCTGGAACATCTATAATTTATTAAAAAAAAAAAAAATCTACATTTACGACTACCAACCTTTTTCGAAAGGGGACTTTGTAGACCCTTAATGAACAAAGACTTTATATATATCACCTAATCATTTATATTTCTAGTCAGATATATTGTTGCAAATTATATTGTTACAATCTTGTGTATTCGTGATCAGGTAAGAAATCGCCGTCTCCCCCAATCCCTCCCCCTCCACCTTATATGTATGTGCCTCCCTCAAGGTCACGCAAAGGAAAAGGCCCATAAACGAAGTACATCAATAAATAATTATATAAAGTTTTATATGTGTTCAAGAAATTATCTAAGCAAAGATCATTAGAATTTAATAAATATGTGCTCTTATATCATACGACTAAGTATTAGCTACGTTACTTTCCCTCGTGCGGGAATAGTATAATTTCAAAAAAAAAATAAATGGAGAAGTTCGTTATTGTTTTTATAATTTGGTAATAGCGTGATTAGTTTTTTTTTCTCATGATTAATTGTTATTAGGTTAATATCCGTGGTATACCGCATGATTTTTCTTTTAACTTTTTTTGTTTGTTTGTTTATAATTACATTTAGTAAATTATTTTTGTGGGTAATTGAGAGTTCTTTTTTCTTTGGATCAATGACTCAACCTTTTTTCTAAGAGAATTCTTGAAATCAAGTGAAGTATCGCCACTTGGTAAAATCAAAATGTATTATGACCTATTCAAAAAAAATCTAAATTATGATGATTTTTTTAAAAAATGTTAAAATATTAAATTATTCTATGCTTGAGGTAATAATAAATTAAATTAACTCGTTAAATTAGTTTCTTGGTGATAACCCAATGATGTTATTTATATAAAAAAAAGTTATAATAGTGAATAGAGAAAGAAAATAAATAGATCTTGTGAATATCTCACTATAAATTATGTAGATATATACACAAATAAACATATACTAAAAGAAAATAAATCAAATCTTCTCAATAGTGTATTGATTTTTGTTAAAGTTAATGGTCATCTAATTCAAAGTCAATTAGTAATGAGTATGTTGGCTCATATTTCTTATATACTATTGTTGATCCTTTTCAACTTCCAATGTGGGATCCTAACACGCTCTCTCGAGATGATGATTTTTATCGGCCTATCTTGAACCGAGTCCCACTCTAAGACCGGCAATAATCCCTTCTTGGACCCTCTACTTGGGTCAATAAATCTGACTCTCATACCATGTTAAAATTAATGTACTTCTAATTCAAAACCAATTGGCAATGAATGGATTGACTTATATCTCTTGTATATTAGTGTTGGTCTCTTTTAACTTTTAATGTGGGATCTTAACAATTTTTTAAAATAGCCTTTCAACCAGAGTTCTTGATAATTGTTGATTCTCGATGAATATTAACACAAATAGGAGATGAAATGAAAAATTATAGGTTTATTCAGTAATTAAAAAGCTGCCCCAAACCTTACAACGAAAGGTAAAGAACTAAAAGTTGGAAAAGTACTTAAAATGCAGTAAAACAAATAAAGGAGTAAATGTGGCCAAAAGATTGGGTGGTTAAAAAAATTTCAGGCATTTTTATTTTTATTAGGTTCGAAAATAATCATTATTATATAATTTCAATATAAAAAAAAGCTGGGACGGTAAACAATATTTTGGTGATTTTGAATTAAAGTTTATTTCATGAGAATATCGTTGACTGTAGTTCTTACTTCTTATACCTTTAAAGCTATAATGAATATTTAAATATATTTAAAAATATTTGACTAAATTGAGATTTCTCATGGTATAAAAAATTATTTTAAAATTTTAAAATTTTAGTTATTAAACTGTTCACAGGTTTATATTTCTTAGAATAATATAATTGATTTTTTTTTGAATTTATTAAATATATAATTATTTAGTAATTTCGAGAAAAAATAATCAAATATAGTATTTTTACAAACATAAAACTATGACCAATATCATAACTAAATTTAATAATTAAGAAATAATTTTATTTTACAATGAAATATCTCAATTTAGTCAAATATTTTTAAATATATTTGAATATGCATTGTATAGAACCCATGAAATAAACCGCAATTCAAAAGATATTAAACAAAACCTTTTTATTAATATATTTAAGATAGACTCTAATGATTATATATATATATATATATATATATATATATATATTATTTATAGTTCTTTGTATATCTAAAACAATAAATAAGTAATCCATTTCTACTTATGAAGTTTATATACATTCTTAAAATTGTATAGATGCTACTCAAGAGCAAGAAAGAGTGATTGCTAATAACTGGAGAGCATCAATAGCGGCAAACATGTGGACAGATGCTATGAATATGGGATCTTGATGCAATATTTTAGATTGTTTTTTCCTTCCTGTTTGGTAATCTCTGTTTTTTGTTTTCTTTTTTTCTTTTGAAACTTCTTGTTCTTTTCTTTCATTGTCTTTTTATGAATATAGCCATTGATTAGTTTTGGGCAATCCATTCATACTAACTGGTTTTGTGCTTTCAACAAAACACTGCAGATTCTAACTTCTCTTGTTTGGTATTTGTTTGCTCTATAATTTGCTTATTCTGGGTGTTGTTATATTGATGATTATGAAGCTCAATGATTAAATTGTATTTCATGAACTTGAATGTTTAGTTGATACATGATAAAGATGAAACAGCTTCTTTAGCTTCTCTAGAAATTGTAGAAGCAATCAAATTGGAGACTATGGTTCCTCAATTCAAAAAAAAAAAAAAAAGAGTTTTGACGAAGAATAAAAAAAGGTTCTGAAGAAGACGACGTCTTATTTCCTTCAAATCTTATTTTATCTACTTTTTCACAATTAACTCTTAACTACTACACATGTACTTACATCAACTCTAAATACAACATAAATGACATCCTTTTTTCTACCACCTCATTCTTATCCTCTTCATGATAGCTTCAATACTAAACATACCAAATGTCTTTAGTCAGTAGTAAGATATGTTCCTTATTCGATATTTGATTACATGATTACAAAAAATTTATTGATGTGTGAAGTCTACTGGTGGAAAGAAGTTAATACGATATATGCCCACGTAATCATAGACATAGTTTATCCAACTAAAAATAGTTACATTTAGTACTGAATCTTAACCTAGCTAATGTATAAAAATGTTGGTGGACGAAATTATATAATTGGTTCTATCTAAGTTTACAATAAGATGATGTGGACATTTTCTAGCTAGTATATCTTAAAAATTAATGGCCTTGTTGATAACATCATATTTTTATCTATTATAGCTATTTTTATTTTAGAAGAGTTTGGTATTATAACATGACAAAAGAGCCAAATATCATATATTTTAGGTTTAAGGAGGTTTTAAAGGTTTTAAGGCAAAATAGACTAAAATGCGAGCAAACTCCGTTTTAAAACAGTTTCAGACCGGCAGAAGTATGACATTCGTTGAAGACCTTCCCGATTACCAAATTTGGAGTTCTTAGTGTCTACGGATATATAGAAGAGTTAAAATTTTATAGGATTCAATATTCTTGTCTGAATGGGGTAAATTTTATTACTTTAATAAAAATTAAGCTATTTTTCAAAATTCATTAGTGTCATATGACCCCAATGGTTTTATATTGTCTCCGCCCTGATTATGATGAATGATCGCAAACGATTCCACAACATGCATGCAGCACTCTAACCGATGATTATATATGCACTATACCTACGATATGGACATTTTTATCTCTAACAAACAAGACTACGATAGACGATTTTGTTTGCAACAATTTGAAACTTTCAAAAGGTTTGTATACCTTAATCTGTAAGAAATTACATTCTTTGAAAATCGAACCCCAAACTGGATATACAATGTTTAAATTCTTGATCACTGTACCAAAAAAAAACTTCCACATATTATTCTGTCTAGTTATTTCGTATTTATCTTTCTATGCATTAAATAATTTTTAGGGAATTTTACTCAAAATACCTTAAAAAATCTTTCATAAATGCCAGTTTTGATATCACACTCGGGTTATACCCTTTTTGAGGATATGATATTTGCAAAAATACGAGACTATCCTAGACTAAACATTCTTTTTTTTTTCTCTCTTTCTCTTTCACACACATATACACTTTTTTCTTTCTCTTTTTTTTTGTCTCACACATATATACACATATCGTCTCTCTCTCACGACAAGATTCTCTTTCGTTTTTTTTTTGTTTACTTTCGTCTTCTTTCATAAATTACTGCAAAGACAAAAAGAACAGAAAACAAGTGAAGATGACGAAGAAGAGTTATCGGTTGAATTTGAAGGAGAAGAAGTAGATATGGAAATCTAATGACGAGAAAAATAGATTTGAAAAATATAGAAAAGTAGATATGGACAAATTATGGACAAGTTATGGATAAGTTTGTACCTTTTCTATCAGTTACGTTTGTACCTTATCCATAAGTTACGTTTGTACCATGGACATACTATGGCTAACCGATAATAATGAATAGACAAAGGATAAGTCTGAATGGTGGACAAGAATTTCCAAAAACACTAAGTAGTCCATAAGTTTTTTTTTTTTTTTTTTTCTCCATAAGTTGAATACAATATAGTCCACGAGAGCATATATTATATGAAAATGTTTAAAAATACTTTAATATACCCCTGCGAAAATAGTTCCATGAAAACACACACGGGAGAAGAAATTTAAGTAAAACTGGATGAAAGTACATAGCCATTTAATTATTATTTCTGATGCATCTATTATTTCACTTGCATCTATTGATTTCTATGAATTTTTTCCACTAAAGTTCTAGTGTCCACTACATAAATCTCTTTAATTATTTTAGTACACTTGTGAGGTTTGTCCATTTAGAGCAACACCATTGGTAAGAGACTCTCGAGAGTCTCTACAAAAAAAAAATATTAATATTTTAACCAAAAAAAAATTGACCATCAAAAATAGGACAAGTGTCAGCAAAGTTTCTTCCACTGTGCACAAAGTCTCTTTAACAAGAGACGTTTCTCACCTATTTTCCTACTTTTTTCATCTTCTCTCCTAATATTTTATATATATATTTTTTTTAAATGTTGAAATATCTTTGTTAGAGACTTCCCGATGGAAGTGCTCTTACTTCTACCTATTTTATCTACTTTTTCACAATTAACTCTTAACTACTACACATGTACTTACATCAACTCTAAATACAACATAAATGACATCCTTTTTTCTACCACCTCATTCTTATCCTCTTCATGATAGCTTCAATACTAAACATACCAAATGTCTTTAGTCAGTAGTAAGATATGTTCCTTATTCGATATTTGATTACATGATTACAAAAAAATTATTGATGTGTGAAGTCTACTGGTGGAAAGAAGTTAATACGATATATGCCCACGTAATCATAGACATAGTTTATCCAACTAAAAATAGTTACATTTAGTACTGAATCTTAACCTAGCTAATGTATAAAAATGTTGGTGGACGAAATTATATAATTGGTTCTATCTAAGTTTACAATAAGATGATGTGGACATTTTCTAGCTAGTATATCTTAAAAATTAATGGCCTTGTTGATAACATCATATTTTTATCTATTATACCTATTTTTATTTTAGAAGAGTTTGGTATTATAACATGACAAAAGAGCCAAATATCATATATTTTAGGTTTAAGGAGGTTTTAAAGGTTTTAAGGCAAAATAGACTAAAATGCGAGCAAACTCCGTTTTAAAACAGTTTCAGACCGGCAGAAGTATGACATTCGTTGAAGACCTTCTCGATTACCAAATTTGGAGTTCTTAGTGTCTACGGATATATAGAAGAGTCAAAATTCACTTCGGATAAGAATCATTGCAATCCATTCAGCCATTTGGAAGATACAGCCCAAAGAGTGAAGACATGTTAAGACCGATCACAAGAAGCGTGACCGGTGTGAAGCAACCTCAGGGACCTGTCACAGAACCAGTGACCGGTCTGGTCCCTATTGCTGGGACCAGTCACAAGCCCCGTTACCGGTCCAGAGCCCCTCGATCTTGCATTTTCCTAAAACGACGAGTTTAGCCCTAAAAACCCTAAACCGACCCCAAGACCTATAGATATCCATTCTTATGGATGTTATGTCGTGTGCCTTCATAGAGAGACTCCAGAAAACCCTAAAGAAAAGCAGAGAAGCCCTATCCTCTTGATTCGTTGAGCTCTTGAAGACCACCAAATCTCCTTCTCTCTATCTCTTGTGTTACTTTGTCTCCTAAGGAGAAGTTTTTGCATCTTGTAATCGATTTACAAAAGTAATCTCTAAACCTTAATATCTAAAATTTAATCTCTAAACCTTAATATCAAAGGTGGTGAGATCTGTAGCTTTGCATGATTCGTTTACACTGTTCTTTTGTTCTAAGCTTTCTCTTAATGCAAGTAGTTAGCGTTATGAACTAGCTATGATAACATGTACTTAGGTTTCGCTAATTGCTTGCCTAATTGCTAGAAACTAGCTTGGATGAATGTCGTGTTATAAGAAGCACATACCACTTACTTACAGGGCTTCATGGACTATAATCAAACTTGATAATAATGGTTTGAAATGTGCGTCGTTGCCTGTATGAGTTGAGTAAAGGAGTACAAGAATTTTAGACTATTAATTATATGGCTTATGGGTTAATTGTTCATTAGTGTTTCGTAGTCCGAGACTTGGAAGTAGACATGCAATGTTTTAGATTTCCCTAGATAGAAAGATCATTGAACCCCCTCCGATCCCTTGAATTCCAATGATTTCTCTTATTGATTTACACTCATTTTTATTGCTTTCATTTTATTACTTGCACTCGTGACACAACAAACCCTTTTTCATATTTTGGTCATAGCCTTAATTTTTTTCTATAATATTTGTAATACAACGTCTCTATCTGTGGGATTTGATCTTTAAATACTACAGACGATTCACTGTGCACTTACAGTAGTCTTGTGGTCTTTTGCGGTAAAATATTTTACGCGAATATATCTCACGCATCATTGGTATAGACAATTGATTTTGAAATTTGTGGACAAGGACATGATGTGGACCTTAGTTGCATTGTGGACAAGAACCTGCTGTGCAGTACCAAAACTACCCTCCTCCAAATTTGAGTGTTTTAAAATTTTCACGTAAGTACTTATCCACATAAATAAGAAAATGGACATGATACCTTGTCTACGATCTAACATATTTGGTTACATTTTGATATAATGTCTACATACATGATAACTTGTCCACATCCTAACTACATGCATGATAACCTATCTATGATCTATCGTACTTGGTTTATATTCAAATCGTATAGAATGTCCACGGATATGATAATTTTTCCATGAGCTATAGGTGATAAATTGTCTCCGAGTTTAAAATTATCTCCAAGTTTTAAATTTTCCACGATTTGATGATTGTTGGGGTTGACTTCGTCATCGAGATCTGGAACGGGACAGTTGACAATGTCATCATCGTTCATAGTCTCGTTGTTGTCGTCGTTCATAGTCTTATCATCGTCATTCATAGTCGCATCGTCGGGTGTGTGTGTGAGAATGAGAAAGTGAGAGATTGAGAGAAATTAAAGGAAAGTGAGAGTGTGAGAAAGTAAGACCATCTCTATCAGGAGTGTATGATGGAGTTTCTCCTTAATAAAAAATTGGACAATAATCAAAAGTGAAGAAATAGAACCGAGAAACGTTTATTCCTAGAGAACCCCATGAGATACACATGTGCACATTTGTTATTCATTCATTGATTCATTTTTTTTATAATTAATATTTTTTTTTTTTGTCACTGCAAATTATTGAGAGAAATAGGGTCAAATCACAAACAACATTGTTTTTCACTAAGAGGTTGGATAGACATGTGTAGTAGACAACTAAGACATTCACAACCATAAAGACAACGAAACAAATTAAAGGGATACAACATTCCAACTAGACACAAAGCAGATGACGACGGTTTCTCTCATTCAAAAAGAATGTGCAGCAAAGCAAGAATCATCTAAGCGACAAAGAAGCGACTCGAGAGACCGATGCCAGTCCCTGATCAATGAGAGAACCAAACTCCAAAAGATGCCGAAGAAAACAAAAAGCAGCTTCGGGAACTAAGCCAGATCTTCTCGGACTCCAGTAAATTTTATGCGTTGGGCCTAGAAAGAGGTAAAACCAACTCTTCTTAATGAAGAACGAACTGAAATGTGAGGATTTGGCCCGACAGACAATTAGAAGTCCCCAAAGACTAAAGAGAACTCATAACTCAAAACCAAAGCAAGACAGAGAACATAAACCCGAGCAGTTATAGATACAAAAGACCAAAGCAGCTTTGAAACCCCACCAAAGAGCCAACCAAAGCAAATTACCGAGGAAGTTGTTCAAAAGATACCAGCGATAACGGAGACCTCCTATAGTGAATCAAGGGTACCACACCAACTAAAGGACCAAGGCTTCATAATCCAACAAGAAAAATCCCAAGAAAGAACCTGAACCAATCTTTCAGATGTGGCCAAGTCTCTAACGACTTAGAAACCTTGATAGAAACCTAAAATAAGAGTCATACACGATCCAACCTGAAATGTAGAGATAAGGAGCGAGAACAAAGCACACCGGGAAGCCTGACTCAGAAAACCAAGAGGGGCAACAGACCGAAACCGATGAGACTCCAGGAAGAACTCACAAGACAAGATTCAAAAGCTGCCGGAACAAAAGATCAAACAAACCCCAGGTTTACCAATGCACAATCCTAGAAGAGAAATGATTCCAGCCAAATGCTCCATCATCACTTAGACATCAAGATTCAAGGCGAAAAGGAGAGACTTACACTCCACTTCAACCAGATCAAGTCAAAGAGACACTAAAGCACACCTACAAATAGCACACATAAATAGAGAAGTCGGATCCAAACAGAGAGCATAGAACCGAAAGCGAAAGAAGAAAACAAACCGAGAAAATGAGACCGCCAAAAGAGCCAAGCTGTAGATCCGCCGGAAACAAAGAGCACCAAGTAAAAAAAGCCACGACTTCACACCCATCAGATCCTTAACGGGAACAACCATATAACTTCAACATATCACCACCAGTTCACAAACGGCTAGACATGAGCCTCCATACTCAGATCTGAAATGCCCCAAACGCCAAACGAAAAACCTATCCTCCATGGCTCAATCGAGAACCTCTTATGACTCCACACTATGCCGAATAGAAGGGAAAGCTAAGGATGCTAGATGGAATCTGTCGGTGCATCGAAGGCACACAAACCGGCGGATTCAACTGGAAAAGCAAGACGAAGCTAGATCTGATGAAGAGCTTTCTTTGAACATTTTAATTGTTTAATTAAATTATATTATTAAAAATATTTTAAAATTTTGTGAGATACTAAGAGCATTCTCATCGGTAGAACCCATGGAAGGTTTCTTAAAAATTTTAAAAAACAATATTTTATTTATACTAATTATATTTTAATTTGCTTATAATAAATTAGCCATTAATATGTTGACATGTGTTCAGTTTTAGTTGAGAAAAGTCTCGTGAGGAAACAACGTCTCTGCTTCTTTTCCTTCTTTTTTTTCTTTTTATTAATATTTTATTTAAAAGTAATTAATTAAGATACTTTGATGGAGCTGCTCTAATAGATTTTCTCCCTGCTAAAGGATGATGCTCTAAGAATCTTAAGAGAGAGTGAGAGAATTCGACCATGGGACTTTGCCATATCCCCACTCACCCTAGATACTCGGTAAAACTAACAACACTGAGTTTATACTTCTTCTTGATCGGTCTATATATAGTTAAAACTTAAAAGTTTAAAACAACATAATTAATATATATATATATATAGCAAAAATACGGGTAAAACCTGAGATTGGGGTTCGACAATCTTTAAACAACATTACATATAGATCTGAGTATTGTTACTATATTTTAAGGTAGTGTGGTGTGGGTCACATCTTCTGCGTTTTGGAGTCGAGGACGTCTACATGGTGGTCGTCTCTTGGCTAGTACTTTTAAGGAATCATATTTGGCACTTCCAGCTCCACATGATCCTGATGGTGGAGTATATATTTCCGGACCCATATCGCGACCTATTTCATAGCCAAGATATTGATATAGTTGTGGTAAAAAAACTTAGCTGCTAAAATTTATCTCACTTCTCGAATTTGATGTATATCAAGAGTTTTGGGCATCCGTAGAAGATTTCACATATATATGTAGCGTAATGTATTGTTATGTAACTTATGTTTGATCCATTTTTAACCTAGCGGTACTAGATTTGATCATATATATATACTTCCTCCGTTTCATATTAGTTGTCGTTTTAAAAGTTAAAACTCGTTTCATATTACTTGTTATTTTATGTTTTTAATGCAAATGTTTGATAAATTTTACAGTTTTTGTTTTAAGGTTTTGGTCAATAAAATAAAAGCAAATTAATATTAATTAAAGATAAAATAAAAAAATCGATTGTTTTATAATTTACGTAAAACAATTTATAACAACAACTAATATGAAATATAATATATATTATCAATATATTAATTTGGTAGAACCAAGAAAAATCACCGGGCTCATTACGATTAAAAGATTCATGAATCTAAGTTGTTTGATATCTCACTATTGGGATTTGGGAGCTATTAAGTAATTGATCAGCTGTATGTGGAATTTGGAAAATAAAATAAAAAAAAAAGCTTAGAGCATATGAAAATCGAGTCACTTGTTCATCCTAATTGAGAAGAATATAAAAATGAAACATAAGTATAAAAGATTAAAGGATATCGTTGAGCTATATGTAAAGGCTTTAAGTAAAGCCTTTAATTTGCTTTTCTTGAACAACTAAAGAAAATACGAAAATGATATTGGATTTAAGGAAGCAAATTTCAAAATGTGGATTATTTTCTCTTAATAATCGACATTATCTGTATTCAACTAAATCTTTTTGCATTTATTTTATTATTTCTCCGTTTACAGCATCGTTATAGATTTTCATTTTACCTTTCTTTTTTTTTTTTTGATAAAGTTTTTTTCATTTTACCTTACCCCATTATTTCAAAATAAAAAAAAAGTTTCATGGTTACTACTAATTGTGACTTTCCTAATATGTGGACTGACCTGATCTTTGAGCTTCTCCAAGACCAATCACAAACATCAGGCAAAGCAGAAAACGGAGAAGAAGAACATGTGATGTCTTCATCGCCATTGGCTCTTCTTATCCCAAATAACTACAAATAAATATTGAGAAACTAAACAGATATAAACTTTTATATTTTTTAATGCATACGAGTATTATTATATATTAGATGTAGCATTTAAAATGAACGCGGTTGGTGGTTGTCTGATTGTTATACTTCCCAATAATTTTCTTCAACCCGCGTTTCATTTTTTTGACTTATTTGCATGATTGCATGAAAACTGATTTTTTTTTTTTTTTTTTGCTGTTTTATGGTCCAATAGTCAACAAAATCAACATTTTTCCTGGTGGGATATAAAGTCAACTTTAGTAGCCTTTTTTATTTTATGATTTAAGAATTTTTGGGTTTATATAGACCCGCATTTGATATAAAGTCAACTTTAGTAGCTCTTTCTTAGTAAATGGTTTAACATGTGAATTGTGATTCATACAAAAAGAAGTACGGAACTTTGGTTTCAAATTATAATCGGGAATTTTTGATAAAAATATGGAATCTTGGCTTATCGATCTATCCATCGTACATAGGTTTTAACTTTTAATTATAAGAAAAGTGGAAAGTGACCAAAAGCTAAGTAAGAAAATGTAAACCAAATATGTTATCAGATTCGCGGGATTTGCTTAAGGATAGTAAAACGGTATAGGCTCTATATGATTTGGTTATGAATTTTTTGTAGCATAACTAATGTAGTAATTTCTTAATATTGAAATAAATAAATAAAAAAAAACTAATTTAGTAATTTTTTTTATAGTAAAGAGATGCAACAAAAAGATGTCAATGATTCCATTTTTTAAAAGGTTACTGAAACATCTCAAGTTTGGAGTAGCCAGAGAGAACATTGACTTCAACATATGAGAGTTGCTTACAAATAAATTGAGTGGCCTTGGAAATTGCAAACAGTGTTACTCGAGAATATCGATATCAATCATACATTGTGCAGAATGGTCTGTCATGGCTCCGGGATCTGTTGGATGTAGAAGGTTGGTTCTAGTCAAATAACAAGATCCTTTGATGCTTTGATCCTTACTCTTGAAACCTCTTTATCTCTGCTCTTATGGGGAACTGCTGCTGGGCTTTTCTCCTACGACCTGTTTCATTTTCATAGCTGCTTATTTTAGTTTCGATTTCTCTCAATATTGTTTGTTTTTCCAGCTAGTCTTTGTTTTCCTTTCCCTCTGTTTTATGGAATGAAAATCCTTTGTCGAAAAATAAAAACTGTAATTATTACAACATATAATGTATTTAATATTTTAACTACGCAATAACAAAACTATATAAGTGAAGTAATAAATCAGTTTGAGTTCCACAAAAAATGATAATAATGTATATCAGTTAAAGAATTGGCCAAAATTCTTCCTTTTAACAAATTACAAATTATTAGCGTTGCATATACAAACTCAACCCAATAATACATTATTATCATTTTTTCTTAAGGGATTTACTCTTGCAAAAAACCAGAGATTCATTTTTGTTTGTTGTAACTAGTTTGCAGAGATTTACTCCACAACCTTTTCAGATTTCACCAATCGGACTGCGATGGATGGAGCGTAGAGGTCTTTTCCATATTTTCTGTATTTTCCGTATTTTCCGTATTGCCCATAGACCCCTTCCCATTTTCCTGAAACCCAAATCAGTAAAAGATGAAAAAAAATGAACTATGAAATCTATAAACCATTTATAGGAAATATCATTGCAGAGGTTTTGTTTTGAGCCATATACTTGCCTGTGAGGTCTGTGATGGCTTTCCTCCACGCCCATGGCTGGTTGATTATTTTCTTGGTACCTGGAATATTAAAACTTATAAGAGTAAACAACAATGGTCAAATTATAATCAAGAAGATACGTTTTTAGGATGGTTCGATACCTAGAGGTTTCCAGGAAGATACTACAAGCGTATAGGTCTGGTAATACCCGATAACCTATCTCCCTTCTCTCACAATGTACAACTGTCTCTAACGGATTCTGTCTACACTTAGACCGATAACACGATAAAAACATATCATCATCACTACAGAGAAGCTTATCTTCTTCCTCTGAAAACTGGCTATAACGAAAGGTAGAATCTGAGTAGTCTCGTGTGTTGTAAGCAAGAGCAAACCCTGTCTCGTGAATAGTGGTAGTATCATTGCAATCCACATCAACTTCTATTTGGTCCCCCGTTTCTATGCAGAAATCGTTGGTTGCACGGTTGTAACTATGCTCTAGTTCTTCTGTATCGATGCTATGCGTCCATGCACAATCTCTGGTAAGATTCTTCACTGTGATAGTCCGAAGATATTTGTGACTGCTGTAAATATTTCTCACGAAATACGTCGTCCATAAGGTGAATCCTACTGCTGGATCAGAGTTATGAGTTTCAGGAACTGTAAAAGAGAATGAACGCATATTTGCATTAAAGATAACCCAGTCTGAAAGACTGTATCCTGGGATATAAATGCAATTGTTGTTCCTCCAAAGCCATTTCTGCAATAGCAACCATTAATTAATCACGGTCAGGATAGTCTCGTAACTGATCATCATGCTTGGTGAAAGATCATAACTAAGGGCTATTCATTGATAATATGTCTAGACTAACAATCAAATACAAGAAAAACAAAAGCAATAAAAACGAACCTCTAGCATCATTTTACTAGTAGTGTCAGATCCGAGTTTGCTGCACCTATCCATCCCAACTATATTCAGAAATTCAAGATTTTGTATCCCTGGGGTCTCAACAAGGCTGAGGCAGTTGTCGAGGTTCAGTACTTTCAAACCAAAGCATTCAGAAAGATCTGGAGTTCTTTCCAAAGAGATGCAATTTTCCGCGTCAAGAAAAGTCAAACTTTTTGGTAAACTAAGGATGACTTGAAGTTTTGAGCAATCACTCAACCGGAGTTCGTGAAGATTTGTTAGACTAGCAAAATCTATTTGGAATTTGCAAAAATTGTTGCCTCCCAAATTAAGAGACTTGAGAAAAGATAAACTCACAATATCTTTGGGGATCAATTCATCAGATAGATTGCAGTAAGCTAGAGATAAAGTCCTCAGGCAGCCAAAACTGTTTAATGATATTGGACGCAGCAAAGAAGCAGATAATCCTTTGCAACCGTCAAGGGATAATTTTGTCAGTTTCTTCAGCTGATTGATTGAAGAGGGGATTTCCTTTAGACCTGTAGAATCTGTAGCAAGAGTTATCAACGATTCCAATTCCCCTAAAGCACCATCCAATCTCTCAAGTTTTGAGCAGTTTGAGAGAAGGAGGGTTTCCAGTGACTTCAACTTATAGAGTTCCTCAGGTAGAGCGTCAAGCTCGATGCAACTGCTAAGATTTAATAGTACCAGCTTTTGAAGAACCCCAATCGACTTGTGAACCACAACCAAGCTTTTGCAATTTATAAATAGCAACTTCTCGATGTTTGGGAAATAAGAGAAATCTGGAGTCCATCTGAGGTAGACAGAATGACTGAGATCGAGGTATTTTAGCATACTTGCCGGTTGATGAATCTGCAGGAAAATAGAGAGAATGATGAAAGCACTAAATCAAAGGGAGCATATCTGTTTGTTCGATATTTCCACGTACCGTTGGAGGTTTCCAAAGGTTGCTGTACTGCATGTCCAAAGCGACTAAACTTCTCAGGCTTAAGTTTGTTGGAAAAGATTCAGAAGAAAACCCATGCCAACTCAACCATCGTATATCTTTTGGAAAATGTTCATAGCTTCCATTGAGATTTACATAGCTAAGTTGTAACAATCTCAGCTCCTGCATCTTTGCAAAAGCTTCAACCTCGAAGTCCTTCAAAACTTCGGCTTTCAGGCTAAGTCCTTCTATTGCATTTGTACCCTATTAATGGAATAAACAGTTAATTAGAAAAATGTTATTCCAAGTTCTCCATATAATTTTTATTTGAGGCAAATAATGAATATGAATTTTTTTCCTTACCGATTTTTTTTCCAGTACACTCATGACATCTTTAGGATTCCACAGTCTGCTACGCTCTCCACAGTTCTTGAAAGATATTTCTTGAACGATTTCTCTTCCCATGTCTCGTAATGAATTATGCATCATTATATTGTTATCAGAGATGGTAATGAGACACCTTTCCATCAGCACACTGAGTACTATGTCAGGGTGTAAGTTGCATCCGTTCAATATGCAGGCCACATAGTCTCTATCCATCCCAATGAAAAAACAAGCAATATCCAAGAATACATCTTTCTGTACACTATTAAGCGCATCAAAACTGATCTGGAGTTTCGCTTGAATTTTATCATGAGGACTTTGTTTCAACAATTCCAACGTGCTTTCCCACTCACGAATGCTTCTCTCGATGAGAAAAGCACCCAAGACTTCCACAGTCAAGGGTAGTCCTGCACAATATGCAACTACTTTTTCCGAGAGCTGACGAAACTCTTTAGGTGGTTCACTTGTTCTAAAAGCATGCCAACTTAAAAGTTCAAGAGATTCAACGCCGTCAAGTTCTTCTGGTGAACAGCTTCCTGCCACTCGTAGTTGCTTTAATAAATGCATGTTTTTTGTTGTAACTATTATCCTACTTCCACGGCCAAAGTAGTCTGGATCTATCCCTATTGACTGAAGCTGGTGTATGTCATCGACATCATCAACTACAATAAGTACACGTTTATTGCGAAATCTCTCTTTTACCGCATGGTCAAAGCAATTGGACTCTATGTCAGTCCTCCTTAGAATGTCAGAGAGAAGTTGATGCTGCAGATGAGTTTTTCCCTCGGGCTTCTTTAAGTATTCCCCAATATTTTCTAGGAAACTTGACCCTTCAAAAAGGTGTGAGAATTCGTTAAAGGCCACCTTCGCTAGTGTTGTTTTACCGATCCCACCCATTCCACAGATTCCTACAACGTGAACTTCACCTGAACCTATGCTCAGTAGTGAAGAAATTTTCTGTAGGCGTGATCTCATACCTACAACATATGATGGCACATGCAAGTACCGACAGGGTAGCTTTTTCAGAATCTCTCTAGTGATATCTTCAATACATTCTGCTTCATTCCTGCATAACATAAATACTAGTTAAAAACGAGTCTGAATATATAATTTCAACTGCTCCTCATCACTTTGGTATGTATCTATCCAACTCTACAGAGATGCATCATACTTTTTCATAGAAAAAAGAATTTAGTAAGAGGATCAAGAAACATAATAGATTGGTGGAGTTAACTGACTGATTTCTCATGTCCAACCCAGATATATTTGCTACTTGTGTTAAAGCTTCCCTCCAATCCTTTACTTTGTTTAATGGGTTACCGCTTTCGTGTTTAGAAAATGATTTAGCAAATGACCCTTTCTGCTTGCGTATATCTGATGGGTCAACATAAAAGAAAATTGGTAAAACCAAGTGGTGAGGGTTCTTTTTGTGACTTTTCATAATGTGAACAAGTTCATCAAGACACCAAGATGACGATGCATAGTCCTTTGATAAAACAACAATGAGAATCTTCGAGGTTTCAATGGCTTTCAGTAGCGCCGGGGAAATATATTCTCCTCTTTCCAATTCCACATCATCCATGAATGTGCTTATACCACATCTTTTGAGAGCACAGTAGAGATGGCTTAGAAAGTTCTTCCGCACATCTGTTCCACGGAAACTTAAAAACACATCATAGGTCCATCGCTCAGGGCCTTGCGCCATACCTAACATGTGAATTTTAAGAGAAATTAAGGAGTTTCATTAGAACAAGATTCTCAGAGCAAGAATTCAACAACATGAAAATCTATGCTTGGGGGGAAGCAATGTTTTGACAATGAAGAATATGAACAAGAAGATAAAATAACGGCAAGCGCAAGAAACATTGTAGCTCACTTTCGTAAGAACACGTTATCATAGCGCAGGTTACTTAGTGAAATCTCTCAATCAAAAAAGCATGCTAAAACTCCTCTGATATTGTTTACTTCAAAAATGTATTCAACAAAACAATCTATGTGTAATTGCATACATTAAAATTACATAAGGGGATGAAGAGAAAAGTGGTTTTTTACCGAATAAGAAAGGAGAAGTTGAGCTAAGTTCTCTTTGTCTTCTCGACTAAACAAACGAACGCTCACCAGAGAAACTGTAGAACAATCAAATCCACTTCTTTTAGATCATGAAACTAAAGAATTATTAAGCCCCTCAAGGGAAAATATGTGAAAACGAGATTAAAAAAGTTGACTTCTTATTTTCAAAATCAAACCTGAATCATCATCTATTGTACACAGAAATAGAAGGAATTGAAAAAACAAAACAATCCAGTGATCACCTTACTTTGTAACCTCACTGTGACAATTCATCGAACACCTTCAAGGCAGCAACCCTTAATCTGGTCAATTCACCATAAAACAAAAGTCAACGCCAGATTAAACAAAATATTAAAGCGAATATGTTCACACAAAAAAAAAAAAGATCGTTTGCTTTTATACCAAAAAAGATATCAAAATTTATGTAAGAGATCAAATTCCTAACAGTCCTTGAATACGACTATCGGATATATAAACAAAAAAAAAACACACACATTAAATTATGAATTAGAGACAAAGAAATTGTAACATCCCGGTTTCTGGTATATGGTGGTGCATGTTGAGAGGCTTAAGATAAATGATTTGACTACCTATGTCACCAAAGTGCACTTATCTTTTCCGTCAACCATCCGGTCAGAACTCCACAGTTAAGCGTGCTTGGACTGGAGTAGCACTAGGATGGGTGACCTACCGGGAAGTGATTGTCGGTACCGTGTGAGTGAGGCCAAAACACGGGGAAAGATCATGTGGTGATTTGTAGGGACAGTAAAACAAGTTTTTGGAGCCTCTAAAAATAACAAACCGGCCGTCGGACGAGGGGGGGCCCACGGGCCTAGAGAGGGCGTGGGGCTCAAGGGCCTAGAGAGGGTGTGGGTGCTCACGGACGGTGGCGGTCGGGGCGTTACAAGAAAAATCGATTTTTATATAACAGCCCTCCCCGTGGGACCTACCCACCAACAGCCAGCTGGCGCTGCAGCGCATCGACCCTAACCTCTATCCTGTGGGCAACATCCCACCAGGTAGGTTATTAGTGCGCTTGACGTTACTCGAACCCAAGACCTCACCCTTTAACACCCTTCCCACAGGGAAGCTGTCACCAATTGATCTGCATCTTGTAACGTCCCGACCGCCACCGTCCGTGAGCCCCCACACCCTCTCTAGGCCCGTGAGCCCCACGCCCTCTCTAGGCCCGTGGGTCCCACGCTCGTCCGACGGTCGGTTTGTTATTTTTAGAGGCTCTAAAGACTTGTTTACTGTCCCTACAAATCACCACATGATCTTTCCCCGTGTTTTGGCCTCACTCACACGGTACCGACAATCACTTTCCGGTAGGTCACCCATCCTAGTGCTACTCTAGCCCAAGCACGCTTAACTGTGGAGTTCTGACTGGATGGTTGACGGAAAAGATAAGTGCACTTTGGTGATATAGGTAGCCAAATCAATTCTCTTAAGCCTCTCATCATGCACCACCATATATACCAGAAACCGGGATGTTACAATCACCCCCACTAACATATCGCAACGTCCTCGTTGCGCACCCATCGCCCTCAGGACTGCCTCCCGGGTCAGAACCGGTTTGACACTATCTAGAGCTCTAATACCACTTGTAACGTCCCGACCGCCACCGTCCGTGAGCCCCCACACCCTCTCTAGGCCCGTGAGCCCCACGCCCTCTCTAGGCCCGTGGGTCCCACGTTCTCTCTAGGCCCATGGGCCCCACCCTCGTCCGACGGTCGGTTTGTTATTTTTAGAGGCTCTAAAGACTTGTTTACTGTCCCTACAAATCACCACATGATCTTTCCCCGTGTTTTGGCCTCACTCACACGGTACCGACAATCACTTCCCGGTAGGTCACCCATCCTAGTGCTACTCCAGCCCAAGCACGCTTAACTGTGGAGTTCTGACTGGATGGTTGACGGAAAAGATAAGTGCACTTTGGTGATATAGGTAGCAAAATCAATTCTCTTAAGCCTCTCATCATGCACCACCATATATACCAGAAACCGGGATGTTACAATATATAACAGCCCTCCCCGTGGGACCTACCCACCAACAGCCAGCTGGCGCTGCAGCGCATCGACCCTAACCTCTATCCTGCCCACCAGGTAGGTTATTGGTGCGCTTGGCGTTACTCGAACCCAAGACCTCACCCTTTAACACCCTTCCCACAAGGAAGCTGTCACCAATTGATCTGCAGGTCAATTGGTGACAGCTTCCTTGTGGAAGGGTGTTAAAGGGTGAGGTCTTGGGTTCGAGTAACGCCAAGCGCACCAATAACCTACCTGGTGGGCAGGATAGAGGTTAGGGTCGATGCGCTGCAGCGCCAGCTGGCTGTTGGTGGGTAGGTCCCACGGGGAGGGTTGTTATATAAAAATCGATTTTTATATAACAGCCCTCCCCGTGGGACCTACCCACCAACAGTCAGCTGGCGCTGCAGCGCATCGACCCTAACCTCTATCCTGTGGGCAACATCCCACCAGGTAGGTTATTGGTGCGCTTGGCGTTACTCGAACCCAAGACCTCACCCTTTAACATCCCGGTTTCTGGTATATGGTGGTGCATGTTGAGAGGCTTAAGAGAATTGATTTGGCTACCTATGTCACCAAAGTGCACTTATCTTTTCCGTCAACCATCCGGTCAGAACTCCACAGTTAAGCGTGCTTGGGCTGGAGTAGCACTAGGATGGGTGACCTACCGGGAAGTGATTGTCGGTACCGTGTGAGTGAGGCCAAAACACGGGGAAAGATCATGTGGTGATTTGTAGGGACAGTAAACAAGTCTTTAGAGCCTCTAAAAAATAACAAACCGACCGTCGGACGAGGGTGGGGCCCATGGGCCTAGAGAGGACGTGGAGGCCCACGGGCCTAGAGAGGACGTGGGGCTCACGGGCCTAGAGAGGGTGTGGGGGCTCACGGACGGTGGCGGTCGGGACGTTACAAGTGGTATCAGAGCTCTAGGTAATGTCAAACTGGTTCTGACCCGGGAGGCAGTCCTGAGGGCGATGGGTGCGCAACGAGGACGTTGCGCTCTGTTAGTGGGGGTGATTGTAACATCCCGGTTTCTGGTATATGGTGGTGCATGTTGAGAGGCTTAAGAGAATTGATTTGGCTACCTATGTCACCAAAGTGCACTTATCTTTTCCGTCAACCATCCGGTCAGAACTCCACAGTTAAGCGTGCTTGGGCTGGAGTAGCACTAGGATGGGTGACCTACCGGGAAGTGATTGTCGGTACCGTGTGAGTGAGGCCAAAACACGGGGAAAGATCATGTGGTGATTTGTAGGGCAGTAAAACAAGTCTTTGGAGCCTCTAAAAATAACAAACCGGCCGTCGGACGAGGGTGGAGCCCATGGGCCTAGAGAGGGCGTGGGGCTCAAGGGCCTAGAGAGGGTGTGGGTGCTCACGGACGGTGGCGGTCGGGGCGTTACAGAAATACTTACGATTTTACATATAGAAACAAAGAAAGAAAAAATCAGTGATCATTGATGTTAGTTCTAATGGGAGACGAAAACAGAAGAGAATCAAGAGGATGAGAGATGAACAAAAAAAAGGTCAACAAAACTAATGAGGTTTATATACAGATTATTTGAGTATTACCATGAAAATATCTGTCAATTTTCAATGTAAAAGAGATTATATAATTGCAGACCTCACACTAGAATCTGGGTTTGTTGGCATTTGTAGTCACGCTATGAACACCTCCATGTATATGAGTCACCTTTTTGTTGCAATTACGGCAGCTAAAGTAGTACCATGCCCAATCAGTGTCAATAGCGTAGATGGTGGACATGAGTCTAACCTTCCCAACCTACGCAAACACCATCAAAGGTCAGTACATTTCCCCATTACAACACATACCAATCTATATTAACATAAACATATTGTATGCACGTCAATAGTGTCGATAAGTTCTGCAATGGTCTTCGTAGGAAAGTGACTACAATCCTCTTCTTTGCTGGCTATTAGCTGAAACTTTGGAATCGACTCACGATAGATGAGTGTCAGACCATCAGATGGAAGCCTGGTAAGTAAATCACAGATGAGCTCTGAAAGAAGGAAAATATAAATGGTTGTACACAATGATGGAAAAATGTGAAAATTGAAAAATACGATTTTATAAAGTCATCAACTTCAGGAAAGGGTGGGTTGACATAAACTTGAGACGCATCAAAAGAGTTGGAGACACTTTTAATCCCTGGAAAAAGTAACCATGTCATTTGTTCTTTTCTGCAGGCAAAGTATGAATGTAAGACGGAAAGCAAGACATACCTTTGTAGGTTTTTATTTTGGCAAAGCAGATCAAGCAGACGACAATTTCGGCATCAGCTGCCTGACATGAGCTGAACACCTTCTCAGCAAATGCACCCCACAAGGTACACGACAGTCTATCATCCCTATGAAAATAGAAAACAAAAATTATTAGGTAATTGTAATGGGGAACGAGGTACGCCTTCATAAATTACCATATGGGGTTCAACTGAGACAATAACCTATCATCTCTCAATTCAAAGTCGATCTTATGAGTTGGTTTGTTGTTAACTTCAAGCTTCTCCAACTCGCCAATGTTAACAAATTGTCCAATAGCATCTAAAGGGAATGAACCAAAATGATATTGAGATCATAAACCTTCCGAAAAACATAGATGTAGACATTATACGTAAGAAACATATAGGTTGTTCATACTAACCAACCAACATGTATGGATTTAGATCACCAGTCAATATTTTCTCAAACTTAGCAAAATCCATGTAGTTCGAATCCGATTTCTTCTCACATCGAGTGACGATAGTCCCATTAACAAAACTCATCTTGTAAGGATGAGGAGTTGGTCGAAATTGACCACCGGCATTGGTAAGAGAGAAGGTGTCTATGTACCTCCATTCACCAACTGGGAGATGGTTCACATAACGGCCTAACAAATCCTTTTTCACAGTCGCGTGGATTTTAACACCCTGTAAACATGCAAACACATTATATTTGAGAGTGAAATAGGTGGACAGAAAATGTTATCAAAAATAGTATATCATAACCTTTTCGTCTGACAGAACCAACTCAAGTGTTTCGCCAGTGTTCTTACTGTATTGGCGCCAACTGTGGATGATTTTAACCTGGACTCTCCAAGTTGTCTTGTAAGGTCGAACATCTGATAACAAAGCAAAAGAAGAAGCCATGTATGCAGTTTAGTTTGTTTGGTTTGGTATGTTTGCACCTTATGAATTTACTACTTATAGAGGGTGACAACGTTTTTGGATATTATTATTTCAGTAGTATTGAAAGAAATGTAAGCTATAGGACACTCTTCCTCTTCTTCACAACTCTCGATCCTTCTTTCACTCGGTACCAGCGCTGATATTCTATTATGTGGGCACTCCAAAAAAAAAGAGTAAATAATTGATTTATTTGTTCTTGTAAGAACAATTTCCGAGGAAGGAGCGAGCACTCATTTTTCTTGGGCGTCGATCGGACCCAAGGCTCCATGCCATTGCTCCTCTCTCCGGCAACGCGTGCCTCTTTCCCTCTCTCTTTGTATGATTTAAACCATATTTCAAACCACTATAAAGCTAGAAAGAGTGTGAGAATATTGGAAAAACAAATACATGTGTTAGTCTAACATTTTGAACCATATTTCTAAGCACTATAAAGGTAGAAAGAGCGTGAGAATATTGGAAAAAACAAATACATGTGTTAGCCTGACATATGTGGAAACTTTTCACTAGATGCCAATGGCAGAAGTAGTAAATAAAGATGAAAGAAGGGGTTAGTCTATAAAACTCTCCAAAAATGTTAATATAGATTTTAGGGAGGATTACTAGAATGACCTATATTTGAGGGAATATGGCTAGAATGACTCATATTCTTTTCTAATTATTAGAATGACTTACATGTTATTTTTAGGGGTTTATATGACATAAGTACCCCTAATAAGCTGTATAAGGAAAAAAATAGTTTTCGAAAATGCCATTAATGAATTAATTCTCCATGTCAATTATTTACAAAAATGCCACTGTGTCTTTGTTATCGCACACTTACTTTTCGCAGAGTTATTTTCTTTGACCGCAGAGTTATTGGACTAACTTAGTTACCGCACAGTTGTTTAATGTCATGGCACACTTATTTCAATCTGCACATTTATTTTCCTTTACCGCACAGTTATTGGACTAGCTTGGTTACCGCACAGTTGTTTCAAGTCATGGCACACTTATTTCAATCTTCACATTTATTTTCTTTTACCGCACAGTTATTGGACTAGCTTGGTTACCGCACAATTGTTCAAGTAATGACACACTTATTTCAATATGCACATTTATTTTCCTTTACCGTACAGTTATTTGACTAGCTTAGTTACCGCACAGTTGTTCAAGTAATGGCACACTTATTTCAAATTTGTACATTTATTTTCTTTTACCGCATAGTTATTGAACTCGAACGTTATGGTGGACAAGTTAGTATGGACAACAACAATAATATTTGTGGACAAAATATCATGATAGACAACGATTATAATAGTGGACTATCAGTTATGGTAGACAAAATATAAAAAAATAGATGACTGATAAATGGACAAAATGTTATGGACAAATTAGAAATCATTCCAATCATAGTGCGCGTGTAGAACATAAATGAGTAATTTGGTCAAATCACTTTTATAAAATGGCATGACCGTGGTTAATTTTTTATATTTCGAAGATTGATGCCAAGGGTGCTCTGTAATATTAGAGCAATATTTATATTTACCACGGTCAAAATGATTTCTTGAATTTCTAAAAGGTATTCTTCTCCTACTCGATAATAAAGTACAAAACTTAATTTTGAAGCAATAATAATCAGAACATCTTGTCTATACTCTATCGTCAGCAATAATCACTAAAACCTAGATTAAACAAAATTCCACCAGAACCAATGTATTTTTAAGACTTTAAAAACAAAATTGAGATGGTCAGATCATGAGTCCAAAAAATCAGTTTCGGAACCACTTCAATTAACGAATTCAACGGAAAAAGAAAAGGGAAAGCGAGATTCAGATGGTAGTGCATGATGTAAAGATCAACATAAGATGTTCAGAGTTGGATTGTTCTATGGTAAACATCATCATCATCATAATCATCGCTCTCTCTTATTATAAATCCCTTTATTAATTAAACAAAAACAAAAAAACAAAAAAAAAAAAAAACGTCGAAAATTTAACACTGAAAGTTAAAGAACAGAAGCGATCTTAGAAATTTTGCTGCGTCTAACTTTGAAAGAGTGAGATTTAAATAGTGGGGAACTTTAGGGTTTTGAGTTTCTAGCTCGAGGATTTGTATCAGCTCGTTATTGGGCCTATTGGGCTATTGGGCTGAATATCTCTAACCATACCGTCCAAAAAATCTTGCTTGACAAGAATAATTTACCATCAAAAGTTTACCAGATTGGTCAAGAAAAATTTGTAAAATAATAAAAGCCAGAAAATATCAAACGGTGGGGAAGGCTAGTAGCAGTAGCAGACAATGAGACAACTACTTTTTATTTAATTAATCACAAATATAATTTATGGTTGAAAATCATTTAGATTTTAATTATTGAGTTAGCCACTTAGATAGGTACTGTTATACTAGTGTATGTCATCAAAAGCATAATTCCGAAGTAATCGTTGTTGTTGACTTGTTGTGTTAATGGGTTTTATGATGAATACTCAAAACGATGGAGGAAGAGGAAGTGGTGGTGATCATTCATGGGGTGGCTTGAGAAACTTAATGAGAAGAAAACACATCGACTCTTCAAATGGCAAAGCCCAGAATCATCATCACCAACAGCTCGCAAAAGCCTTGACCTTTCCTCACTTGATCGCAATTGGTATTTTTTTTGTTTTCTTGAAATGAACTTTTCTTTTCAAGAATCTGGGTTTCTTAGAAAAGTCTTTAAATTGGTATTTTTTTTGTTTTCTTGAAATGAACTTTTTTTTTTCAAGAATCTGGGTTTCTTAGAAAAGTCTTTAAATTTCTTATCATATAAACTATTAAATCTGATGTTCTGTAGATGATTTTCGAACATTGAAGCTATTTCTGTCCTAGTTAGTTAGATTCTTAAGTGTTTTTTAAACAATCAGTTTCTATAATCCTCTGTTTTTATTTGTTTTAGGAAGATAATTAATTTCCTCTGTTTTCTTATATATGGAATAGATCTATTTATTTGCCATATGATATCTTCTGAAGAATGAATATCTAAATTATGAGTCTGATTCTTTACTAAACCTTATAGTATGATTCCACAATTTTAGGTGTTGGATCAACCATTGGAGCAGGGGTTTATATTCTTGTTGGAACAGTAGCTAGAGAGCATTCAGGACCTGCTCTCGCCTTTTCGTTCCTTATAGCTGGAATTTCGGCTGCGCTTTCCGCGTTTTGTTATGCAGAACTCTCTAGCCGTTTTCCTTCAGCTGGAAGTGCCTATCACTATTCTTACATTTGCATTGGTGAAGGGTAACATTCACTTGTTTATTAAGTTATCTAGCGGTTTCTCGGGCTTTTCTTCGCCTTATGGTTTTTATCATCTAAGTTGATGGGTATTGCAGCGTGGCGTGGTTGATTGGTTGGGCACTGATTCTTGAATATACAATTGGTGGTTCAACAGTTGCCCGCGGCATATCTCCAAATCTGGTTTTTTGCCTTTTCGACTCATTGATATCTTCTCTTGCTTGCATTTCATATTGAGGTTCAAGTTTGTTTTTCACTATTTATTTTGACATGACTGATGGCTTAAGGCTCGCATCGCCTGCATTCATAGTTTTGGTTCTTGAAGATTGGTTATATATTGTTTTGCTGAACTTAAGTTTAGATATATATTCTCAAGGAAATCGTTCTTTTCAAAAAGCTTTTGGATGTTTTTTTTGTTCATTAATTTGTTTTCTTCTTCTTCTTCTCTTTTATGTGATAGGCATTGTTTTTTGGTGGTGAAGATTGTCTGCCTACGATATTAGCTCGTCATCAAATCCCAGGCCTTGATATTGTTGTTGATCCATGTGCTGCTGTACTAGTCTTTATTGTAACAGGGCTCTTGTGCCTTGGAGTGAAAGAGGTTATGCTTTAAAATGGATATCGATTTCATCGTTTGGAAAAAACTCGAACCGTGTTTTAAAAGTGAAATATCTTTTCTATGCAGAGCACATTTGTGCAGGGAATTGTAACAACAGCAAATGTGTTTGTCATGCTATTTGTTATAGTAACTGGTACTTATCTATGTTTCAAGACAGGTTGGGCTGGTTATAAACTTCCATCTGGGTAAATTGAGCATTCATTATGTTACCACCATAATATTGTATAGTAGAATCTCTATGAAGTATTTTTTTTCTTTTTTTTTTTTTTGGTTTGTAAGGTATTTTCCATATGGAGTTGATGGAATGCTTACTGGATCTGCTACTGTCTTCTTTGCTTACATTGGATTTGATTCAGTTGCAAGTATGGCAGAGGAGGTCAGTATCATCATATTTCTTATGCTTTTAAGCATTGTTCTATATATTGATACTTAATACATTGTTGTTTCATATGCAGGTGAAAAGTCCTCAGCGGGATTTACCGCTTGGTATTGGTCTTTCGCTCCTGCTTTGTTGTTTGCTGTACATGATGGTATCGATTGTTATTGTTGGTTTAGTGCCTTATTATGCTATGGACCCTGACACTCCAATATCTTCTGCATTTGCTAGTCATGGAATTCAATGGGCTGCGTAAGTCCATGAATCGGTTTATATACAATTCTGTTCATTGGCAGGACTTGTTTTGAGTTTGATTGTTTTTTTTCTTTATCTTATAGATATTTGATAACTTTAGGTGCAGTCATGGCTCTATGTTCTGCTTTAATGGGCTCCATTCTCCCTCAGGTAAACTAGAAACATAATTCAAGTAGCATTCATTATGCTACCACAATGAGATGTTTGAAGAAATTATAGATGCGATGTCGATTTCTTTTGTATGCTGCTTATGTTCAGTTATTGGTACTTATTACAGCCGCGGATTCTGATGGCAATGGCGAGGGATGGTTTGTTGCCTCCATTTTTCTCGGATGTGAATCAACGTACTCAGGTTCCTGTTAACGGGACCATAACAACTGGCTTTTGTGCAGCATTCTTAGCTTTCTTTATGGATGTTTCACAACTGGCAGGAATGGTAATTAAGATTCACTACATTGACTTGATCCTGTACATATAGCACCATTTAGCCTGTAACTAGTATTTGACAAGCTCTAGTTGGTGTAGGTGAGTGTTGGGACACTTGTTGCATTTACAATGGTTGCAGTATCAGTGTTGATACTTAGATATGTTCCTCCGGATGAGGTATATATTGATAAGATGGAACCGGTAAACTGTTTCTTTATCCGATTTCACCCAAGATCCTAGACCAATCCAGAATCCTCAACTCCTTTAAATATGCTCTCACTAGACTAACAAGCTAGGCTTTTATCAGGTACCTCTTCCATCATCACTTCAAGAGAATTCATCCAGTCACGTTGGGACTTCAATTAGTAGTAGCAAACAACCTTTACTTTACGAAACTGATACTTCAGTGGTGGAGAAACAAGAAGCTCAAGGAGGTTGTAAGTTACTACTATTCATTCTTGTAAAAACAAGCTTAGAGCGCTGTCAAAAAAAAAAAAAAAAACAAGCTTAGAGCAGGATTTATTCTCACTAGTGCATGAACTTTATATGTTAGTTGATCATCTCTAGTCTTGGTAAAAGCAGATTATTTACATATGTTATTGATTATGTAGGGGTTCTTAATAAAAAAAACAGAAGGAAACTTGCTGGTTGGAGCATTATGTTCACTTGTATTGGGAACTTCCTTTTAAGCTATGCAGCATCAAGCTTCCGCTTTCCAGGGTTAGTTCATCATTAGTTGATGTACCTCAGACTATATCTTTTACTTGGTATTAAAACATACTTAGTTAGTTCCATTTGATCCAAACTATTAACAGGCTCCTTCGATATTCTCTATGCGGTGTTGGTGGATTTCTCCTTCTTGTTGGTTTGATTGTTCTAAGTTGTGTAGATCAAGATGATGCTAGACACAGTTTTGGTCATTCTGGAGGTACTAATGTCCTAAATTTTCCTTAAAAAAAAAATAGCCTAATGTTTCATTTGGCTAGATACCAAAAATTTGAAGTTGTGACATATAAACTCTTTTGTTTTACAGGCTTCATTTGCCCATTTGTTCCGCTTTTGCCTATCGTATGCATACTTATCAACATGTATCTTTTGGTAAACCTTGGGTGAGTATGGATCATGACACCATATTTATGGATACTAAATCGATGAGTTTATTGTAAATGTTAACATATTTTTTCTTCTCTTGCTAATGTTTTAGAGCTGCGACATGGGCTCGTGTATCGGTGTGGCTGTTCATCGGAGTGCTTGTTTACCTTTTCTACGGGCAAAGACACAGCTCTCTTGTGGATGTAGTTTATGTCTCCACTGGTCATGTTGGGGACATTCGTCGCAATTCTGGACATTCTTTGGCTTAAATCTACATGAAACCATCAATGGGGGAGTCTATAATCATTCTCTAAATAGAGATTTTCCTTCGTAAATATGCAAAAAAATCTGTTAAATTAGTGTTTGAGATTGGTGTAGTCAGTCATGTTGTAAGTATAAGTTCAATGTTATTGTTCTACTTTGAATTACTGTATATAAAACCATAAAATGTTCCATATCAAAGTTAATACTCTCTATATTTCATTATACCAAATGTTTTAGAGAATTTTGTATGTTTCAATTTATTTGATTTTTTAAAATTTCTATGTAAAAATAAAATTGATTAATTTTTGTGTATTTTAAAGGTGTGCAGTATTTTATACTACTGATTTAATTATTTAAATTTTATCTTGTATCTAAAATAAATATATAAATAAATATTATATTTAGGGAAAATTAGAAATAAAGGAACTTTTTAAAAAAATTTGTCCATCTATACTTTTGTTTTATTTTTTTGGTATGTTAATCTTTTTGAAATATGAAATTCCATTTTACCCTTAATTTTAAAAAAATTCCAAGTAAATCATAAAATTTAAATCCTCTAACACATAAAGAGACTTCACTATAAATAAACAATAAAAAAAATTTAAATTTTTCATATAATCAAATTAAAATTATAATAAATTTTTAATATAATTTGACTAAAAATATAATATAAGATAATCGGATTTTACCCAAAAAAAATAAAAAAAAATTATAATTTATCCCAAATCTCTTCTAGAAGTCGTCCAAAGGAGACGAAGAAGAAGAAAACGACAAATATGCTTGAGTTTTTAACTTAATAATCTGTGTTATTTAAAAAAATAATCTATTCTAACACATAAAGAGACTTCACTATAAATAAACAATAAAAAATTTAATTTTTTCATATAATCAAATTAAAATTATAATAATTTTTTAATATAATTTGACTAAAAATATAATATAAGATAATCAGATTTTACCCAAAAAAATAAAATAAAAATTATAATTTATCCCAAATCTCTTCTAGAATTCGTCCAAAGGAGACGAAGAAGAAGAAAACGACAAATATGCTAGGAGTTTTAACTTAATAATCTGTATTATTTTAAAAAATAATCTATTCTAACACATAAAGAGACTTCACTATAAATAAATAATAAAAAAATTTAAATTTTTCATATAATCAAATTAAAATTATAATAAATTTTTAATATAATTTGACTAAAAATATAATATAAGATAATCAGATTTTACCCAAAAAAAATAAAAAAAATTATAATTTATCCCAAATCTCTTCTAGAAGTCGTCCAAAGGAGACGAAGAAGAAGAAAACGACAAATATGCTAGGGTTTTTAACTTAATAATCTGTGTTATTTTAAAAAATAATCTATTCTAACACATAAAGAGACTTCACTATAAATAAACAATAAAATTTTTTTAAATTTTTCATATAATCAAATTAAAATTATAATAAATTTTTAATATAATTTGACTAAAAATATAATATAAGATAATCAGATTTTACCCAAAAAAGTAAAAATAAATTATAATTTATCCCAAATCTCTTCTAGAAGTCGTCCAAAGGAGACGAAGAAGAAGAAAATGACAAATATGCTAGGGTTTTTAACTTAATAATCTGTGTTATTTAAAAAATAAATAAAAGAAATTAATTTTTTGCAAAATCGGATCCCTTTTTTCTTTTTGTCAAATTTTTTTAAAATTTTTTTTGTAATTAATCCGAATTTTAAATAACAAATGAATAGAATATTCTAAAAATTAAATATTTACTTTCCTTATTTTTAGATTAAGTTACTTTATTTTTTCAAATTCTAAATTTTCTAGAATATATAATCTAATATTTCCAGAATGTATATTCTAAATTTTTTAGAACATAGAAAAATGATAGAATGCATATTCTAATTCTGACAGAATATGTACAACTGATAGAATATGTATTCTAAAATTTCCAGAATTCTCGCAGAACAAGTACAAGTGGTAGAATATGTATTCTAAAATTTTCAGAATTCCGTATTCTAAAATATTTAGAACAAATTCTAGTTCTAAAATTGTTAGAAAATGTACAAGTGGTAGAATACATATTCTAAACTTTTCAGAACATGTACAAATGGTAGAATATGTAATCTAATATTTTCAGAAGGTTAGAAAACATATTCTAAATTTTTTAGAACAACTTTAAACCTCTAAAAACCTACTTAAAACTGTATAAAATCAGAAAGTTTCTTTTTGAAAACTTCTTAAAAATTACGTTTATACATATTTTTCTAGGTTTTTTTTTTAAAATGGTATTAATATAGTATTAGGGGTAGTTTAGGTAAAAATTGGTAGAACAAAAAAAAGGTATAGATGGACAAAAAAATTGGTAGAACTCCCTTATTTCTAATTTTCCCTTATATTTATTGTAGTTTTTTAAACATCTCTTACTAATAAAAAGAAGGTTTTGAAGCTCCTCAAGCCCTCCACCTCAGAAAAAAAAAAAAAAAAAAAACAGGTTTTAGAAGAGCAGTTGATGTGCCAGGTGGCATTCTAAAAATGGGAAAATATAACATTTTGATATCGTCTGAACTTTTTTTCTTCTGGCCTCTTCAATTTCCTCCATAAACGTTAATTTCTTGATGAAGAGCTATATAGATGATCAGACACAACACCGTCTCATTCTAAGTTCTAACCTCTTCGGCTTCTTATTCCAGGCTGAAACTCTCTATAGTTTCATTTCTTCCATTCCATCTTCTTCTACCCATGGCGGCTTTAGTTCTCCCGTCCTTAACAAACATTCCGTCTCGCTTACGAAGGTATTCACGATACCCTAAGATCCATCCACCTCCACAAATTCTCGATGAACCTACCTCTAAGGTACACATGATTAACAAAGATTTAGAAGACCTGATTAGTCTTTGCAGTTGCTGGAGCCTGGAGCTATCTTCATTGCGTTTTGTTTTTCATCTGATTCGTCATGGAATGTGTTCGATTTTATCAAGTTATTTTCGGTCTCTCAATTTTGTGCCTTTTAACATTCCTAAATCGAATTATATGTGTTGGACTCTCGCGTAAGATCATATTCTAAATAAAATGGTATTGTCCTGTTATAGACAACATGCATACCACTTTTAAAATTTGCAGGTGGGACAGTATTGTTTTCCTTTGATTATGGTGTGAATCCAACACATATACTATTAAATCTAGACTTATCATGAGTTTCATACTTAAAACCTATCGGCAATGAGTGGAGTGGTCCATATCTGTTATATACCACTAAGATCCATACTCAACCTTCGATGTGTGATATTATTCTCAATATGCCTCTTCAAGATGATGGCACTTATAGCCATTAATCTCGGTATATTCGGGCAAAAATCGTCGACCCACATTTTTAGGATCGGGTTGGTCAATGTGTGATCGGACTTCTCATGGACTTTCTACTCAAAACAGTTAACAATGAGTGGCTTGACTCTCATCATTTGTATACTTATATTTTAGTTGATAATTTTTCTAACGACTGATGTAGGAGTTTCTTTTATTAACATATACTTTTAAAATTGTCGAAAAAGAATTTCAATATGCATGTGTTCGTCTCACTTTGGAAGCTAGATTCAAAGAAAAATGATATTGCCTCACCAGCATGCCACAAAACTTTGGTGGTTTTGAATCATCCACAAAAGTGTTGGATTTCCATGAAGTTGAAAGTGAAAACAAAGCTTGATGTAGTTTTTCCCCCCTTTTTTTTTTTTTCAAATAATTTAGACATCATTTTGGCAATGTAGACCAAAAAATCGACTTCTACTTTTTCGGTGGTCAGATTTGTAATTGTTCAAGATGCATCATTAAATAATGGAACTTTACACTTGTTGCGACTACACAAATGATATAAAATTCGATAATATGTCTGAGTTGATAATGCTTTTTGTTTTATATAAGATATGCATTAAATACATATAGATATATACATTAAATACATATAGATATATAAGATATGCATTAAATACATATAGATATATATGATATGTATTATATTGTATTATTGTATTATATAAGATATATAAGATAATATAATCTTATTGTATTATATAAGATATGCATTAAATACATATAGATATATACATTAAATACATATGCATATATAGAGATATGCATTAAATATATATGCACATATATATATGATATTAATATATATAAATATATATATATATATATATATATATATATATATATATATATAATATCACATTAAATTCATATGCATATATAGATATATGCATTAAATACAAATATACATATGCACAAACACACACACTCATATATATATATATATATATATATATATATATATATATATATATATCACACTAGAGTTTTTCTGTGAGATCGAAATATATCTAGCTAAAATTGTTGCATCCTAAAAACCACAAGTAATGACAACAAAGAAGTTTTCATCTTTTATGTTACCTTTGTTGATGTTTGCTCTCATTCTTCTGCCTATAACTTTAGGTATGACATTTATAGTTTATGCCGATATTTTCTGGAACGGAAAAAGATTTGATTTAAATTTATCTTAAAAACTCTGATTTTGAAACCAGTCCAGGAAAATATAATGCACAAAAAGGCGTGTATTTGCAGATAAATGTTAAAAGATTAAATTTATTTTTGTGTGCATAAGTTATTGTTAATATGTCTGATTATGAACAAAATAGGAGTACAATTTCTCGTACCATGTTCACCGGGATGTACTGGGAAAACGGACTGCAGTCAAACATGCATTAATATGGGGCATCCCAACGGAGGAGACTGTATAGAAGATCGATCTGGCGACCCTTTATGTTGTTGTATAGCCCCTTTAAAATCTATAAATGATTCTCCGATATCTATTTTTCCTAATTACTAATCAGTTCCTTATATCACATGTAATATCAACAAAATATTAATGATAAAATAAAAATATAATAAAAATGATAGCCAATAATAATCTTATCACAATTTCATAGAAGCCATTTGATCACAATAACTCCAAAAAAAAATCACAAGAGAGAATATGAAAATTTAAATTTAACAAATAGATATTCCATAAAGGTAGGTTAATTTGATCAGGAAAAAAAAAATAAGAAAGATATGATAAATCAAATAAAGTAAAACCTTTACAAACTAATAATGTTGGGACTTGAAATTTTTTTTAATTAATCAAAAAACTCAGATATATTAAATTATATAGAACATAATTTTTGTAGTCTTAAATATTTTAAATTTTCTTTCAAATGCTGTTATATTTAAAATTAAATGAATATACAATATGACAATGCCTATAATTAAAAATATGATTACCAAATATATTTTTTATCGGAATAGAATGAATGTTAATATATAAAATATTAGACTATCAAAAAGAAAATAAACATTTTAATTATATATATTTCATAAATTCTATTTATAAGAAACCATTGCTATTCAGTATTGATGATGAATCTAAACACGATACTACATTACATCTTAAAGCTGTAACACTAGAAAAAAAAATTATCATGTGTAAAAGTCTTCACAAGTTTTAAATGCTTATGAAGAAGACAACACTAAGAATAATTAATCAATACAAAAAATTAGTGATAGTTTCTAGATAAACTAGTATAAGACCCGTACTTCCTACGAGAAAAATTGGTTGTACATATTCATTTCAAAAAACATTATTTCATATAGTCACGCAAAATAACTACACGTATATATAAATTATTTAATATGTTTTCAAAGATATACTATTTTTAATTTTTACATAACACTGAATAAAAAAGCAATGTAATTAATGCAAACCAAATTCAAGTAATTTAGTAATTTAGTTACAATACGTTGTAGTAGAAAATATGAATAGAATTTTTTTTTTTTAATAAAGATATAAATATAAGTTTACACGTAGACTCCTTCAATCTTTTAAAAATCAGATTTTAAAACTATGTAAGTCACATACTTGTCTTATGAAACAAATCATTTTAGAAATACAAAACTACTCACATTATAAGTGTGTATCTTTTAGATAGTTCAAATAGGCATTTGAATAACACACAAAAGATTGAGAGATGTATAACTTGTTATCCTCATCAAGTTCATCTTCTATTAAACATTATTTGTTACTCTGAATTGTATTTCTCAGTCACAAATAAATCAAGAAATACTTAAATTGTCTATTTGAATAAGATCTAAACTGAGAGAAAAAAATAGATATAAACTGAAGAAACAATAATGTGTCTCTAAACTACACAAGTGTAACAAAAAAAAAATCATAATTTTAGTATCAAATTTAGAACATACAAATCATAAATTATTATTATTAGATTTATATGTGAATATTTCCAGATTTAGATGTGAAACGACCGCACTCGATTTTTTTTTTTTTTTTTTTTTTTTTTTTGCAAAACCAATAATTAATATTCCCATAAATATTAATTACTTCCCCAATCAATTAAAATTCAACTACTCAAGATTAATAATTAATTAAACACCCCCAACAATAAAATACAACACACAAACACCGAAAAGATATTTGATCGATTGATCTTTCCAGAATACGACGACTTGAGTTGAGAGTCGAAGTTGGTCTGTATAGCCACCTTGGCTTTCATAGACAATTTCTGTTGTCTACAACGGTTCTCGATAAACAAGAAACCGGACTCGAGATCGTTCGATCATTTATCCTTCGGACTACTTAAACACACGAAATAAATTATTTAACTCATAATTAAAATACTTTCGCATAACTCCTTAAACAATAAAAATACGATTACAGAAACCCAAAGTTAACTGTAAGAAATTATTCCACTTTAATATAAAATACTTAAAACACACAACGAGTTTAGATCAACCCCTCTTCCTCGCCTTGATTCCACAGTCACAACTTTTCTTCCTCTGCATCAAACAAAAGAGATGCATAAGTATTTCGACAAATACTTAGTGAGGCAATCCTCCCGTCAACCATCTCAAGAAACGCTCGATCTAGATCCACCCGAGATCATACACGGCCTATTTCATGAAAACCACATCAAATAATTAAACCGCTTAGATAAGCTTACGGTCATGCACTCACCTTTAGCTACGTACGAAAATTCCTAAAACTTCCCGGAATGAAAAGACTTCACTTCCTCAAACGCGTTCCTAACAACAAAATCAATAAGAACCTTAAAACACAAGATTGACTCACTTGAAACACCAGATCGATCGATCTTGGCTTAGATCGATCGATCCCAACTTGCGTGAACTTCTCAGATCGACCAAACAAGGCTAGATCGATCGATCCTGGCCAGATCGATCGATCCTGACCAGATCGATCGATCTACACCAGATCGACCAACACGATCACCTACACCAGTTACGCGCCTCGAAACAAAACATGAATAAATCAACGACTAACCGTTGAAAGCTCAATCCCACCGTTAAAACTCAACCCACAAATATCCTGAAGCTAACTTCAAAGTTTCAAGATGATCCGACGACAGACGAACTCGCGATTGCCCTTTGAATCCACGTTGGTCCGGTTCGCATCTGAAACAGAGCGCCTCACGGAAACGTGAATAACTTTTAGAATATTAACTCAAATTCAATTCCGAAAATTGGTACATCTAGATATAAGACTTAACTACAACTCCACAAAAATTCGCTACCTTTGCAAACGATTTGCTAGGTCAAACTCCTTTTTCCTTCTCACCCACGAAACAGCTCTCCAACTTACTCCTCTTTTGCACACCACCACAGCAACCTCCGTCTCCTTTTCCTCGAGACTCACACGCCCACTCAGCCACCAAGACTCACCTCCTCTAGCTCTCCACGCCCACACTCAGCCCAGGGGCGGATCTAAAAATAAATTTTATGGGGGGCATCATTAAAATTCCTTAAAGAATTAAGGATAAAATTGCAAATTACAAGGGGGGCATAACTGAAAATATGAAGATTTCTACATGAAAATTTCAAAATTTACCCGGGGCAAGTGCCCCCCACATACGACACGTACATCCGCCCCTGACTCAGCCCCAACTTCAGTCCTCACTTGCTCACCACACTTCACACCAACAAGCTCACCTTCCCCTTTTGCCTTAAACAAGAACAGCCTTACACTTCTCTTCCCTCTCTTTTTTCCTTCTCCTTATCTCTTACTCTCACACTTTCTCTCTGCAGGATGAAAGTCTCGGCAGAAATGCAGGCTGAAGGGAAATAGCCTTAAGGCTAGAGTGGAGAGGTGGGTGAAGGTGGAGGCTGCTTTGTAGGGGGGATAGGATGACTTTTAGGGGAATAGGTGCAAGACTTTTAGGGGGAAAAAGAGTGAGGCTGCGGTGGAAAGGAAGGTGGAAAAGGTGGGTGCAAACTGATTTAATTCAGTTAATACTTAATTAAGGTTTGGTCCCTGAACTTCCAAAAGTTCACAAACGGACTCCGAACTTCCAAATCGATCCCGAACACCCCCACGGGAAAAATGCGGTGTAATTCCCAAGTTACTCCAAAAATTCCCAGAAATATATTCCAGATATTCTACGCATAAATCCCGAATGTAATTCCGAAAATTTCATTTTTTGGAACACGGGCGTTACAATTCTCCCCCACTAACATAGATTCGTCCTCGAATCTAACGCCACAGTCCATCCGCAATGAACTTATTGGATATATTGTATATGTTAAGTTAGATTTATTCTTATCACCAAAATAGGAAATCTCTTGTGTATAAATACTCAATGTATTATCAATAATAAATACACGCTTTTGCAAAGATTTCATGGTATCAGAGCAGACCCTTCTGACCTAGTTTTTTTTTTTTTTTTTTTTTTTTATTTTCTTTCTTCTCAAGCAACCGCCGCCGCTTCATTCAAAGCCGCCGCCGTTCTCTTTTGTTTTACTTGCCGCCGCATCTTTGCCGCCGCGTCTATATCTTCTTCTTCTTTAATCACACCGCCGCTGTATACTTTGCCGCCGCTATTTCTCCATGGACGGACAGAATCAAGAAGTTGTTTTACAACATCCTCCTCAAGAAGTTGTTTTACAACATCCTCCTCCGAATCCGAATTCTTCTCCATATCACCTTAATTCATCTGACAATCCAGGTGCTTTGATCACTGCTGTTATCCTTACAGAAAAAAATTATTCTGAGTGGGCAACAGAACTTCGCAACTCACTTCAAGCAAAGTTTAAGTTGGGTTTTATCGATGGACTTCTTCCGAAACCGACCGCTGATCCTGACTTGGCGCAGTGGCTTGCAGCAAACTCGATGATTGTGGGCTGGATTCGCACGTCTATTGATCCTGCTATCCGCTCTACCGTTGGCTTTGTCCCTGATGCTGCTCAGTTGTGGGAAAATCTTCGTCGAAGATTTTCTGTTGGTAATGGTGTTCGACGGCAACTGTTGAAAGACGAGATTGCATATTGTAAACAAGACGGCCAGCCGGTCATCGCTTATTATGGCCGTCTCACGAAGCTCTGGGAAGAGCTGCAAAACTACAACACAGCTCGAGTTTGTCGATGTGAGGCCGCTCCAGACATCGAAAAAGAAAGAGAGGATGATCGTGTTCACAAGTTTTTACTTGGACTTGATGAACGTTTCGGCTCGATACGCTCCACGATCTCTAACACTCAACCATTACCTGATCTCTATCAAGCTTACTCTCGTGTTACTCGAGAAGAACAGAATCTTAACGCTTCTAGGTCGAAGGAATTGTTGAAAACAGAAGCTATCGGGTTTACCGTTCAGACAACAAACACGCCGTCAGCTCAGGTAGCCGCTGTGAGTGGTTCTCGCTTTCATGACCGAACTACTCTTCATTGCACCCATTGTAATCGCAAAGGGCATGATGTGTCCGAGTGTTTTCTCCTCCATGGATATCCTGACTGGTGGTATGAACAAAATCGTCAAGACTCTTCTGGAAGCTCTCGTGGACGTGGATCTCCTGGACGTGGCGGAGGTCATTTACGCGGGGGTCGTCCACCTCCGGGACGTGGGCGTGGTCGAGCTAACAATGCTCAAGCATCATCTTCTACTGCTGGTGGGAATGATCAAATTGCTCAGTTGATTTCTTTACTCCAAGCTCAACGTCCTCATACTACTCCAGAACGTTTGTCCGGTAACACTAATCTCACTGATGTTATAATTGATACTGGTGCTTCGCATCACATGACGGGGGATGCCACTCTCTTGACTGATGTTATTGATATCATTCCTTCGGCGGTTACTTTCCGGATGGAAAAGAATCTGGTGCTACTAAGCGGGGCACTTTGATCTTGAACGATACTTATGCGCTTACTGACGTTCTTTTTGTGCCCGACTTTACCTGCACACTTATCTCGGTTTCCAAACTACTTAAACAAACTGGTTGTATTGCGATATTTACGGATACTTTGTGCTTCTTACAGGACCGTTTTACGAGGACTTTGATTGGAGCAGGTGAAGAGCGTGAGGGGGTGTATTACTTCACTGGGGTTCTAGCTGCTCGTGTCAACAAAGTTTCGGTGAAAACTTCCTCTCCCACCTTGTTGCATCGTCGCTTAGGGCACCCATCTATCGGTGTTTTACTTTCTTTACCAGAATGTGATCAATCCCGCGATGATTTTAGGGTGATCAAAAGTTGTGATACTTGTTTTCGTGCCAAACAAACACGTGAGGTTTTTCATGAAAGTTCTAATAAAACTACTTCTTGTTTTGAACTTGTTCATTGTGATGTTTGGGGTCCATACCGCACGCCCGCTTCTTGTGGTTCAGTTTATTTTCTTACAGTGGTGGATGACTACTCTCGCTCTGTTTGGACGTTTCTTATGACTGCCAAATCTGAGGTTTCTTGCTTGCTTCGCAACTTCTGTAGTATGAGCGAAAGACAATTTGGAAAACAAGTTAAAACTATACGCTCCGACAACGGCACCGAGTTTATGTGTCTTACGTCATATTTTCAAGAATGTGGTATCATCCATCAAACTTCTTGTGTAGACACTCCCCAACAGAATGGACGCGTGGAGCGAAAACATCGTCACATTTTAAATGTCGCTCGAGCTTGTTTGTTTCAGAGTCATCTACCTGTTAAGTTTTGGGGCGAGAGTATTCTCACAGCTACTCACTTGATAAACCGGACACCTACTCCCGTTCTTAAAGGCAAATCTCCATATGAAGTCTTATTCGGGACTCGTCCTACATATGCTATGCTTCGTACGTTTGGGTGTTTGTGTTACGCACATTATCGGGCTCGAAATAAAGACAAGTTCAGTGCACGGAGTAGACGTTGTGTATTTGTTGGCTATCCGTATGGGAAGAAGGCTTGGCGTTTGTATGACTTGGAGTCTCATCAATTCTTCACAAGCCGTGATGTTGTGTTTCACGAGGACATTTTCCCGTACTCAACCATATCTACTGACCAGCCTTTGTTTTCTACACCTACACCGGCTGTTCATGACGATGATGATTGGTTTTTACCAATCCAGAATAATTTATCTCGGCCTGTTCCGCTTGCTGACTCTCCTTCAGCGCCTCCTTCGTTACCGACGGACCCTTCTACGTCAACTCCGGTCCCGGTAACTCTACCTTCTCCTCATGCGCCTGACTTGGTTACGGACACCTCGGATCAAGAATCCGATCTAGACTCCCCAGAATCACAGTCTCCAGCCACTCCGCTAGCTCCACCCGTTCTACCGGTTACCACACCGGTTACTCCGGGCTTGCCGGAGCTTCTCGGAAAAGGACAACGTCAAAAGTTCCCTTCGGTTCTTCTAAAAGATTATGTTACACGTCATGTGCAAGCTACTACACCCCCCACACTCACATCTGGTCTCTCCTCTCCTAGTTCCTCTTCAACGGTTCCAGGTACGACTCCTTATCCAATTACTCACTATTTGTCCGATGAACATTTTTCAGAGGTTCATCGAGTGTTTATGGCTGCTATCACCGAGGGTATTGAACCAAAGAGTTATCATGAGGCTGTTCTTATTAAAGAATGGTGTGATGCTATGGGCTTTGAGATTACAGCTCTGGAAGATAATCACACTTGGGATATTACTACTTTACCACCTGGCAAGAAGGCTATCGGCTGTAAATGGGTTTTTAAACTCAAGTACAAATCTGATGGCTCCCTGGAACGACACAAAGCACGTTTAGTCGCCCTTGGTAATCGCCAAAAGGAAGGTACATATTTTAAAGAAACATTTGCTCCCGTTGCTAAGATGACAACAGTTCGTTATTTACTTGGTGTCGCGTCCGCTAAACAATGGGAGGTCCATCAAATGGACGTACACAATGCTTTTTTGCATGGTGATCTTGAAGAAGAGGTATACATGAAGTTACCTCCTGGATTTCAGTCTACTAATCCTAATCAAGTTTGTCGGCTTCGCAAATCATTGTATGGTCTTCGACAAGCGCCTCGTTGTTGGTTTGCTAAACTCGCTACGGCTCTCCGGAAGTTTGGTTTCAAACAGAGTTGTCAAGATTACTCTCTCTTCTCGTTTGTTCAAGACGGCATCATCTTACATGTTCTCGTCTACGTTGATGATTTTGCTGTCGTGCTGAATGATTTATCGGAAATCAATCGTTTCAAGTCCTATATGAATACATGTTTTCACATGAAGGATCTTGGCAAGCTAAAATATTTCTTGGGCATTGAGGTCTCTCGCGGACCAGAGGGTATTTTCTTATCCCAACGCAAGTATGCTCTTGACATCATTGCCGAGACAGGACTTCTTGGTTCTCGACCATACTCGACGCCCATGGAATTGCATCACAAACTCGCTCTTTCTGATGGGAAATTGCTTGATAATCCGGAACAGTATAGGCGTTTAGTGGGTCGCCTCATCTACTTGACACTTACCCGACCGGAGTTGAGTTATAGTGTACACATTTTGTCTCAGTTTATGAAACATCCTCGTCAACCTCATTGGGAAGCTGCTTTACGTGTTGTCCGGTATCTTAAGGGATGTCCTGCTCAAGGTATCCTTCTCCGGTCAGACAGCGATCTCACACTTACCGCTTATTGTGATTCGGACTGGAATGCGTGTCCTCTCACCCGTCGTTCTCTCTCGGCTTATGTTGTTTTCTTAGGCTCTTCTCCGATCTCTTGGAAGACCAAGAAACAGAAAACCGTCTCTAACTCTTCTGCTGAGGCCGAGTATCGCGCCATGGCTTATACACTCTGCGAACTGAAATGGTTACGAGCATTACTTACTACATTTGGTTTTGATCACTCACATCCGATTCCTATGCATTGCGATAGCAAAGCTGCTATTCACATTGCCGCAAATCCAGTTTTTCACGAGCGCACAAAGCACATTGAATCAGATTGTCATCAAGTTCGCGATGCTGTCCAGGACAAGCTTATCACCACGGAATACATTTCAACGAAGCACCAGCTGGCGGATATTCTCACTAAAGCCTTACCAAAACCTGCGTTTGATTCATTATTGTCCAAGTTTGGCGTTCGAAATTTCGCACCGCCAACTTGAGGGGGGGGGTATTGGATATATTGTATATGTTAAGTTAGATTTATTCTTATCACCAAAATAGGAAATCTCTTGTGTATAAATACTCAATGTATTATCAATAATAAATACACGCTTTTGCAAAGATTTCAGAACTCAACCACACATTTCATAACACCATGGTCAAACTCGACCATACTGGCCACACAACCAGTCCCGAGATCAAACACTATTGACCTCTGAGGTTTACATTCAGTCACTAGCTTAAGATTCTGGTCATAGATCATTGCTCACAATTCAACTCATACCTCTACACTCTAAGACACTAAGTCCTACGACACTACAAGAAATGTGGGCATTAACAGCGGCCGTTAAACGCTATGAATTAGCTATTATAGCGCTTCCTAAAACGCTGTGACATCGCCCGTTATAGTAGGTCCGACACTTTTAATAGCGGATTGTTGTTGTGCTATAGTTGAATATACAACGATAGCGTAGTTTACTGTGCAATTGTTAATGTTTATAATAACGTGATACAGATGTTATTAAAATCCGTAATTTGACTTTACCTATAGCAAAGATAACAAATGTTTCGTGTTATTAGTTTGTTTTTAAATTATTCGAAATTTATTTATTAAAAATAATTACCAATTATATTTTAATTAAAATATAATATTTTCGAATATTTGTAAAAAAAAACTATTAAAATTAATACAAAATATATAAATATTAAAATGTTTAGTAAACCATTTCAAATTTCATTGTTTACAAAAACCACAAACAAACCTATCAATCTACCACTAACAAGCCTTCACAATCATCCCTAACATAAACACTATCATCATCAAAAGCTTCATCATCCAAATCATCGACTTCTTGGACAGGCAAAGGTGCACCACCTAAATCCTCTTCTGTTTCCAACTCATGATAGCCTCTAGGTGGTGCTCTCATAACAACATACCAATTTGAATTATCATCTTCCCTAGAATAGAAAACCTGTTTTGCTTGAGAAGGTAGAATGAATGGATCTTTCAAATAGGCTGTTTGGTTCATATGAAGGTTAACAAGAGTGAAACCATCTTCTTCCTTTACACCATTCCCTGTGTTGGCCCAATTGCATCTAAACAGCGGCACTTTGAACATGTGATAGTCGATAAGTAAAATCTCCTTTATCACTCCATAATATGTAAGCATATCAGCGACTTGTCTCATATCTCGAGCACTTGATCTACACATGCTAAATGCTTCATAAGTTACACCACTGTTTTGTGTCTTCCGCTTAACCGCATCTGTATGAAACCGTTGCCCATTAACGATAAATCCTTTATGTGCTAAAGCAACATTTCGTGGTCCAAATGCCAACCACCTTATCTCCTTAGAATGACTATTTCTTGAGTCTGAATGAATCTGCCACAGCAAAACATGAACATGAAGCTAACAATTAATCTGTGCCAAGAAAACCAGACATCAAGCTACAAGCTAAGCTAACCAATCATTAAGCAAAACATGATCATGAAGCTAACAATTAATCTGTGCCAAGAAAACCAGTCATCAAGCAACAAGCTAAGCTAACCAGTCATTAAGCAAAACATGATCATGAAGCTAACAATTAAACTGTGCCAAGAAAACCAGTCATCAAGCTACAAGCTAAGCTAACCAGTCAATTTAACAAGCTGTATAACAAATAATCAAGAAGACAAGTTGCAGCTGTAAACCTTTATTTTAAGCCACTGTGCAAAGTGCTCAGTATGGTTTTTCCATAACAAAGTTTCATTTTTAGCACATCGAGCATCATTAGCTTGTAATTCTTCCAAATGCATCCTGATTTTACATTAAACAACAGTTTTGAGAATGAAATTATAATCATAAATAGTAGATGAGACATAAAGGGTAACCTCTTACTCGACATAAGGATCCAAAGATGCCATGTTCATTAGCACATAGCGATGTGCAATGTCTCTATCTTTATCTGATAGGGTAACTTCTATACCCTTCTGCAGAGGTCGACCTTCAACCACGCTTCTATCAGCCTCAATATCTTCGTTGCGATTAACTGTTTCTTGAACTGGTACTGAATCTTTAAGGAACTCTAAACAAAATGCAACGCATTCTTCAGCTAAATACCCCTCAGCCATACATGCTTCTGGCCTTGCATGATTCTTAACAAAAGCCTTAAGTGTTTTCATGTACCTATAACTCAGTCAAGAAATGAATATTAGTCGAACATCATTGCAGTAAATACATATATTGAATCAAATGAGTACATCAAACCTTTCAAATGGATACATCCAGCGAAAGTGTACTGGTCCTCCCAAACGTGCTTCTTTTGATAGATGTATTGGAAGGTGGAACATGATATCAAAAAGGGATGGAGGGAAGAAGCGCTCCAGTTGACACATTGTTTCCACAAACTCTGTCTCCATTGTCATAAGTTTCTCCGAGTCGATGATGCGCTGACACAACCTGTTGAAGTAACTGCATAATCTATTTATGGCAATCCTAGGACCCTTATGTAACAACCCTCTTAATGCAGCTGGCAACAAGTTCTGTACTAGGACATGATGATCATGCGACTTTAAACTACCTATATTTGGAGGGTTAACTGAAACACTATTCGCAATATTACCACAATAACCATCAGGACCTCTAAACTTAGATAATCTTTGGCAGAAAATTGTCTTCTCTTTCTTGGATAACCAATAGGCTGCTGGAGGTAAGTATGTTTTCTTTCCCCGGATCTCTGTGTGCAAGTGATTTCTGATTCCAATATCTTCTAAGTCTTTTCTTGCTTTCAAACCATCTTTTGACTTAGCACTTTGCATCAAGATAGACAATATAGCATCTGAGACATTCTTTTCTACGTGCATAACATCAATATTGTGACGAACAGGCAAATCCTAACACATTAAATAAGAAATTGTTAGGCTTATTCAGATCCAACAATAAGAGAGAATATAGTTCAATTACTTTACTTTACCTTCCAGTAAGGTAGTTCAAAGAATATTGATCTCTTCTTCCACCGCCATAGATCATTTGATTCTTCACACTCTTCTTCTTCAACTACCTCATCATCTTCCAACTCAGTTCTTTTTCTTTTAGTTTCCTTATCTAGAGGTTTTCCAAAATCATTCCTAAAAGCTTGTAGTGTCTCATATATTTCAGCGCCAGTTTGTATCCTATTAGCATTCCCTTCCTCAACAGTATTGTCAAACCAAGCTTTTTTAAATCTATAACGATGGCCAGGCGGTAGTCTCTTTCTATTCCCCATATAGACAAACTTACGGCTAAACTTAAGCCATCTGGAAGGTGTATCCTTTCCACATACATTGCAAGCTTGTTTCCCTTTCACTTTACATCCAGACAATGTTCCTAAGGCTGGATAGTCACTGATACTCCAAAGCAGCATGGCTCTAAGTGTGAAATTCTCCTTTGCAAATGAGTCATAGACTTCAATACCCTCAGCCCACAAATCTTTTAAATCGTCTATCAGTGGTGCCAAATAAACATCTATGTTATTACCAGGAGCTGTTGGACCAGGGATCAACAAAGTCAACATTATATTCTCAGCCTTCATACACATAGTTGGAGGCGTGTTATAGTTCACCAACAACACTGGCCATGTGCTGTGATTGGTGTTTTGCATGGAGAAAGGGTTCATCCCATCTGTAGAAATTCCAAGTCGAAGATTCCTTGGTTCAGCAGCAAAGTCTGGCCATTGATCATTCACTTGTGCCCAAGATATAGAATCAACGGGGTGTCGCATTGTACCATCTTCAGTGCCATTCGTATAGTGCCACCGCAAATCTTCAGCCATCTTTTTTGATCTAAACATCCTCCTAAATCTGTCCTTGATTGGAAAATATCTAAGGACCTTTGCTGGAATCCCAACCTTTATCTCATTACCATGCTTATCCTTTTCCCATCTTGAAACTTTGCATCTTGGACAGCTATCTAACTTCTCAAACTCCTTCCTATATAGTATGCAATCATTCTTGCAAGCATGAATATTTTCATATCCGAAACCAAATATCTTCAGAAATTTCTTGACTGCAGCTAAACTCTTCGGAAGTACATTGTCTTCAGGTAGCATGTCCTGAATTAAACACAACAGCTGATCAAAGTAGTTCTCCGACACACCACTCTTAACCTTCAATCTGTAAAGTCCCATAATTGCTGAAACCTTTGTGTATTTGATACAATCAGAGTACAATGGAGTTTCAGCTTCTCTTAACTTTTTCCTAAACTCAGTTTCCTCTACTGCTTCGTCGTCGTTTGCCTCTAATGCTTCATCATCATTCGTCTGATTTGGTTCACCTTCACCCATAGAGAATGCTGTCTTAAACAAGTCAAATGCCTCTGTTTCATGTTGAGGAGCATTGTCTTCTGTAAATGCTCTTTTTCACCATGAAAACTCCAACAAGAAGTCTTATACTTCTTATCCATACCCCTTATCAGTAGATGCTCAACAATTTTATTTATAGACTGATGGCATAAATTGCGGCAATCTCTACATGAGCATAGCATTTCAGACATATTCCCCAATCTTCTTGCTGATGAATTGGCGAAGTTCGTTGCTCCTTCTGAGTACTCGAGACTATTCCTACATTGTCAATTGGAAAAGAATTTAGATTTCTTTCAATCGGTAAATATAAGTAAGCTCGATAGAATTTAGCGTTTACCTTGGCAGCCAAATCCACGTCTTATCCATTTGGTCACGATGGAGATGAATCCGTTCTGAAACTCTAAGCGATTTGGTGAATTTTTGGAGTTGTGTTCTGTAATTTTGTTTGATATGTTCTTTACACGACGAATTCAGAATCCAAAAAATGAACGGCTCGGATCAGATCTAAGTGAAACAAATCAACGGTCTAGGTTCATTAAGTTGCAATCTTGGAGGTTCCACACCATTGGCTAAGGACAATAACGGCTCAGATCAAATTTAGCGAGACAGATCAACGGTGTAGGCTTCGTCCATATTGTAATCTCGGAGGTTGATGCTCATTGGCTAAGAACAAGAACGGCTCAGATCAAAGTTAGCGAGACAGATCAACGGTGTACATTAATCGCGTCAACAATAAGAAAGGACGGCTGAGATCAAAGTCGGCGTTATCTAACGGTGTAGGATTCGTCCTACAATCTCGGAGGTTACTTCTCATTGGCTATTAATGAAAAAAATCAGAAAATTATCATATTAAATAGTTTATTAATGAAAAAAATAAATTATTTTTTTTTTAAAATTCAATATAAGTATTTCAATTTTTAGAATATTTTTTCTTATAAGTATAAAATTTTAAAATTAAGAACAACTAAAATAGGTTAGTATTCCAACTATCTAACTTATATGTTCATAAACACTAAGGCATAGTTTAGGGTTTAGGGTTTAAACTTTGGGGTTTAGATTTTTTTACTCAAGTATTTATGTTTTATAGTTTAGGATTTAGAATTTTAAACTAGACTTTTGAGGTTTCGAGTTTAAATTTTAGGGTTTAGGGTTTAAAGATTTAATTTAGGGTTTTAACTTTGATTTAGGGCTTAAAGATTTAATTTACGATTTTAACTTTAATTTAGGGTGTAATTATTTAATTTTGGATTTTAACTTTAATTTAGGGTTTAAAGATTTAATTTAAGATTTTAACTTTAATTTAGGGTTTAGAGATTTAATTTAGGAATTTAATTTTATATAATAATTTTTACTTCAATTTTGGAACATGTACCTATACCATAATCTACTATCACAATACCAATATTAGACAATCTAATATCACAATACCAATATCACAATCTAATATCCATAACCGGCAATACAATACCAAGACACAATAAGTTTTACACACAATACCAATATCATAATTATCTAAGTTTCACACGAACTTTATTTTATCATTTGGCCATGCTACAAATGAACCAATTGCATCAGAAATAAATTGAAACTCTGAACTTGGCCTCCAGACCTTTGCATTACCAATCTTAGCCACTTCTACACAGACCTTGCTTGCATTTGGACCTAGGGGTACATGATGGCACGTATCTTCTGGATCTGTTGAAATTACTCTTCCTTCAGCTACCTTACGCCCAGAGTTGCTGCAATCTAAAAGAAAACACTTCTGCTTTGGACTTTTGGTGGAACTATTGCTGCCTGGACTCTACAACTCAAAGCAAATAATAGAAGCAAGTTCCAACATCAATGAAATTTCCAACATCAATCAACAGACAAACAAATGAAAAACTTAATTTCAATAACATACCACTGTTTTAGGTAGTGTTTCATCTGGACTGGCTGCAGCCGTGACATCAATCTTTTGAACTGGCCATGCGATTTTCTCGTTAATTGCATCACCAATTACACTAATATCAGCACTTGGCCTCCACAAAGGAGCATTATCATTGAACACCTTCACAACTTGAATACTAACAGCACTTGGACCTAGAGGTATATTGTTAACCCTATCTTTGGAGTTAGATGAGCACACGAGACCTTCAGCAATAACCTCATCGTCTTCATTATCCCAATCAAATATTTTGCATCTTCGAGTTTCACCTTCCTTGTTTTGCTAAAATGTAAGAGGCTAATGATTAGAGATATATCACTTCACTACAAGAAAATTATATTGGAAATTAAATCTTTACCATGGATACATCTTCAGAAGTGACTGGATCCCTAGACAAAAGCACTTTGTCCATTGGCCAAGGTATTTTGCATCCAACAGCTTCCTCAAGATATAACACATCTGATGTAGGCCTCCAGAGAGGAGCTTCTGAGCTTAGTACAGACTTAACAAGGACAGCCGTTGCATTAGGACCAATTGGTATACGACCAATTTTGTACATCGGTTCAGCAGAACAGAATTCTCCTTCACCAACAACTACTTCTCCTGAATGAATCCAATCCAGTATTTGTACTCTAACTCCTACTTTGAATCCACCACTACTCTCACATGTTTCAGTATCACCATTACTTTTCTGAGATAAGGAAAATAATTTTGTTAATGTCTTAAAACCAGACCAATTGACCAAATGTAATGAAAATGATTACCTTCTTTCCAGCTAAGTCTCTAACCAGTCCCTTTAACTCATCAATCTCACTTTTCATTTCTGCCATCGTTGCGTCTCTAGATTGCAGAAACGCTAACTTAGTAGCCGTAATCCCTCTACCAAACCCCCTTACTCGTCCAGGTTTGTCTTTTCCCAAAATCTTGCTCACAGCATCTTCCCTTATGTTATCAGCAGCTGATGTAGAGTCCATTTCACTATCAAGTGATTGTATTTGTTTCTGAGACAAACATTTAAACACAAAAAAACTCATTGATCATGATGCATTACTTACACACAATATAACAAGTTCCAAAATTCTTACAATAGTCTCGGCAAATTCAGGCTTCACAGGTCTACCATCAGCATGAGTGTGTCCCGCAATCCATACCTTACTCCTATTCACCTTACTTGGGTTTAAACTCTTTTTTTTCTATATAATTAAAGTACATACATATCTCAGTACCATTTTATGCTAACAATATATATAGATATTGACAACTATTATTACCAAATCATCAGCTAAACGAAGCATTCCTTTGCGGCTGGTGGTGTGAGGAATCTGATTTTGTCTCATCTTCCTGTACTTGTTACTTATTTCCTACATTATAAATATGAGTGTGATTAAATCTATAAGACATGACATATAAACAAGAAATTTACAAGAAATTTACTAACCGTGAAAGCTGTGCTACTCTTGCTCCTAACCCAAGAGTTCCACACTTTATTGGATGGGATGTTGCTGGGTTTTAAAGCTAGTCTCTCAGCAGCTGTCTTCGCAGCACGTACTTTTGACACTAGCCTTGACTTCCTAGCCCTCCAGGTATTACACATTTGCTTGAAAATAACAGCTTTTTTCCATTCTTCTTGCAAGTCAAACCTCCCCTGCATCAAGTACAACAAGTAAAGGTCAAACATGTTTCATATCTGTTAAACAAAAAAAATTGTTGCATATAAATATATACCTGAATTTCTTCCCACAATGATTCTTTAGTCACTGCATCAAGTTTTCTCCAATCATCAAGTGTAACCGGAATGCGTTCACTCACAAGGACACCTAGAAAAGATGATAATTTTACCGAACCAGGTCCAACATGATCACCTAATTCAGTGAAAGAAACTGAAACCTTTTCATTAGGATTTTCAGCCACTTTACGCATCTTTGTTGGTCCTCTTTTTCTTCTTTCTTTCACTCTTTCCTCTGGTACCTGACTTCCTTCATCAGTATTGCTAGGAATCGCATTATCTTGACCATTGCCAACACCATCTTCTTCCATATTGGCAGCTTCTTCGATATTGGCAGCTTCTTCCATATTGGCAGTTCCTTCTATATTGGCAGCTTCTTCCATATTGGCAGCTTCTTCTTCATCGTCCTGCGGTTCCTGTCCAGTCAAGCAAGCTTCTCCTTCTATCTCGGAATCTTCTTTCTCATTTTCAGATATTGCTTTCTCAGTCTGATCAGCCTCCGGTGTTACATCTTCTTTGTCATTACCCTTCTCTTCTTCCACAACTTCCGGTGTTACACTGTCAACCAAATCATCTTGCGGTTCTTCAACCACATTATCTTGCGGTGTAACATCTTCTACCTCATCATCTTGAGCAGCCACTTTCTTGCCTCTAGTACTACTTCTCGTACCCACTTTCTTTGCTTTTCTTTTCTTATTCACTTTCTTATTCACCTTTACTGTTGTTGCAGGAGCAACTGGTGGTGTAACATCTTCTACCTCCAAGCCTTGATTACGCCTACTACGACGAGAACCAACTTGACCTCCTCCTCTTGTCTTCGCCATTTCTGAAACTGATAAATGAAGAACAGTTTCAATCAACATAAAATCGAAATCCAAACATCATAATCGAAACCGATAATCAAAATTGAAACAAGAAATGTGCCAAACTTCGACATGCATTGTCCTTCTCTTCTCTTCTTCCACAACTTCCGGTATGTACATACTTAGCAACTAACTTACTTAGCAACTAAATTACAAACCAACAAAAAAACTTACAGATCATATAGATCAAAATGCAGCAGCATATAGTATATTATTAGTAGAAGACGTTACACCTCAAAACCACATGTGACCCATGACATAATCTATACATACATAGAATTCAATAATAACAACTTTTAGGACCACAACTCATATGCATTACACTTAAAAACAAGAGAATGACTCTGATCACGATCACTCTTTAACTCTGATATATTATTCTGCTTTACACAAAAATCCAAAAGCATCTACTTAAATGGATATAAGCACATAATAGGTAGAAGTCTAGAATCAGACACAAACTTCAACACAGAGCAAAACTACAAGTAAAAAGTCCCTAATTATTACGCAAAGTTGCAAAACCCCAAATTTGTAATACCTAAAACCATAAACTACAAACGAGTAAAGGACCAAACTTTATAACGAAACCAATACAGAAACGAGGGAAAGAACCATAACTCAAGTTCTTATCAAAAGCTTGAAATCAAAATTTCACATACAAACAGATAAATTAGAAATCAATTGTTTAACAAAATCTTAAAATCGGAACCCCAAATCCAAATCGAGTACCTCTATAGATTGTCTCACCGAGCTCTAGCTTCCTGCACAAGAAGAAATTGTCGATTGATTAATACCCAATATGTGTGAATAAAATCCTTTAATTTCTGGAATTAATGAAAACCCAAATACAATTTCACCTTGAATGTCAAATTCGACCAAATGCAATTCGATTTAGACACAGATTGAGACAGAGATCGATATAGAGATTAAGACAGAGATCAAGAGAGAGATTGAGACAGAGATGAGAGAGATTGAGACGGAGATCGAGAGAGAGATTGAGACAGAGATCGAGAGAGAGATTGAGACAGAGATCGAAGAAGAACACCGAGATTTATGAAACTAAAACGGAGACTGATCAAATCGAAGAAGAAACATAGAGATCCAGCTAAAATCGAAGACTGAGAGTGAGAGATTATCGAAGTTTGTTTTTGCATGTGTGAGGAAAAACAAAAATTTCGGCGATGAAACCAAAGGAGAAAACAAGCAATATTTGGGGGATTTTTTTTAAGTTGGGCGGAAACGAAAAAATTAAATTCGCGGTTAAAGATACTATAGCGGTTTCCTTATGTATATGCTATTAAAGAGTTTATGATAACCAAAAAATTAAGCGCGTACCAAAAAACTTTTGCCGCTCCGGTATAGCATAGCGTTTACAATTTATAAACGCTATGGAAAAATAAACTATAGCAGAACTATTAAAACCGCTATCTTCAATTGCTATTAATACCCGATTTTCTTGTAGTGCGAGTTCTAGGTATCAATACCACTCCGCTCTCAGGCCACTAAGTCCTTATGAGCTCTCGGCATCAAACTCGTACCACTCCACTCTAGAAGATATAACTTTACGGGTTCTCGATATCACATAACACTGCACCCTGGGCTATATTTCCTTACGAGTTCTAGGTATCACACTCATACCACTCAACTCTGGGTAGTATAACCTTACGAGTTCTTGGTAATCACATACCACTCTACTCTGGGCTATATACCTTGCGAGTTCCGGATATCACGCTCATACCTCTCAACTCTGGAAAGTATAACCTTACGGGTTCTCGTTGTCTCATACCACTCCACCCTGAGCTATATACCCTTCGAGTTCTGGATGACAGAGGAACTATCCATCCTCCTAAGAGTTGTACAGGACTAACCGTCCCTTGAGCAACATGACCCAACATACGTCTATAAGCACTCCCGACTGAAACTACCTCTCATGATCCGCATACGACTTACAAGGTAATACCGGCATCACACACATTCCAACCCGGAACATCATCTTTTCCATAACCACTACTCAGGTTATTCCACAACATACCCTGTCACTCAGGGTACCTACATAATCTTTCCCGATTATAACTCGAGTTCTTAAATCCACATAAACTCTTTTCAGAACCTCATGTTCAGCTAAAACTCATAGCAACACTGACCATCAACAATAAGAACTGCTCATCTTATTAATGAAAGGAAACATAATGTATTTAATCGTTTACAACACCAAAACGAATACAAAATGTCTAACAAAATAACTCGAAACTGGAAACCATCGCTGAAAGCTCAAGTCTCTGATTGTTTCTCAAACCACTTCTTGAACCTTGCTTTCATCCTCGCTTCTGGTTCCCAGGTCTCCTCCTCAACCCCGTCACAATCCCACAAGACCCTAATCATTGGAACTTTCTTCCTATGATCCTGCTTGATTCTCTTTTCGAGGATTCTTACCGGTCTTGCCTCTAAGGTCATATTAAGCTGAAGATCTGACGGAATCCTAGCTACAACCTCATCATCCTTATGCAAGCACTTCTTTAGCGTTGACACATGGAAAACCTTGTGAAATGCATGCATAACCTCGGGTAACTCCAACCGATACGCAACCGGTCCAACCCGCTCGACAATCCTGACCGGTCCCATATACCTCGGACTCAACTTAGTCTCCGTAATGGACCTATTAGGACCCCGCAACATAGCCATCTTAAGATACACTTTATTTCCTAGCTCAAACTCGAGGTCTTTTCTCCTCTTGTCGGTATAACTCTTTTGCCGATCCTGCGCTTCTTTCATGTTCAGCTTCAAAACCCGGATCTTCTCCGTAGTTTCCTGAACAAAATCTGCACCAAACATGCTCCTCTCCCCCCACTTGGGTCCAGCATAATGGTGTACGACATGGCCTCCCATACAGCGCCTCATATGGAGCCATCCCGATACTCGCCTGGTAGCTATTATTATAAGTAAACTCTACCAAGTTTAGGTAGTCAAACCAATGACCACCCCAGTCAAGCACACACATCCTCAGCAAATCCTCGAGAGTCTGGATGGTCCTCTCGGATTGCCCATATGTCTGCGGGTGATAGGCCGTACTCAGGTGTACCTTAGTGCCCATCTCAGCCTGAAAGGCCTTCCAGAACACCGAAGTGAACTTGGAATCACGGTCTGAGACTATACTCACAGGTACCCCATGAAGCCTCACAATCTCATTGACATACTTCTTAGCCAACACCGCAGCTCCATCGGTCTTCTTGATGGCCAGGAAATGTGCTGACTTGGTCAAACGATCAACAATGACCCAAATAGCATCCTTGGTCTGCGAAACGGGCAAGCCGACCACGAAATCCATCGTAATCATATCCCACTTCCACTCTGGAATGGGTAAACTTCGCAATAACCCGCTCGAAACCTGATGCTCAGCCTTCACTAACTGGCATACATCACAAGCCGCAACCCAGTTAGCCACATCTTTCTTCATCACAACCCAATGATAATACCTTTTTAAGTCTCGGTACATCTTGGTCGCCCCTGGATGAATCGAAAACATACTCGCATGAGCCTCACTCAGGATTTCTCGCCTCAAATCCTCATCCTTGAGTACACATACCCGCCCATTTACCAGAATAGTCCCATTAGCAGAGACCTGATATTCTGATCCCACATCACCCAAAGCCTTAATCAGACCTTCATCTTTTTCCTGAGCCAAACGAACTCTACTCAAAAGATCCGCCTGATTCGCTGCTTCCAAGCCTAACGGTTCCTGAGATATAGCACACAACCTCAACGTGCTAACCTCACTCACCAAAGACTCCATGTCCCGCTCACTAGCCGAAGCTACCCGCTTGCGACTCAACGCATCTGCAACCAAATTTCCCTTTCCGGGATGGTACGCTATCTCCAGGTCATAATCTGCCACTAACTCCATCCAACGCCTCTGCCTTAAATTCAACTCTGGCTGCGTAAAGATGTATTTCAGGCTTTTATGATCTGTAAATACCTGCACCTTCCCGCCATAAAGATAAGATCTCCAAATCTTCTAGGCAAAAATCACTGCAGCCATCTCGAGATCATGGGTAGGATAGTTGTTCTCGTGCTTCCTAAACTGACGGGAAGCATAAGCAATAACCTTCCCTTGTTGCATCAACACGCAACCAAGACCCAATCTCGAAGCGTCTGTGTACACCACAAAAGGCTCACTCGGCTCCGGTAAAGCCAAAACTGGTGTACTCGTCAACATTGACTTCAAGTTCGCAAAACTCTCCTCACACTCTGGAGACCACACGAACGGAACATCTTTTCCGGTCAGCTTTGTCATAGACCGAGCCATACTCGCGAACCCATTGACAAATCTCCGATAATAGCCCGCTAGAGCAAGAAAACTCCTGATCTCAGTGGCATTCATCGGCCTAGGCCACTCTTTGATAGCCTTTATCTTTTCTGGATCAACTGAAACCCCCTTCTCGGAGACAATATGACCCAAGAATCCGATCTCTCGTTGCCAGAAACTGCACTTGCTTAACTTAGCGAACAGTTTCTGTTCCCGCAACTTCTCAAGAACATTCCTCAAATGGACCTTATGCTCCTCATGACTCTTCGAATACACCAAAATATCATCTATAAAAATGATCACGGACTCATCGAGATACTCTTGGAACATTCCGTTCATCAATCTCATGAACGCCGCTTGTGCATTCGTCAACCCAAATGGCATCACCACAAACTCGTAGTGCCCATATCTTGTCCTTAAAGCCGTCTTCCGGATATCCACCTCATCAATAGGAATTTGATGATATCCTGATGCCAAGTCAATCTTGGAGAACCAAGTAGCCCCTCTCAGATGATCCAACAGCTCATCGATCCGCGGAAGAGGATACCGATTCTTCACTGTGACTCGGTTAAGCCCCCGGTAATCGATACATAACCGGAAACTCCCATCCTTTTTCTTCACAAACAGCACCGGCGCACCCCACGGTGAACTGCTCGGACGGATGAAACCCTTATCCAACAACTCTTCCAGCTGCTTCTTCAGCTCTGCCATCTCTGCTGGAGCCATCCTGTACGGAGCCTTGGATATTGGCATCGTGCCTGGTTCCAGCTCAATCGTGAAAGGATCAGACCGAGACATCCTCGAACTCCAGCACAACAGGAATATCCCGAACCGAAGCCTCTCTAACAGTCTCTGGGGTAATAATAGTCGCCAGATAAGCTTCACAACCCCACTCGATCATTTTCTCAGCTTGCATTGCCGAGATCACGAGACTCCCGGTTGTAGGTCTCACTCCCTGGTAGACCAACCTCCCTTGTTCTCTTTCGAACACGACACGTCCCCGGTGGCAATCCAGATGCGCTCTGAACTTTCCCAGCCAATCCATACCCAAGATGACATCATACAGCTCCACGGAGCAAATGATCAAATCTGCTGGCATAGACTCCTCGGCCATCTGAACATCCACGTTCTTAACCCGTCTAAGACTACTCAAAAACTTCCCTCCAGCGACCTTAACAAACCCCACGTGCTCACCCGGATTGCTCCGGATGCCACACCTCTCCGCCAATTCTGGAGTAACGAAACAATGCGATGCTCCAGAATCAAACAAAACGTGAGATTCAATCCCTCCCATGATTAAGATCCCTACATAACTTTCATATGCTAAGAACCCTAACACAAACTTTCAAGGCAAACAAAAACTTTTAACAAACAAGAATTTAACTCGAGTAAGTTTAAAAATTTACCAGTGATCGGTTTGGAGCTCGGCTCTCCCGACTCCACCATGGTGTAAACCCTCGGTGTCACTGCAGCTCGCCTATCTGACGGTGCCGCCGCTACCACTTCCTGCTGCAACCTGGGACATTTAGGCTTGATATGCCCTGGCTCATGACAGTGGTAACACACCCGAGTATCCCCGATCGATCTGCCTTTCTGAGGGTAATTCGCAACCTTATGGTCCTTGCTTCCGCATCCGAAGCATCCCTGACCACCTAGGTTACCCTTAGAAGGGCCCTCCCACTTCCGCTTCTGTCCTTGCGCTGGCTTGTAGCCCTTGCTAGGACCGGACTGTTGTGGAAGCTTCCTTGCCTGAGGAATTGGGCTGACAACCACACCCACGTCTCTCAGACTCTCCTCAAGCAACGCGGCCTTCTCTACCAGATCCACAACTGTGTCAAACGATCTCATGAGGCACTGGTTCCTCAATTCAGCCCGAAGACCCATCAGAAACCGCCTCACCTGGGCCTGCTCATCGTCCTTGATATGACCGCCATACACTCTGAGACGGTTAAACTCCGCCTCATACTCACGCACCGACCGGTTCCCTTGAGTCATCCCAAGAAACCGTCTTTCCATCCGGTCTAATGCCTCTTAAGGAAAATATTTGGAGTTAAACTCCACTATAAAATCCTCCCAAGACATCTCTGCCTGGATCCTCCGGGCCGCAACACCTCTCCACCAGAGATGTGCGTCACCCTCCAGATAGTGGACGGCGAGATCCACTTGGTATCCCTCTGGACACCGAAACGAACGGAAATTCCGTTCCATCCTCATCCTCCACTCATCTGCCTCCTCGGGTTTGGCACCACCCTGAAAGAACCTCGTGCCAATCCTTTGCAGCTGCTCCATCATTTTGAGATATGATGGCCGCTCTTCCGCAACCACAACCCTTGGTTGCACCTCAACTACCGGTGGTACCATTGGAGCATGCGCTGGTACCCGCTCCGGTAACCGCTCCAACAGCAAAGCCAAGAAATTCGCGATAGGATCTCCTTGGGCCGGAGCTACCCCTGCTGGCACACCCGCAGCACCCGCTGGAACTCCAGCAACACCGGCACCAACACCGGCCACACCCTCCGTCCCAACCCGATCCGTATACGAGTTCCCGACCTGCTCAACCATAACACTCGGTGTCACGCTCTCCTCCACCACCGGAGCCCTTGCGATCCTCCGACCGCGTCCTCTACCTCCGCCGATACCACGACCCCGGCCTCTACCTCTTCTAGCCATCTATACTTTCACCACAAACAGTTAAGTAACACAAACAACTTAACAGAAGAAAATAGAACAACTTACCGTGGAATCTCATCAAAGGCTCGGAGAGGATGATCTATAACTCCATACTCAAACAATTGACTAACTCACATAATCAATTCAATCACGGTTTTCTCATGCTTCTCAAAGAAACAAAAATTAAATCAAAACCAATTTAATTTTCCTAAACCATCCTAGAACCGTAATTGCTCTGATACCAAATTGAAACGACCGCACTCAATTTTTTTTTTTTTTTTTTTGCAAAACCAATAATTAATATTCCCATCAATATTAATTACTTCCCCAATCAATTAAAATTCAACTACTCAAGAATAATAATTAATTAAACACCCCCAACAATAAAATACAACACACAAACACCGAAAAGATATTTGATCGATTGATCTTTCCAGAATACGACGACTTGAGTTGAGAGTCGAAGTTGGTCTGTATAGCCACCTTGGCTTTCATAGACAATTTCTGTTGTCTACAACGGTTCTCGATAAACAAGAAACCGGACTCGATATCGTTCGATCATTTATCATTCGGACTACTTAAACACACGAAATAAATTATTTAACTCATAATTAAAATACTTTCGCATAACTCCTTAAACAATAAAAATACGATTACAGAAACCCAAAGTTAACTGTAAGAAATTATTCCACTTTAATATAAAATACTTAAAACACACAACGAGTTTAGATCAACCCCTCTTCCTCGCCTTGATTCCACAGTCACAACTTTTCTTCCTCTGCATCAAACAAAAGAGATGCATAAGTATTTCGACAAATATTTAGTGAGGCAATCCTCCCATCTACAAGCTATACATACAAGCGAGTTAAAATATTTAATATAGCTAAATACAAAAATACCGAAACAATCAACCATCTCAAGAAACGCTCGATCTAGATCCACCCGAGATCATACACGACCTATTTCATGAAAACCACATCAAATAATTAAACCGCTTAGATAAGCTTACAGTCATGCACTCACCTTTAGCCACATACGGAAATTCCTAAAACTTCCCGGAATGAAAAGACTTCACTTCCTCAAACGCGTTTCTAACAACAAAACCAATAAGAACCTTAAAACATAAGATTGACTCACTTGAAACACCAGATCGATCGATCTTGGCTTAGATCGATCGATCCCAACTTGCGTGAACTTCTCAGATCGACCAAACAAGGCTAGATCGATCGATCCTGGCCAGATCGATCGATCCTGACCAGATCGATCGATCTACACCAGATCGACCAACACGATCACCTACACCAGTTACGCGCCTCGAAACAAAACATGAATAAATCAACGAATAACCATTGAAAGCTCAATCCCACCGTTGAAACTCAACCACCAAATGTCCTGAAGCTAACTTCAAAGTTTTAAGATGATCCGACGACAGACGAATTCGCGATTGCCCTTTGAATCCACGTTGGTCCGGTTCGCGTCTGAAACAGAGCGCCTCACGGAAACGTGAATAACTATTTAGAATATTAACTGAAATTCAATTCCGAAAATTGGTACATCTAGATATAACACTTAACAACAACTGCACAAAAATTCGCTACCTTTGCAAACGATTTGCTAGGTCAAACTCCTTTTTCCTTCTCACCCACGAAACAGCTCTCCAACTTACTCCTCTTTTGCACACCACCACAGCAACCTCCGTCTCTTTTTCCTCGAGACTCACACGGCCACTCAGCCACCAAGACTCACCTCCTCTAGCTCTCCACGCCCACACTCAGCCCCAACTTCACTCCTCACTTGCTCACCACACTTCACACCAACAAGCTCACCTTCCCCTTTTGCCTTAAACAAGAACAGCCTTACACTTCTCTTTCCTCTCTTTTTTCGTTCTCCTTATCTCTTACTCTCACACTTTCTCTCTGCAGGATGAAAGTCTCGGCAGAAATGCAGGCTGAAGGGAAATAGCCTTAAGGCTAGAGTGGAGAGGTTGGTGAAGGCATGGAGGCTGCTTTGTAGGGGGGATAGGATGACTTTTAGGGGAATAGGTGCAAGACTTTTACACTACAAGAAAACTGGCGAGAAACTGACGGCCAAATCCGTCGGGAATCCGTCGGAATTGGCCAATACCGACGGATTTCCGACGGATTCGTCCGTCGCTTCTATCTCGTCGGAAATGGAAAATCCGTCAGAAATCCGTCGGTATTTCCGACGGATTTCCGACGGATAATATGAATCAGAAATCTGTCGGAAATCCGTCGGTTTTCCGGTTCCGGCAAGCCGTCGGAAATCCGTCGGTTTAGGTGTTCCGGCGAGCCGTCGGGAATCCGTCGGTTTACGTGTTCCGGCAAGCCGTCGGGAATCCGTCGGTTTGCCGGTTCCGTCAAACCGTCGGAAATCCGTCGGTTTAGTCGTTTCATCATTCCGTCGGAAATCCGTCAGAATACAAGCCGTCGGAAATCCGTCGGAATATTTCCGACGGATTGGCTAAATTATAATAAAAAAAAATTATTTAATAAATAATTATATATTACGAATTTTAATTAAAAAAAAATTTATTTAAAATCCAAAATAATTTAATAAATATTTAAAAATATAGAAATGAAATAAATATTAATAGTAATAATTTAAAACAGTTACAAAATTCATATTTTATATAATTAAAAATTCAAAAATTAAAAAATTAATTCTCAAATATTGAAAAAAAAAAAAAAAATTTTTTTTACAAATATCCTATATAAATATACAAATCAAAGTTTAAATCTAACAATCGAAAATCTAAATATAAGATTTCAAACCTTAAACTAACATTAATAACCAAAATATAAATCTAACATTCCAAATCTAAAACTAAACATTATAGAAACCTAAAATAAACATTTCAAACCTAAATCTAATTACAAAACCTAAATTATGTTAATTGAAAACCTAAATCTAACATTCCAAAATATAAATCTAATAATTTTATCCTAAAACTAACATTACAAACCTTAAACTAACATTAAAAACCAAAATCTAAATCTAACATTCCAAACCTAAAACCAAACATTATAGAAACCTAAAATAAACATTTCAAACCTAAATCTAATTACAAAACCTAAATCTAACATTATTATCCTAAATCTAAAATTCCAAACTTAAATCTAACATTCAAAACTTAAATCTAACATTCGAAAATCTTAATATAACATTATTATCCTAAAACTAAAATTCCAAACCTAAAACTAAACATTAGAAATGTAAAAGAAACATTTCAAACCTAAATCTAATTACAAAACCTAAATCTAACATTAGTATCCTAAAACTAAAATTCCAAACCTAAATCTAACATTCAAAACTTAAATCTAACATTCCAAAATATAAATCTAACAATTTTATCCTAAAACTAACATTATAAACCTAAATCTAACATTAGAAATCTAAAAGAAACATTTCAAACCTAAATCTAATTACAAAACCTAAATCTAACATTATTATCCTAAAACTAAAATTCCAAACCTAAATCTAACATTCAAAACTTAAATCTAACATTCCAAAATCTTAATATAACATTATTATAAATCTAAATTTAACATTCCAAACCTAAAACTAAACATTAGAAATCTAAAAGAAACATTTCAAACCTAAATCTAATTACAAAACCTAAATCTAACATTAGTATCCTAAAACTAAAATTCCAAACCTAAATCTAACATTCAAAACTTAAATCTAACATTCCAAAATATAAATCTAACAATTTTATCCTAAAACTAATATTATAAACCTAAATCTAACATTGAAAACCTTAAATCTAACATTGCAAAATCTAAATATAACATTTTTATCCTAAAACTAACTTTGAAAACCTAATTCTATAACATTCTAAAATTCTAAATTCAAAAATTTCTTAAAATTCATTCAATATATATATATATATATATATACAAACCAAACTTAAAATCTAACTTTGAAAACCTAAATCAAACATTCTAAAATCTAAATATAAGATTCCAAACCTAAAACTAATATTCAAAACCCATATCTAACATCACAAAAACTAAATCTAACATTCCAAAACTTAAAACTAACATTCCAAACCTAAAACTAACATTTATAACTTAAAACTAACATTAAAAACCTAAATCTAACATTCCAAACCTAAATCTAACATTCCAAACCTAAATCTAACTTAGAAAACCTAAAATTTACAAACTCTAACGAATTTACTAAGTTTTTTCGTCTGAGCTCGCGGAGAAGATGAAGCTTATAAACAGAATTTTCCGACGGAATTTCCGTCGGAAATCCGTCGGAATTTTTGAAATTATTTCGTAAAATTCAACTAACGCGGGACACGAAAACGTTTGATTTTGCCAAAATTTCACTGTCCGTCGGAAATCCGTCGGAAAATTCCGACGGGTTTCCGACGGACTTTAGAAAAATATATGTTATTCCTTTTGTCAGACAAACCTTAAAAACCAACACGTGTTTCCCTATACCCGTCGGAAATCCGTCGGAAATTTCCGACGGATTTCCGACAGTTTGTGGTTTCGTGAGTTGTTTTCGATTCGTTTCAATTGGAATGTGTTTGTAGTGTGGTTTATTAATGATTTCAATGATAAGTTTACAATATTCACCTCCGTTTATAAGAATTTATCAAAATTAAGATTTATACTTAGGAACTAGTAAACATGTAAGTTAAAGTATATATTTCATTATGTAGAACTTAAGTGTAAATCATTCAAAAATCTTGAAAACAATAATTTAACCTAAATACTAAGTTTAAATTGTGTTATATCTAATAATCTTATAATATAATTAGTTGTTTGAGGTTTATTGTGTAAAATTTGTCAAAAAAGCCACGAAACCCCAATTTCCGACGGATTTCCGACGGTTTTCCCAAATCTGTCAGAAATCCGTCGGTTTGGGGTTTCATGGCTTTTTTTTTTAACCGTTTCAATTGAATTGTTTTTGTATTATGTTATATTCATATTGGTTTGAATGATAAGTTTAGAATATATTAATCAAAATTTCGATTGTCACTTAAGAACCGGTATTTAATTAATATTTATAATAATTTAAAAATTCACATACTTGAAAAATAATAAAATTCTAATTGTTTTTTAAAATAGAAAAAAACATAAAACTTTAATATTAAATTATTCGAAATAAAAATTAAAACAACAGAAAATATTAAACATAAAGTGGTTTCTAACAAATAATTAAAAAAAAAACATAAACAAGATCTAAGGTGGTGGTGGTGGGTATTGAGCCATGAATGCTTCCATCCTAGCCGCCATCGCTTGGTTTTCCTCTGTGAGGCGTTGCACCGTAGTCTCGAGTTCCTCCACTTTAGCTTCTAAATGTGGGCCGTGAGAACCTCCGTAATAGCGTGACGTAATGGAGGATGAAGTATCGTCGGGAAGACCATAATACCGGTCTTTAGACCTCGGAATAGCCTGCGGAAGCGATAAAAGAGTTGACTAAAAATTGAAAATGAATTAAAACTTGAATAAAAATAAAAATTTTACTTACCTCAAATACGAACTCGTTTTCCTTCTCCAAAGGAACTTCGGTTAGGGGAGGGGTTCCTTCAATGATTGGTTGAGAAAGTAGGAACTCTTCACGCATCCTATTGACGTTCTCGACGATATCCAGAGTGACCTGATCGTGGATTACACCATCCTTGCCGGTGTGGACAGCTTGGAGCAATCTCAAATTAGATGGTTCGACACCATCTTCCCGAAACTGCATGCAAAATAAAGTAATTGAGTAAAATTTGTGAATCTTAAACTTAAAAAAAATTAATGATTCATTTTAGTATGAATGAAAATTGAAGGGATAAAAAAAAACTTACTAGTTCTTTTGCCTTCGTCGCCTTGCTCTTCGCACCTAGATTGTGCGTCGCTTTGCCCTTTCCTTTGCGATCGCTGTTCCGGGATGCAGAATGTTTTGCGGCCGATTCTTTGGTAGACTCTTCATTCCAGTAAGCGATGAACCCGTTAAATAGATCCGGGTTCGAAGCCAAGTCCCTTGGCACATCATTCTGCTTCCACTTTTCTTTCCACTCGTTTATCTTCCATGAATACGCCCGTGCGCATTTTTTATCGAATTCACGTCTAACCGAAGCGGTTAAGTGACTGTCCCACCTGAATTCTTGCTGCAAATTAAAAATAAGATGAATTTGAATAATTTAAAAAATTTAAATTCAATTTTAATAGAAAAAACAAAATAAATACATTACCGCAAATTGGCGAAACCACATATCCCTATCTTGGATCGGCATTGAGCTGTATGTTGGATATGGATGCTGAAGCATTCCTTGGCACATTCGGTTGATTGACTTTGAGATCCCAGTGTGCGAATCGTCAAACCTACAAAACAATTTAATTAATAAAACCCTAATTAGTTTAAAAAAAAGTACATTTATAAATTAAATAAATAAATAATTAAAAACACTTACCATATGTCTCTTCCTCGACAATCTGGATGAAGACGTGCAAGTCTTTCTCGTCCTGTAAAATTTCCTTCTCCATAATCTATGCAATTACGCAGATTTGATGCGTACCCATCAGTGAATTTGACATCATCGCGAATCCAATCAAAAAATTCCCTTTTCTTATCTCCTTGCAACCCGTACGGAGGAAATATGTATTTACCATCTGGCTGAACTTCAAGAAAAGCCCTATCGCAAATATCGGCCAAGTCTAATCTAGATTTGATATTGTCTTTCGTCTTCCCTTTGACGTTTAAGACAGTGTTCATGATGTTCTCAAAGAAGTTTTTCTCAACGTGCATCACATCTAGATTGTGCCGCAATAAATGGGTCTTCCAGTAAGGCAGATCCCAAAAAATACTCTTCTTGTGCCAGTTATGAACTTCACCGGCACCGTACACAACTTCATGTCCATTACCCCCACAGTCAGGAGTCATATCAGCACCAAAATCTCTCAATTGTTCTAATAAAGTATATCCGTCTATCTCAGGAGGTGGCGCATCAAACACTTTCTTAGACTTCGTAAACAATGTTCTAGACCGACGATACGGATGATCACTCGGTAGAAACCTTCTATGACAATCAAACCAACAACTCTTTCTTCCGTTCCTAAGTTGGAATGCATCAGTGTTGTCTTGGCAATACGGGCACGATAATCTCCCATGAGTTGTCCATCCAGATAACATACCATATGCTGGAAAATCGCTTATGGTCCACATAAGAACCGCACGCATGTTAAAATTTTGTTGGCATGAAACATCGTAGGCTTCAGCACCATGCTCCCATAGCATTTGTAACTCATAAATCAATGGCTGGAGGAATACATCGAGTGATATCTTCGGATGATCTGGGCCAGGAACAAGAATGGAGAGAAACAAAAACTCTCGACGCATACACAGAGATGGAGGAAAATTGTAAGGAGTTACAATTACAGGCCACAACGAATACTTCCTTCCATGCTTCCCAAATGGGTTAAAACCATCTGTGCATAACCCGAGGTACACATTCCGGCGCTCGTACGCAAAATCCGGATAGGTAGACTGAAAATGTTTCCACGTCTCTGCGTCTGAAGGATGTGTAATATCTCCATCTTGACGATGCTCTCCATGCCATCTCATTGGCTCTGCCGTACGCTGAGATGTATATAACCTCTTCAATCTATCTGTTATTGGTAAATACCACATACGTTTATATGGAATTGGAACTCGACCACTCGTTTCCTGATACCGCGGTTTGCGACAAAATCGACAGCTGTTACGGTTTTCATCTTCTCTCCAATATAGCATACAATTGTCGATGCACACATCTATCACCTTATACGGCAAACCAAGACCAGCTACAAGTTTCTGTACCTCGTAGTACGATGCGGGTAAAAGATTATCTTCAGGCAATAAATCTTTCGCCCAGTCTGTTATCGCATCAACACACTCCTCTAACAAATTGTGGTCCGTCTTAATCGTCATCAATCTAGTGGCAGATCATAAAGGCGAATGACCTTCTCTACACCCCTTATAAAGTGGCTGCTTTGATGCGTCTAACATACCAAAAAATCTTCCTGCTTCTAAATTAGGTTCTTCAAACCTATCTCTCTCTTCACTGCCATACTGTACATTCTCTCTAAACGCATCATTTACCATCTCAACGGTGCCTACACCTACATCTACTTCCGTTCTATCTCCTACAAATTCCGAGACTGTTGGTCCACTACTACTACTACCATGATCATAATTTGTTTCCTCATGTAGATACCAAATCTTATAACCCGGCGTAAATCCATTGGTATACAAGTGATGCCAAACTATCTCTACCGCAACATTACGAGAATTTCTACAAATTGAACATGGACATTTCAACTTACCTGATTTAAGTACACGCGGTTGATTTCCAGCCAATTTCATGAACTCGACTATGCCTCGTGCATATTCCTCGTTTAAGAGGTTCGTCTCCGAATTCATCATTGGTTCGTCCATCCATGATCGAAAATATCTAGACATATCTTTCCACTTTTTTTTGTTTATAATCGCATGAATATCATAAGAAAATAGAGACAGAGATGGAATTAGAGTAAAATGAAATGAAGAGTGTGGAAATATATTTATAAACTCGCTTCCGTCAGAAATCCGTCGGAAATCCGTCAGAATGTAACGGCACCATACAACGGTAACCTGCGATACCAACGGCTCCTTTAACGTTTATATTTTCCGACGGATTTCCGACGTTCGCCGACTATTCCGTCGGAAATCCGTCAGAATATAACGGCACCATACAACGGTAACCTGCGATACCAACGGCTCCTTTAACGTTTATATTTTCCGACGGATTTCCGACGATCGCCGACTATTCCGTCAGAAATCCGTTGGAAACAGCCGGTGGTTTTATCCGTCGGAAAGCCGTCGGAATGTTCTGACGGATATCCGACGGATTTCCGACGGTAAGAAGTCCGTCGGAAATCCGTCGGAATTTCTGACGGATATCCGACAGATTTCCGACGGTCAGAAGTCAGTCGGAAATCCGTCGGAATTTCTGACGGATTTCCGACGACTTAAAAAAATGCAATTTCGTCGGAAATCCGTCGTTTTACCGTCGGAATTTTCCGACGGACACGGGTCCGTCGGAAATTCCGTCGGTTTTCCGGCTGCTTTCTTGTAGTGTTAGGGGGAAAAAGAGTGAGGCTGCGGTGGAAAGGAAGGTGGAAAAGGTGGGTGCGGATGACTTTTAGGAGAATAGTGTGTGAGATTTAAGGGTCTAATATCTTTGCAGTTTAGAAATATACAAAAGATTTTGGAATTTATCTTTTTTATTTTCAGTTTCATCTGCTTTTTTTTTTTGATATTTTTAATAGGATTTAAATTTAAAATAAAAATCTATGTGGCAGAATTTGATTAGTGAAGTGACTTGTGTTTTATAAGATAAATAATTTGATATTTTAGTTGAAAACATACAACCATGAAAACCATATTTACATACATTATATGATAGAGTGGAAAATCAGTTTCCTACTTGGTATCGCTTTGTAATCCCTTCGACTTTCTACCACTTACCATAAATTAACAAACGGAGCAATACTAGGGTTTATACAAACCATTTTCATTATTTGGATGAGTCTCAATAGATCAGCATCCCTTGGACGTTGTAACTCTCTCTTCTTCTTTTCCACAAAATATTTCGACTGTTGAATTGAGCTGTGGAGGTTGCGTGTTCACTCAAGCTCTTATCGTCATTATCTCCTTCCATCATCAACCTTCAGGTTACTTCAAATTACCCTTTTCTTTGTTCTTTGATCTTCTTAAATTCGTCTAATTATCTGAAATCTCTGCAATTTCATAAGAAATTCGAAGACTTTTCAATTAATTACTGTAGACTTTGATCTTCAACTTGATGATAAAAGCCAACATCTTTGCAACAAACGAGCTTCACATTCTCCCAATCTAAGATCGTATAGCAAATGGATCACTGTGAAGTTAGGCTCTCAAGGTTGGGACTTTGGTAGATTCATCAAAACATTGTACTTCTTCAACGGACCACAATCTCGTCTAAAGGTATATATGAGCTTTTGTTTGATCCATTGAGGTATATAATATAATATTAGTCATTGTAGGTTATTGATTGTTTGTTTCTTGGTTATAAAGTTTGTTTCATTGGTGTTTGAGAAAATTACGAACGGATCAATGGAGGAACTGTTGGACCCGGGCTTCGCCCCAATTTGGGCCCTGCTTCGGTCCATTAAGAAATGGATGCGATCTGCTTCATTAACGGGCTGGAACAAGTGGAGGCCTCAAAGAAAGGAGAAGGTCAGCCCGTTCGGAGTCCAGCAGGGCGCAGACGGCAGGTCATCAAATACTGAGTCAAAAGGAGATCGAGCGGTTAGAGGATAATTAGGAGGCTGTTCCCAGAATCTTGGAGAGCACGATATCAAGAGGAAGTTGGAGCAGAGGAGTTATAAAAGGGAGGCGAAGTCAATCGCGGGAGATCCATCTTCTCCATCCGGAATTCACTTAGAAATATAGAACTATTATTACGACCTCTCGCCGAGAGCTCCCACTTTGTATTTCTCATTCAATCTCCTCTTGTAAACTCCGATTAAAATCTCAATAAAATCCCTTTTGATTCATTCAGCTATTAAGAATACTTCGTCTCTTAGAGAATCTAGCCCTTAATCCTTTTTCTTAATCAAAACTTCCTATTGCGAGTTTTAGCGCTCACAATTTGGCGCCGTCTGTGAGGAAAAGTTTATAGAACATCTCTATCTCCAGAGCAGTTTTCTTTCTCCTTGAGAAAATCGAAATGGATCCAGTTAGATCGGAAAACCTGACCATCAGCCCTAGGGCAGAAGCCCGCAACGAATCAGGGCAATCGGTTACGGCAACAGACGCTAACCCGAATTTCGGAAGGACGATAACTGTTTCGACAGTCCTTTCACGACCAACCGGTGCCGGAACTACAACCGCGCCGGCGGCTCCGTTAACTCAAAACGGACCACTGACGAGCGGGACGGTGACAACCAATCCCGTACCCACTAGCGTCGAGGTTCCATCAGTGTCGACTTCTCGATCTGATACAACCAGAACTATTTATGAAACATGCCCTGGGTCTGTTCCTATCACGTCGAACGAGAACCTGCTCGGTGAAAGCGGAGTTCCTACTGCCGCTAACCCTAGCGGAACGACAGTAACCAATTTGGTACCGCGACTAGTAGCAGCGAGGTTCTCTGCTACGGCAGCCGCTGCCGCCTCGAATCCTAACTCTGGCTCAGTACCTCCGGTTGCATCCTCCCGGAACCCGCCAGCAACCACCGGTTCGCTGCGTCAAAATCCTCCTCCGGGAGGAAGACCCACGGTTTGGATTCGTGAGGAAGCACAAAACGCTTCACAAACTACCAACCAACCAGAAATCGCCAGGTCGTCTACGAACGAACTGGCAGAAATCCGCGGGATGCTCGCATCCCTCATAGAGAAAGCCCACCTCCAGGAAAGTTCAAACAGAGCCCTCGCTCAGCGTGTTGAACAGCAGGAGAGGGATCTCATCTATCGTATTAACGAATCTGCTAGGCTGGACCGTCCATCGACCTCCACTAGGCCCCCAACGATCATTGGAGGCACGAGGTCGAACTCAAGTCCTCCGCCTCGAACTAGTCTCACTTTCTCGCCGATCGACACTCCGACTTCGGCAGGACAGTTCGTCACACCGACAAACGTCAGAACGCTACCGGTCTTCTCTTCGACCGTAGCAACGCCACCGATGCTCGAAAACCGGACATCGGTAGTAAACGGGATGTCGTCTGTAACAAGACTACCATCCCCTCCACCTTTAACAACCAGCCTCGATTCCGGCTGGATGTTTCATAATCAGAACCCCGGTTCAAGTGGTCCCAGTACAACCTACCGGAACCCTTTAGCTGGAACCGAATTTCCACAGGATAGTCGCCATCCCTCTAACGCTCCTGCTGCTTCTTCAGCGCATGGAACGGAAGAGCGATATCGACCTCCAGTTCGCGCATTTATGCCACAACCAGATACCGCTCGCGCGGTCGACTTCGAGTCCTTTCGAGACTTTACGTCTCGAAACGACGCCAACTTACGTCATATGCGGTCCGAAATACACACTGCTGTCAGCGCCGCACCTGACATCGATCGAGTAATCGAGGAGACGAGGCTCACTCCTTTTACCAACAGGATCGCATCAGCTCGTCTTCGCGACCTCTCGAAACTAAGGTTTCCAGAATATAGCGGGGGAACAGATCCCCGAGCCCATTTAAGATTGTTCGGCTTTGCAATAGCCCGAGCACATCTCGTCGACGAAGAAATTGAGCCCGGGTACTGTCGTACCTTTGCTGAGCATCTCGTCGGTCCCGCTCTAGAATGGTTCGCCAACCTAGAAGGGAACTTCATTGATAATTTTAACCAGCTCGCAATTGCTTTCCTAAAACAATACGGAGTATTCATGGAAACTAAAGTAAATGAGGCTGATCTCTGGAAACTGTCCCAAGGACCTAACGATTCGCTGAGACAATACATAACTCAGTTTAAGGAAATTAAGTCTCAGATCGCTAACCTTAAGGATGTAGTAGCCATAACGGCTCTGCAAAACGGACTGAGACTAGGTTCCCGATTCCATGAGGAAATGACGGTGCGACAGCCCACGTCAATCGATGACGCGCTGCACCGATCAAAATACTTCATTCAAATTGAAGAAGAGCTGGCAGCTGCAAGTGCAAAAGAAAAGGCGGCACAAACAGCTACCCAGAACCCGAGGAGACCTCCTAGAAAGGATCCTTAGAGTCAAGGACAGCATTCCTTCGGAATACAAAGTTCTGGCCAAAACAAAAACCCGAAATACGACCCTAAAAAGTATTGCAAAACGCATAAGAAAAAGGGTCACTCCACCGAGGAGTGCCGTAAACTCGGGAAGCTCCTAGTCGAAAGGTTGGAAGCAGAACAAAACCCAGCGCAGCTCGTCGAGCAGAACAAGAATGATGACTCGACCAAATGCGAGGCAACGGGTAATAACGATAAAAGAGACAGAATCTCAGAGGAGGGCGATGTGTCTCCCCCTCCCGCAACCAAAAAACGCGTTGTATGCATATTCAACGGCATGAATGCATGCGGGGGTACAGAGGAGTCGGTAACCACTCCTCCTCCAGCACCCAAGAAAGCACCTCGCTCCTTACTAGGGGGCTGGTGTCGAAACTCCAATGTCTTTCAACCCACCAAAAGGGTAGACTTCATATTTGGAGGGTCCAAGTTTTGCACCAACTCTGTTAATTCGATCAAAGCCTACCAACGTAGAGCCGAAACGAACAACATGATATGGGCACAGCCTGACGGACCAGATAATTCAATAACCTTCTGGGAGGGTGAAACTCAAAACCTCGACAAACCGCACGATGACGCTCTCGTCATCAGACTCGACGTCGCAGGTTGCGAACTCTCCCGCATCATGATCGATACTGGGAGCTCAGTAGATGTACTCTTCTACAGCGCTTTCAAAGAAATGGGATATAAAGATTCCGACTTAACGCCAGAGCAAACACCTCTCACCGGTTTTGCAGGGGAAACTACTTTCTCCCTTGGCACAATCAGACTCCCGGTGGAAGCCCGAGGAGTCCGAAAAACAACAGAATTCGTCATCGTCGATCGACCCGCACCATTCAACGCCATCCTTGGCAGACCCTGGCTGCACAGTATGAAAGCGGTGCCTAGCACTTACCATCAATGTTTAAAATTTCCCTCTGCGAGAGGAACCGCAACAGTCTACGGGAGCCAATCGGCCTCCCGCAGATGCTATAAGAACAGCCATGTTCAGGCTAGATCTTCCTCCAAATAGCAATTAATGCTAAACGAGGAACTCGTGGAGCGGGATATCAAAAGGCCGAACGACCCTTGTGTCCAAATGAGCCCCCGCAAAGAACTGGTGACTCAAGTCTGCATAGACGACGAGCACCCAGAAAAGTGCGTCGGCATAGGTGCAGACCTGGACCCTATAATTCGCACCGAATTGATAACATTCCTTAAGGGCAATGCTCACACATTCGCCTGGGATACCAAGGATATGAAAGGGATAGACTTAGAAGTCACATCCCACGAACTCAATATCGATCCCACGTACAAGCCTGTCAAGCAGAAACGCCGCAAACTCGGGCACGAACGCGCCAAGGCAGTACGAGACGAAGTCGACAGACTCTTGAAAGTCGGCTCGATTCGTGAAGTAAAATACCCCAATTGGTTAGCCAACCCGGTGGTTGTTAAAAAGAAAAATGGGAAGTGGAGAGTCTGTGTAGACTTTACAGACTTAAACAAAGCATGTCCAAAAGACAGCTACCCCCTCCCGCACATCGATAGACTGGTTGAGGCAACCGCCGGACACCAGCTCTTGTCCTTCATGGATGCTTTCTCTGGGTACAATCAAATCCGTATGAACCCGGAGGACCAAGAAAAAACCGCTTTTATAACAGAACAAGGAACATACTGTTATAAAGTAATGCCCTTCGGCCTGAAAAACGCCGGGGCAACATATCAGCGTCTGGTAAACAAAATGTTCGCCAGGCTGTTGGGCAGAACAATGGAAGTGTACATTGACGATATGCTGGTCAAGTCGGCAAGACAAGAAGACCACGTAGCCCAACTCAGGGAATGTTTCACGATCCTAAACAGATTTGGGATGAAACTAAACCCGACTAAATGCTCTTTCGGAGTCCCGTCAGGAGAATTCCTCGGATATCTGGTAACCGAAAGAGGCATAGAGGCTAATCCAAAACAAATAGCTACATTCCTCGATATGCCGTCACCCCGCACCACGCGAGAGGTTCAAAGGCTGACCGGGAAGATAGCAGCACTAAATCGTTTTATCTCTCGATCTACCGATAAATGTCTTCCCTTTTACAAACTCTTAAAGGGGAACAAAAAATTTGAATGGAACGAGAAGTGCGAACAAGCCTTCCAGGAACTCAAAGAGTACCTCACGAAACCTCCCGTACTAGCAAAACCAGTAGAAGGAGAACAATTGTTCTTATACATCGCGGTCTCAGCCGCTGCTGTAAGCGGAGTGCTAGTATGAGAGGAGCTCAACGAGCAAAAACCCATTTACTACGTCAGCAAGACTTTGCTAGATGCGGAAACAAGGTATCCCACCACCGAAAGGCTAGCTCTCGCGGTAGTAATGTCCGCCCGAAAGCTTAGACCATATTTTCAATCACACAAAATTGTGGTAATGACCTCTCAACCAATTCGCACTATCTTGCATAATCCTAGTACATCTGGTCGATTAGCAAAATGGGCCATTGAGTTGAGCGAGTACGACATCGAATATCGTACGCGAACTTGCGCCAAAGCTCAAGTACTCGCCGACTTCGTTATCGAGCTGTCACCAGAATACCTCGACGACGATACACATTCCCGAAAGTGGTCCATGCATGTTGACGGAGCATCGTCCAAGCAAGGATCCGGAATCGGGATTCAGTTAACCTCCCCCACCGGAGAGATTATCGAACGATCATTCCGACTCAATTTTGAAGCCTCGAACAATGAGTCAGAATACGAGGCCCTAATCGCAGGCCTCCGGCTCGCCCTCGGCCTTGGAGCACGAGAGCTCAACGCGTTCAGCGACTCCCAACTCGTTACAAACCAATTTCTTGGGGAATACGAAGCAAGAGATGAACGCATGGAAGCTTACCTCAAGATAGTCCAAGAGCTAGCCGGGCAATTCGAAATTTTCGAGCTAACTCGAGTCCCTCGCGGAGAGAACACCTCCGCAGACGCGTTAGCCGCCCTCGCCTCGACTTCCAGTCCGACCGTTAAGCGAATCATACAAGTTGAAGGAATCGAGGAGCGAAGTATTAAAGTAGCACCTAAGACTGCCACAGTAAACGAGATCTCGGTCTCAGAAAACGAACAACCTCCCAGAGCCCAATCGGAGCCTCCGGGAAACCGACCCATCCCGATCGAGGATGATGAGTCTCCGACTGAAACCTCGGAACCCACCATACCGGGGCAAACGCCTGACGTTACGGAAATACAGTCAGATACTCCAGACGAACGCGATTGGAGAATTCCATTCATCGAGTACATAAACAATGGCACAACGCCACCCGGTAAATGGGAAGCACGGAAGCTAAAAGCGAAAAGTGCCAGATATTGTGTCATTCGAGGCCTGCTGTACAAGAGAAGCATCGGCGGCCCGTACTTACTTTGCACTTTCGGTCAGCAGACCCTCAATCTAATGACTGAAATTCACGAGGGTCACTGCGGAAGTCATTCTGCGGGACGAACTCTCGCAAGACAGATAAAAAATCAAGGCTACTACTGGCCGACAATGCTCGCGGACTGCGAAGCCTACTCGGCAAAATGTGACAAATGCCAGAGGCACGCTCCCGTCATTAACCAACCCGCTCATGAACTATCGTCGGTATCAGCACCGTACCCATTCATGAAATGGTCTATGGACGTTATAGGTCCCTTCGAAAAATCAGCCCGAAAAAATTACCGTTACCTTTTGGTCCTAACTGATTATTTCAGCAAATGGATCGAAGCAGAGCCGTTAGTCACAGTCAATGAGACCCACGTAAAGGATCTCATCTGGCGAGACATTATCTGCCGGCACGGACTCCCGCACGAGATCATGACCGACAACGGCGCGAACTTGACTTCCAAGAAATTTCGGGATTTCCTCGAAACATGGAACATCAAGCTGACAACCTCAACGCCCCGATACCCTCAAGGCAATGGGCAGGCTGAGGCAGCAAACAAAACACTGCTCAACAACATTAAGAAACGACTAAGCTCAACCAAAAGCTTATGGGAGGACGAGATCCAGGGCGTACTCTGGGCCGTCAGAACTACTCCCCGAAAGGCCACAGGAGAAACACCTTTCTCTCTGGCTTACGGAATCGAGGCCGTCGTTCCCGCGGAAGTCTCTATTCCAGGACTCCGACGGACTCTATGCCCCGAGAACGAACAACTCAACAATGAAATGCTCGCAGACAACCTCGACTTCATAGACGAACGTCGGGATCAAGCGATGATACGAATCCAAAATTACCAGCAAGCTACCGCACGCTTTTACAACTCCAAGCTTCGTCCTCGGAAGTTTAGCGTTGGCGAACTGGTCCTAAGAAAAGTGTTCGAAAACACGAAAGAGTTAAACGCTGGAAAGTTGGGCACCAGATGGGAGGGTCCCTATCGGATCACAGAAATAATCCGACCTGGCGTTTACAAACTCGAAAAATACGCAAACGGGATACCAGAATTAAGGCCATGGAATGTCATGAACTTAAAAAAGTATTATTACTAGAGGTATCATGAACAATCAAACTACGTTAAGGCTTGATCCCTCTACAGGGTACGTAGGCAGCTCAATCCCACGAGTGCAGCCACCTCTCAAAAACCTCTTCATCTCGTTTCAGCAAGGGTCGGCAACCACGAACAAGCGAAACTCGGACGCCTACCTGGGCCAGTAACCTTCGTTACATTGTTCTATTTGTCAAAAATGTGTATCTCCCTTTCATTAATTCAAAAGTCTTTTATTAACTCTTTCGTGTACAAGCACACAACTATAAAACGTCACGTTCACAGTGATATACGTACTTGCAAGCGTGACCTCGACGGGGGTTCACAAGCCAAATACTTTACAGTCTCTAAAAACGACTCAAACTTACCAAAAATCCTAACCACGGACTAAGTCATACTTACTTAAAAAAGAGTTTTCCACCAGGCCGACTCAATGACCTCCCGCACGATGTCTTTGAAACGACCTCCCGGACGAACTACCGAGAGCATTCTCTCGCGTCGAAGCCATTAAACAACGGTCCGAATGACAACAACGACGACACGCAAACTCAAAAGCACGCTCCCGGACAAAGTCCCGAAAGCAAGCTCCCGGACGAAGTCTCGAAAACAGGCTCCCGGACGAAGTCCCGACAACATGCTCGTACCAATCAAAAGCTACTCGCAAAAGTGTTTTTGTCTTCGAAATTCCTTATCCGGGAATAAAAAGAACGAGATCGTCGTAATATAAAAACAACAGAAGTCCTAATTCGGATTAAGGAAAAAGCTCCCTCGGGCAAGCAAAAGAAACATCCAAAAACAAAGTCTAAAAAGGATAAAAACCCTCCCGGGCAACCAAAGGCAAAAGTCTAAAAACGGATTAAAGCCCTCCCGGGCAAACAAGGTTCATACTAAAAGCAAAGTAAAAGGAGAGAAAGTCACGGTGCTTTAGCACCACCGGCTTCATCATCAGCAGATTCGTTGGACCCGAAATCGTTCAGACCTTTCGGAACTCCACTCTGCACGTCGACGTCCATAGGCGCTGAATCATTCGATACTTGCGGCAGATCAAGCTTCGAAGTAGAAAAATCCGAAGTCACCGAGGTCTTGTATACCTCCTCAACTTCCGGACGAAGAGCTTCTAGCCTTTCCTTCTCCTTTAAAGCATCCTCGCCTCCTTCGGTAATATCTTTTAGGAGTTGGAGGTTCGAATCAAGTTCGCGGAGATCAGCTTCGTTGTTAGACTCCAGTTTCTTCTTCTCGAACTTGGCTTTGATGGCCTCGAGAACTTTGCCATAGGCAACAGCGATGTCACGACGCCCCTCACGAACCAAGCGGCGCGTTGACCTCTCGAAAGTGGTTTTCAGCTGCTCATTCTCCTCCGAGAGTCTGGACACCTGACCTGCCAACGCGACCATCTCCTCGTTTTTGGCCTCAGCCAGCCTCTCCAAAGCATGATGCTTGCAGACCCATTCAAGCCTCTCATCCTCAAGCCTACCCATTTGGGAAGTAAGCTCAGGAATCTCATGAGCAATGCGAGACTCGAGGGTCGCCACCAAAGACCAGGAGGACTGAAGGGCCACCGAAAGATCTTCAAATCCTTTTCGGGCCTCCTCCAGCTCGCCTCGCTTAGGCACATCGGATAGCCTCTGCTCGTAATTAGCAACAAGGCGGTTCGACGCCGCCGTCATCTGAAAACCATAACGAGAAAGTCAACAAAAAGAGTACAAAAAAAAACTCTCAAACTCATGACAGGAGAAATTACCTGCCCAATCGCCACGGCAAGGTCTACATAGGCCTCTCGCTCGGAAAAGTTTCGGACAGCCGGAATCTGACAACCCGCAGCTTTGAAATGACGAACTATCGTCGCCATGCCCAAGCGATCCTCAATCACCAGGAAATCACGGTTATGGCTAAACCTCCAGTGGTGACGTCCCAACGACGAGCCGTTTCCCGAATGAGACCCAGACCTTGCCTCGTTTTCACGACCTTGCGGGGGCATTCCCATAACTTTTTCCCTTTGCTGACTGTCAGGAGCTCGCGCCGACCTCCCATCAGAAAACTGGGGCGCGTCGAGCTCACCAACCGGAGGAGTGTCCTCGGAAGCATTCTCTCCCTCCGTCCTCGGCCTTTTGGACCCAGAGCCAGAGCGGTTAGAGATAACAGCCATGACGTCAGCAACACGAGTTTCGGAGGGGAGTGCCGCGGCTTGTGGCGCAACTGCCGAAGAGCCGGCGGCAGCCGGCTGTTGAGTCGGTGGCGCACCCTGTTGAAGAACAGAGGATAGAGCACGAGTTAAATCCCCAGAGCGGACTCTTTGGTTGTTTCCAGGAGCGGATCGGCGTTCACGTAGAGTCGGTCGTCGAGACATGCTAGCAACTGATTCGGTACTGTCAGAGGGTCTGGGATCTGCGGGCAGAAAAACAGATTCCGTGTTAACAAAGCCCTTCTAATAAAAGGTGCTAAAACAAAAACTTGTACGAAACCTCCTTACCGGGACGATTCCAACCAGGAGGTGGGATTTCAGAAATGGGCTGCGGAGAGAGAGATCGTTGACGTCGAGAGGAAGATGCACGAGGAGCCGGCTGACGACGAGTAGGCTTTTGCTCTTGGGGTGAAGGCTGATCAGAACGTCGGACCTCTCGCCTCGGATAAAGTACTCCTCGGATTCTCTCGTAATTAAACTGATCCCAGGACGTATTTGCAGACTGCAGAAGAAGAGCCGTCTGTCGCAAAAGCGGAGCAAACAGAACGCGGTCAGGAGTAACTGCAAATAATGCAAACTGGGGTTAGAAATCGATCAGCATGAAAATCGATTAACAAATAGAACTAAGATCCGGAACAGGATCTCGAATTTTCTGTCCTAACCGGCGACTCCTCGCCAAACCGTCGGTAGTCGCCCAAAGTCGAAATCACCAATCGACGCTGGCCCGACCCGGAAAAAGAAATATTTTTCCTGCCAGAAATTGTCACGCGCTGGAGGATCATAGATGATACGGCGGCCGGAGCGGGGCATCACATAGAAAGTACCCATATTGACAGCGGTTGAGTTGTGCTTGAATGAGTATAGCGACACCACGAGTTCCGGCGTCACAGTAACGCCAGTTTCTCTGGCTCTTACCAGGAGACCGATCATGTGCCAGATAAAACCCGGACCCATCTGCGGGAAGGCGAGCTCCAGCTGAGCAAGCGTGTCAAGGATCTCTCGCGGGATAGGGAACATAAGCCCGCAGTCCTCAAATAGAGAGGTGTAGGAGCAGCAAAGCCCCGCCGGAACTCGCTCCGGAGAGTGTGGTGCGCGTGCCTCGACGAGCTCGACGTCGTCTGGAATACCCGCGCGACGCCTGAAATCCGCGAGGTCCTCCGAGTGGATCCGCGAGGGTCGGTAAGGACCGAATAGCTCTTCAGCCATGACACGGCAGTTAGGGCGAAGGAAAAGGGGTTTTCTTTCTCCTTTCTCTGTTTCTCTGTGTCTGGTTTCGGGGTTGAGGAAATAAAAAAAATATAATAAAACAGACCTACGAAAGAAGAAGAGGGGCGAGAGTTTTTACCTTTTTGTAGAACACGCATCAGTTATTATCTCGTGTTAGGAAAACGTGGGGATTTATAGCCCATAATCATCACTACGTCGAAAACTCCGCGCTCTCTCTCTTACTTTTAATGTGGACCGCTCCTCAACCTGCAAGACGCGACACGTGTACGGCATGGAAGAACCATAATCCTGCGCGAAATCCCAACAGTCTTGGTGCATCCATCAGGTTGAGATTTGGCGTCATCTCGAAGAACAAATCCGTATTTACGAGATTTAATCGTTCAGCGAATCTGAGCCGAGTCCTCGGGAACAGAAGTTCAATTATACTCTCTCGAGTTCGCGCCCATCACTCAAGAGAGTGGGGGGCTATTGTTGGACCCGGGCTTCGCCCCAATTTGGGCCCTGCTTCGGTCCATTAAGAAATGGATGCGATCTGCTTCATTAACGGGCCGGAACAAGTGGAGGCCTCAAAGAAAGGAGAAGGTCAGCCCGTTCGGAGTCCAGCAGGGCGCAGACGGCAGGTCATCAAATACTGAGTCAAAAGGAGATCGAGCGGTTAGAGGATAATTAGGAGGCTGTTCCCAGAATCTTGGAGAGCACGATATCAGGAGGAAGTTGGAGCAGAGGAGTTATAAAAGGGAGGCGAAGTCAATCGCGGGAGATCCATCTTCTCCATCCGGAATTCACTTAGAAATATAGAACTATTATTACGACCTCTCGCCGAGAGCTCCCACTTTGTATTTCTCATTCAATCTCCTCTTGTAAATTCCGATTAAAATCTCAATAAAATCCCTTTTGATTCATTCAGCTATTAAGAATACTTCGTCTCTTAGAGAATCTAGCCCTTAATCCTTTTTCTTAATCAAAACTTCCTATTGCGAGTTTTAGCGCTCACAGGAACCGGTTTAAGAAATGGAAACTTCAGGAATTATACTTGCGGCTCGAGCTACATGTGGTGTAGGAAGAATTGTTGTTGATATCTTGAGGAAGAGAGGCTTGCCTACTAAAGCATTCGTACTAGGTACCTTTTCGATAGTGAAGAATATTTGATTCTGATATGTTTTTATTCTAAAAAGATTTGTTTTTAATGTTTTATTTATTTCTGATTTTATCTTGATTTATTAACATTTTCTTGTCAAGTTAGTTTGAAATATTTCCTTGTATCAAAGGAAATATTCCTTACAGATTTTGTGCCTCTTCTGCAAGCTCTCCTTCTCCTATATATTTGTGGAGATTGTTCTTTGTGAAGACACACGCTTCATTATTGTTAAAACCAGAAACAGAGAACAGAGCGTTATCTTTCTTGTGAGCTGTGCGAGTTTATTGTGTGATAACCTTGGGAAAAGGTTGCTGTGTCCGTGTGAAGCACGAAGCAAGGATTTCCTCAAGAAGAAGACAGCCACGATTAAGGGGGAGTAATCTGAATTACTTGTATCTCTTTAGATCGTGTTTTTGATAAGATAGATGCATAGAACTTGTGTTGTTTTAATCTATCTTGTACTGTCTTTTTGAAGTTATCTAATAAACGTATTTGCAGCCGTGGACTAGTGGTTGGTTTGAAAGAACCAACCGAAACCACGTTAAATCCCGTGTCGTCTCTCTATTTACTTTATTCCGCTTTTTAATTAATAAAATCCAAGTCTCTAGCTTTTTTATTTGGTATCAGAGCAGGACACTAATTAAGTTTTTTTTTTAAACTCTTATAGTGAGATCTTGCTGTCTGAGACTGGATGGAGGAGCCTCCACGAGAAGGAAGCTCAGTCACACGTCCTCCCTTTCTGACCGGTTCAAACTACGGCTATTGGAAGATAAGGATGCAGCCCTTCATTGCGTCCATAGATGCTGAAGCATGGAACACTGTCCTTACTGGTTACAAAGAACCGCTCATTCAAGATGCTCAGGGTAACGTTAGTGTGAAGGTACGAACTCTCTGGACACCCGAAGAGTTCAGGAAGGACACAAGCAATGCCAGAGCTCTCAACGCTATCTACAATGCCATCGACGTTGGCCAGTTCCGCATGATTTCTTCTTACAAGACTGCAAAAGAAGTGTGGGACGCTCTTGAAACCACCTACGAGGGAACGTCAAAGGTTAAACAAACTAAGTTGATAATGCTTAAATCTAGGTTTGATTGTTTGTTGATGCAGCCTGACAGTTCCATTGGTGAGTTTTACAAAGAATTAAGAGATATCGCCAATGAAGCTGATGCTCTCGGAAAAACCTATACAGAATTTGATATGGTCATGAAGGTCCTCACGTCTCTACCGGATAAGTATGCTCCAAAGAAGACTGCAATGATGGAGTCTAACGATGTGTCTAAGATGAAGCTGGAAGAACTAATAGGATCTCTGCAGACATATGAAATGGAGCTGGAAATGCAAGAGCAGAACCGGGGCCTAGCCGAAAGAGCAAGAAATCTCGCCTTTGTGTCTACCAAGAGTGATGATGAGAATGAAAACGTGGCCATGCTCACCAAGAAGATTGGGAGGTACATGAAACAACTGGACGTGTTGAAGAAAGACAAACAGTATCCGAATTCCAATGGGAGATTCAACAAGAAGGAGAACCAAGGCAAAGACAAGAGAGGCGTTAGGTGCTTCGAATGTCAAGGATATGGTCATCTCAAGGCTGATTGTGCTAATCTTCAGAAACGTAAAGAAAAATCCTTCAAGACAACTCTGAGTGAGTCTGAAACAGAGAGTGATGAAGAGGATGTGTCCTATCATAACGTAATTTCGTTTGTTGCTAAAATTGACACCTCTGTCAAGGAAGACTCCGTTTTAACAGAGGGTGCTGAAACAGAGGTTGACGAGTCTGCTGATGAAGATGTTTCAGATGACGAAGAGATGCCTTCCTATGAAGAATTGTTACAGAATTTTGTCACCACCTGTAGTCAGAACGTTGAGCTGATCAAGGAAAAGAAAGAATTAAATTTGCTGGTTGGAGAATTGAAGACTCAACTTCAAAAGACAAGTGAAGAACTTCTAACAGCTCATCGTGACCTTGAAGAAACTCGAAAGGGAGTAAAGATGATGGGGACTGGAACTGCAAAACTGGACCACATTCTCACTGTTGGGAGAACTGGACGCCAGCCTCAAGGACTGGGCTACAAAGGTAACAATGGTAAATCTAAAATGATTGAAACTAAGACTGTCTTTGTTTCAGGAGGAATTCAAACTGATTCATTCAAGGCAAGTTCGTCAAATGAGCAAGTTACTGAAAGGAGATTTATCCCCACTTGTCACCATTGTGGACGATCAGGCCATATCAGACCAAGATGCTTCAGGTATATTCGATCTATGCAACGGTATGTCCCCTATGGCTATAAGCGAGCATGGGTAAGAAAAGATCAAATTTACTGCAATGTTGCTTATACTTCTCTACAAACCCTTTGTGAAAAATCTTGGTACTTTGATAGTGGTTGTTCTCGTCACATGACAGGAGATAAGAGTTTACTTACAGACTATCGAAAATATGATGGAGGCTATGTCACATTCGGAGATGGACTGAAAGGAAAAATCGTTGGTAAAGGGTCCATGATCGTAGAAGGTCTGGTTACAATTACTAATGTTCTTCATGTGCAGGATTTAAAAGCAAATCTTCTGAGCGTAGGACAGATTTGTGACAGCGGTTTCACCGTAAATTTTTCCAAACTCCGGTGTGAAGTGTTCAACGAGCACACCAATCTGATTCTGACTGGAAGTCGAACTCACAACAACAGCTGCTATTTGCTGGAACAGGATCTTAGCTGCAACAAAGTTTCTGTGGATAACACTATCCTGTGGCATCAAAAGTTAGGTCATATTCGTTTTAAAAATCTGATTAAACTTGTGGATGCAGAAGCTGTTAGAGGAGTTCCAACACTGAAATTTCCAGAGAACGTCGTGTGCAAGCCTTGTCTCCAGGGCAAACAAGTCCGGGTAAGTCATAAGAAAAATTCAATGATCAGTACTAATCAGGTTCTTGATCTTTTGCATATGGACTTGATGGGCCCTGTCTCTACCGAAAGCATCAAAGGTAAAAGGTACATCTTTGTATGCGTAGATGACTACTCTCGTTTCACCTTGGTTGATTTTCTTCGTGAAAAATCTGGTGCGTTTGATGTGTTTAAAATTATGTGTTTACAGCTCATGAATGAGAAAGATACAAAGGTAAAACGTATCAGAAGTGATCATGGCAAGGAATTTGAAAACTCTATGTTTACTAACTTCTGTTCTGAGCATGGAATTTTTCATGAGTTTTCAGCTCCAAGAACCCCTCAACAAAATGGGATAGTTGAAAGGAAAAATCGCACTATTCAGGAAATGGCGAGAGCTATGCTCCATGGAAATAATGTAAGTGTGCGATTTTGGGCAGAAGCAGTAAGCACAGCGTGTCATACAATCAACCGAGTCTATATTCGCCCAGGTATGATCAAAACTCCGTATGAGTTATGGAAAGGTAGGCGACCAGACCTAAGCTATTTTCATATTTTTGGGTGCGACTGCTATATTCTCAATGATCGTGATCATTTGGGAAAATTTGACTCTAAAAGTGACCCAGGGATGTTTGTTGGATACTCTCCTAACAGTGCTGCTTACAGGATCTATTGTCACAAAACGAAGACAATTATTGATTCGGTTAATGTAACTTTTGATGATCTTACTGTGAAACAAACTAACCCTCGTCCTGAGGATGATGCCATCTTACAGGAAGATTTGACAAAAGCTGCTATTGAAGCACCCCCAGCATCCCAAACCGTCACCCCATCTGCTGAAGTCAATCCTGAAGTTATTCCCATAAATAATCCAACAGATCAAAATGCTCCGTCGTCTGTTCAAACCGAGACAGAGGAAGAATCAGAGTCGTCCACAAGAAATGACGACAACTCAACTCAAAGCCAGATCCAACCTCACAATGCTGAACATGAATCACGCCCCACTATTCACAGAAATCACTCGCCTACAGACGTGATTGGAGAAGTGTTTGAGGACAGGCGCACACGTAACAAGGCAAGGGTAGATTATCAAAAAATGGCTGGTATTTGTTTAACTTCTTTTGTGTCCATTGTGGAGCCCAGGAATGTTGGTGAAGCGCTTGATGATGAATACTGGATTGAGGCATGCCAAGAAGAGCTCGAAAATTTCACTAGAAATGATGTTTGGTATCTTGTTCCAAGACCAGAGGAAGTTAACATCATCGGCACCAAATGGATATTCAAGAACAAGACCGACGAACTAGGCAACATCATCAGGAACAAGGCACGTCTTGTAGCTCAAGGATACACCCAGATTGAAGGCATAGACTTCGATGAGACCTTTGCTCCTGTTGCTCGTCTCGAATCCATTCGTCTCTTGTTTGGTATTTCGTGTCAAATAGGGTTCAAGCTTCATCAAATGGATGTCAAGAGTGCGTTTCTAAATGGGCACATCAAAGAAGAAGTGTACGTTGAGCAACCGAAGGGATTTATAGATCCACATCAACCAGACTATGTCTACAGACTTAAGAAGGCACTATATGGGCTCAAACAAGCTCCAAGAGCTTGGTATGAGCGCCTCGCCCGATTCTTGCTTGGAAATGGCTACACACAAGGGGGAGTTGATAAAACTTTATTTTTATTACACACATCCTCTGCTTTATGTGTGGTACAGATATATGTAGATGACATTGTTTTTGGGTCAAACTGTCAGGACCTGCTACAGAAATTTGTGACTACAATGACACAAGAGTTCGAGATGAGTATGGTGGGAGAACTTAGCTACTTTCTTGGACTACAAGTCAAACAAATTCCTGAAGGAATTTTTGTCTCCCAGACCAAGTATGCTCGCACACTAGTCAAGAAGTTCGGAATGGATAAAGGAACTCATGCGAGGACTCCAATGAGCACAACTACGAAACTCACCAAAGATGAACAAGGAGAAGATGTCGATGTTTCAACATATAGAAGCATGATTGGGAGTCTCTTGTATCTAACGGCAAGTAGGCCAGACTTATGTTTGAGTGTTGGAGTCTGTGCTCGTTATCAAGCATCTCCAAAGCAATCCCATCTCACTGCAGTCCAACGAATCATCAAATACGTCAAAGGAACACTCGATTACGGTATCTTCTACTCTAAAGATACTCATGATAACTTGACTGGTTTTTGTGATTCTGATTGGGCAGGCAATGCTGATGATCGTAAAAGTACAAGTGGAGGATGTTTCTTCTTAGGCAACAACCTCATTTCATGGCTAAGCAAAAAGCAAAACTCCGTTTCCCTCTCAACCGCCGAAGCCGAGTATATTGCTCTTGGGAGTTGCTGTACTCAACTTGTTTGGATGCAACAAATGATATCTGACTACGGTAAAGTGTCAAAAACCATGGCTATATTCTGTGACAACACCAGTGCTATAAACATTGCCAAGAATCCGGTTATGCATTCACAAACTAAGCACATAGCCATTAGACATCATTTTATTCGTGAATTGGTTGAAAATAAAACTGTTGGCATTGAGCATATTCCTACTGAGCAACAACTTGCAGATATATTTACAAAACCATTGGATCATGCTAGGTTTATCACCCTGAGGAAATCTCTGGGTGTTTGCTCTATCTAATTTTTAATCTCCGAGAAAAGGTGCTTGAGTTGTTTCTGCAGGTCTGTTACTCGTTCTCTGCTTCAAACAGACAAGACCATCTCATTTTTTTCCAGCACAACTCAAGGCCCAGCCCATAAAGCCCACTCGGTAGTTTCTATTTTTTTTTCCTTTTTACATTTTTTTGTTTTTAAGAAAATCAGGTTTTGAAAAAAAAAAAAAAAAAAAAAAAAAAAAAAAGGGAAAAAGGTGGAGAAGTTTTTCTTTTATATATTGACTTTAACGTTTTTTTGTTCCAACCCTATTTCATCGTCTTCTCCGCCGCATCCCTCTCTCACTTTTTCTACGAGATTTTTTTTTTTTTTTTTTTCCTTTTTGTTCTTGTCTCTCGTTGTCCTCGCAGATCTCAAATCTCTCATGGCATCCTCAAATGACGACACCGAGTCCATCACCATCATCTCCGACGCCGAACCCGACGTCTCCTCATCTCGCCGTCGCCAATCTCGCCGTCTTCGAATAGGAACTCGCCGTAGCTCGCGTCTCGCCTCAGCCTCCGCCTCTGCTCACGAAGCCTCTCAGCAAATTGTGCCTTATCACCCGAGAACCGAACCCGATGATGACCCTCTCGACGCAGAATGCCGCACCCGGAGCACCCAGACTTTCCAACTCAGGAGTGTTATGATCGATTTGTTAACCATTTTTCATCTAAGGAGTTTTTAGTGGAGCGATCTTTTGGTGTGGAGAGCTCAGACTTGCAAACAATTCTCAGCAACAACCGCCTTCTACGGAGTGTGATGTTCACAGGTTCCTACAATCAATCAGTTGTTGCAGAGTTCTATGCGAACATTCAGGCTTCAATCTCCGACGAAGCCTCTCCATTTTATCAACGAGTGTTTGTTAGAGGAAACTGGGTCAGTGTCTCCCCTTCCATGATAAACTCTGTCTTAGGTGCAACATCAGCTCAGTCAGAGTTTGCTCCAGAGCTCGACCGTCCAGACATCTGTCAATCCTTAGTACTATCAACAATCACAGGAGGCAAGCTGACCACCTGGCCTTCAGGCACCTCGCTCATTCCAGCTTCGCTTCTCCTCACCAAATACCTTCTGTTACTCAAAGTCTGCAAGTATCAATGGATACCTTCTGCTCATCATTCAAATCTCAATCAACGTGAGGCCATGCTTCTTTACTTGTTGGTTTCTCACGATCACAGTGTCAATTTGGGGTCCATAGTACTAGAGAACATCATCGAGCGTGCCAAACCACATAGGCAGAAGAAGCTGATTCATCCCGTCCTTATTACTCGCCTCCTGGAATTTCAGTCGGTTCTGTTTCGGTCTACCGACCTTCAAGGATCAGTGCCCACTCCAATCATCATCAATAAGCGTTCAACACAAGGAGCTCAACACACAGATCGTCCTCAGCAGTCTATACCCACCTCCCTCCGGCAACGTCTCGTCAATCAGGTCATTGAATGCCAAGTTGACACCAACAACGTTCAACAACGTTTGGATCAACTCCTCCGTGATCTCGCCGAACTTGGTTTGCATCTCTCTATCTTAAATTTTTCCTCTATGCTATTTCATTGTTGTTTTTGGCTAACTATTGACATACAGGGGGAGAAGAAGACTAGAGGCTTTTGGCTTTTGCATTGCACTTAAAGTCATCTCGTTTATTGGAGCATGTTGTCCTGCTAGGAGTTTTTATCTTTTTATTTTTTAGCTTGCTAAGTTAGTCTTTCAGCTGTCTTAGTTTGTTAGTTTTTCAAATTCTCTTTCTCCTTTAGGGTGTTCATAGTATGTCAGCTAGTTAGTCAAAAAGGGGGAGATTGAAGAATATTTGATTCTGATATGTTTTTATTCTAAAAAGATTTGTTTTTAATGTTTTATTTATTTCTGATTTTATCTTGATTTATTAACATTTTCTTGTCAAGTTAGTTTGAAATATTTCCTTGTATCAAAGGAAATATTCCTTGCAGATTTTGTGCCTCTTCTGCAAGCTCTCCTTCTCCTATATATTTGTGGAGATTGTTCTTTGTGAAGACACACGCTTCATTATTGTTAAAACCAGAAACAGAGAACAGAGCGTTATCTTTCTTGTGAGCTGTGCGAGTTTATTGTGTGATAACCTTGGGAAAAGGTTGCTGTGTCCGTGTGAAGCACGAAGCAAGGATTTCCTCAAGAAGAAGACAGCCACGATTAAGGGGGAGTATTTGCAGCCGTGGACTAGTGGTTGGTTTGAAAGAACCAACCGAAACCACGTTAAATCCCGTGTCGTCTCTCTATTTACTTTATTCCGCTTTTTAATTAATAAAATCCAAGTCTCTAGCTTTTTTAGATAGATTCCTCTATGCTCGTGGTATGAACATGTGGGCGCAGTCTTTAGCTTTTGTGGGGAATATTCATAGGTTAGAAATGAAGAGAAGGCTTAGAAGATGTTAGAACCTGACATTGACTTGGTGAGCAATTTCCACGGAAACTTTCCACAGAAGCTATGTCACAATAAGCTGGAAATCTCTGAAATAAGACGACAAGAAGAGGATTCAGTTTGAAGCCAACAAGATCACATTGCAGTGGTTCTTTCTGCTAATGATATCCAATGTGCTGGTTTACCTATTATATTCCACCAATTTACAATGTCTTTGACTGACCACATTAAGGAACTTGTGGTCTCTGCAATCTCTTATCACTTGATACACACCAAACAACCGGAAAAGAGGAACAGAAAGCTTGTAATATCTTTGAAAAGGTAAGTGCTAAAATCAGTTTATATATTCACATGTAGTAATGATCTGCCAGATAATTAACTGATTCACAATATTCCAACAGGTTCTCTCATGGACTGACTATATTCCAAGAAGGTGGAAACATATCATTCATTTACTTCTTCAAGGTAGACACAACCACCAACTCTAAGCGAAAAGAAGGACAAGTATGTTGAAAGAGTAACTCACTAGATAACGACCCGCGCTGAATGTGTGTTCAATATTTAGTTAGTTATTATGATCATATATTCGAATTGAGTATTATTACAATGGACCATCTTGAGTCCAATTTAAAATCTCTCTTTATCTTCATGCAGATTGGGCCTAACAGAAATAAATTAAAGCCCATTTTTCATAAACTCCATATTTGGCAAGTTCACTTTTTTTTTTCTGTCACCAAAAGCCAATTTTTTTTTTCCGGTCAATACATCGAGTTTCCTCTCCGACAAACCCAAATTGAATTCCGACAAACACAAACTGTTCGTTAGCTCATTCAGATGGTTCATCCAGATGGAGATGAGAATTGATGTTCGTTTAGTGCTAAAAACGAATAATCTAAATGGAGCATCTAGATGGATCATCTGAATGAGTTTTGAAAACTAGGCAAACTAGGCAAAAATGTAATTTTTGAGATTTTACGGTTTTGGCGGGAAAACGCTATTTTTTTTTACCAAAATTATGATTTCACGGGTTTGGCGGAAAAATGTAATTCCGAGACTTTACGGTTTTGGAAGGAAATGTAATTCTGAGATTCTGCGGTTTTGGCGGGAAAAAATGTAATTTTTGAGATTTTACTCTTTGGCAGGAAAACGTCATTTTGTGTTTTTGTTTTTACCAGAATTGTGATTTCACGGGTTTGGTGAAAAAATGTAATTCCGAAATTTTACGGATTTGGTGGGAAAATGGTATTTTACATTTTTTATACCAAAATTGTGAATTCACGGTTTTGACGGAAAAATGTAGTTCCGAAATTTCACGGTGGCCAGAAAATATAATTCCGAGATTTTGCGATTATGGCGAAAAAATATAATTCTGAGATTTTATGGTTTCCTGCAAAAAATCTTTATTTCACAATTTTGACAGAAAAGTTAGAGAAAAACGTCATTTCGTGATTTTTCCTCAAAAAATATTGATTTCACAATTTTGACAAAAACGCAATTTCGAGATTTTGCAGTTTTGACGAAAAAATATCATTTTGCGATTTTAATTTATGTTTATATGTGACCAAAATCAATTTATAAATCTTAAAAATAATTTAAAAACTAAAATTAATATAGTAAAGATTATGATTAAAAATATAATAAGATTAAAGTCTGAGTATTTTAGTCATTTTTTTAGTAAAAACATCTAAATGGAGATATAGATTTACAAAAACTAAGTAAATAAACAAAAGTTAATTGAGATAGATCATTCAAATGAAAAATCCAAAATGATAACAAACAACATTCAGATGGATAATTCAGATGGAGTATTTGAATGGATCATTTGAATGGAAATGATAGATGAGCAAACAAATGGGGCCTAAGGCCCATGTTAAATGCCCATGTTTTAATGCCCATGTTTTAGTCTAATCATATTTTAATTTTATTTTAACCATATTAATTTTAATTATTGATTCAAAATATATTACAACTAATATAATTTTCAAATTCTTATTTTTGACATTTATAAATTAATTTTGCTCACGTAAATTCATATAAACCTATAAATTAAAATCCAAATTTCGCAAAAATCTCGCAATTACATTTTTCCGCCATAATCGCAAAATCTCAGAATTATATTTTTTCCGCCAACACCGTGAAATCTCAGAATTATATTTTCCCGTCAAAACCGTGAAATCAAAATTTTGGTATTACAAAAAACTTAAAATAGCTTTTTCTCGCCAAACCGTAAAATTTCAAAATTACACTTTCTCGCCAAAACCGTAAAATCTCGGGATTACATTTTCCCATCAAAACCGTGAAATCACAATTTTGGTAAAAAACGCAAAATAGTGTTTTCCCGCCAAAACCGTAAAATCCTGAAATTACATTTTTCCGTCAAAACCGTGAAATCACAAGAGTGTCATGACTCATCTATAATCAAGTAGACTTAACCCTAATGAATTAGTTTTGACTGATAAGGTTTCTAGTTTTAAATGTGCAGAGAATAATGATATATCATGGTTTTTATGGATTTTAACCATGATATAAGAGTCTTTAATCGAGTCTTTTTGGTGTTTTTAGAGTCTATTGGAGTCTTTTATCTTCAGGTATGCATTCAGGACTAATGTGAAGAATATGGGAGATTTTGGAGCAAAGACCAGGAAGTTGCATCGAAGGATCATGTTTTGAGGCGATATGTGACTTGGTGTCGATCGACACCAGCCATGAGTGTCGATCGACACCACAGGCGGACAACTTCAGAGTTTTTGGAAGATTTACAATTTTGCCCAGAAGTTTCTAATATTTCAGCATTAGTCCTTGTACGAGTTTTTAGCTACATATTGTGTTTTAGATCAGGGTTTTAGGGATTATCAAGCAGCAGACCCTCTTTCTATCTCAAGCTTGTATCATCTTTCTCAAATCTCTGATACTCTTTGTTCTCTACTTTTATTATCTATTATATTGAATGATTTCTATTCATATCATGATGATTGTTTCTTTCACCATGTCTGAGTAGCTTTCCTTGTTAGGCTATGGGTTTTCAAGGGTTTCTGAAGAATTGTTGAAAGAGTGATTTATTAGGGTTAATTGATAGAGTTCTTCATCTAGGATTGAACTTACTGCTTATTCTAGATTCGCGACCTAGAATCTGATTTAGGGTTATTAATTGACATGAAAGTGTAATTGATTTCTAGATCTATCTTAGGTGAGCAAACTACCTATCTGCAAAGGAATTTGATTTAGGGATTTTTGTGAACAAATTGAACCTGATCATTACTTCTTGTCTGGATCTTAGAATTAGCAAAGGAATTTGGAATTCTAGATTCAGGGATAGATAGTTTACGCAGCGGAAGCTGGTAGGTTTTACAATTGTGTTTGAGTTCTAGAACGGTTCTTAAATTATAATCCTGATAATTCAATTTAATCACAGTTCTGAAGATTCCTGAGATTTCACTATGCCTAGCGCTTTTCTCCATTGATTTACACTTTGTTTAATTATTCGCACTGCAAATTTCATTATATTATACTTTATTTAGCATAATACTTTTACTGGGATTTATTGAGTATTTCATAGTCCTTGTGGATTCGATCCCTAAGTACTACAGTGATCTCTTAATTTGAGAGAGTAGCTCAGAGTAAATTTGAGCACATCAAATTTTGGCGCCGTTGCCGGGGACTTTTGAATTTACCATTAGATTTAAGTTTAAGTTTTTGTCTAAATTTTCTTTTATTTTGTTACTGATCTCGTTCTTTCTTTCTTTTTTGTGTGTTTCAGGTGCATGCTCAATCGCAAAACTCGGAGCAACAAGAATCTTGAGCTAGTAACCCTTTCAAATCAAGAGCTAGCTAAGTTAGAACGAAGAACCCGGAAAGCGAAGAATTCAGAAGCGATGTTGCGTACTATCATCATGGCTGATGAACATGGAGTTCTCCGGGACAGGGATGGCCATGCATACAATGCAGAGGGCCAAAGGATCGATGACAACGGCCAAGTCATTGTTGAGGCTGATGTACACGCCCAGGGTGCTGGTGTCGACCGACACCCACCACCTGGTGTCGATCGACACCTACCAGCGGCTGGTGGGGTTTTTGTTGGACAAGGTGCACCTGGTGCCTTAGGTCCACGTGCAATGACATTGGGGGATTACAACCGGCCAGAGCAGTTCTATGCCAACCGGTCTGCCATCCGCCCGCCTCCGTTTCAAAGGAATGACTTTGAACTCAAACCTGCATACTACACGCTTGTAGGTCAGAACCCTTTCCACGGGCTATCACATGAGCACCCTATGGATCATATTGAGCGGTTTGAGGATCTAGTCACTAGCATCAAGGCCAACGGGGTGTCAAACGACTATATGTTCTGCAAGCTCTTCCCATACTCTCTTGCTGGGGAAGCAGCTTATTGGCTTAAGCAGTTGAAGCCGGGATCACTGACCACTTGGGAGGACACTAAAAATGCTTTCCTGAACAACTTTTATGATGATGCACGGTCTGAAGAGCTGAGGACGAAGATTTCAGCCTTCTCTCAAGGACCTACTGAGGCATTCAAGGCCGCTTGGGCAAGGTTTAGGGCTTATCAGAGAGATTGTCCACACCATGGGTTTAGTGAGGTTCAGTTGCTCGGGATTTTCTTCAGGGGTATCGATTGGAGGTATCAGATGGCTCTGGATGCTGCAAGTAATGGCAACTTCAATACCAGATATCCTGAGGATGCTGTGGTACTAATAGAGAACTTGGCTTCAAGCAACAGTACTAAGAATGCTGATTTCGAGAGAAAGAAGCAAGCTGGGAACTTAGATGGAAGTCAGATAGCTGAGGTGAAGGCGAAACTTGATACGGTTCACAACCTTCTAATAAGCAAGAAGCAAGTCCAGTTTGCTGCTGAGGTTGAGACCTATGAGCCAGTTGAGGAGCAGGATGTTAACTATGTTGGTGGCACATGCTTTCAGCGTTTCGGTAACTCACAAGGAAACCGAGGCTACAATGGGGGCAGTCCACGAGGCAACTATCAAGGGAATCAGTCCTCCTCTACTTTCACTCAGCAGCCTCAGTATCAGAAGCCCTATCAGAGCAACAACAACTTCAATCAGAGGAACTATGGCTCATCTTCATATCAGAGCGTTCCACCACCTACTACAGAGAGCAAGATGGAATCGATGCTTGAGCAGATTCTAGAAGGTCAACAGAAGATCACCGTGGAATTCAATGGAAAGCTAGACTCACTGTATCAGGATTTGAATGGGAAGTTTGAGCAGCTGAACACTCATGTCAAGAAGTTGGACACTCAGGTTGCTCAGACAGCTGGAGCTATTAAGAGACAGGACGGTTTTCTTCCTGGGAAGACGGATACTAATCCAAGGCATCCGGTGAATGCCATCTCATTGAGGAGTGGGAAGAAGGTTGAGCCTGTGATCAGGAATACTCTGACGCCTGAAGAGATGATAGACTTAGAAGAAGTCGAAGACGAAGATGTTGTTCTTCCGGAGTTAGTGTCGATCGACACCAACACTATGTGTCGATCGACACCAGTTGATACAAAAGGGATTGGCAAGGACAAAGCTGTGTCGATCGCTACCAAGGACACGACACCGGATGTTAGTGTCGACCGACACCACCTGGGTGTCGATCGACACCCTTCACGGACGGACAAGGAATCTTCATCATCTGCTAAGCCGATCACCGAATCATCATACAAACCGAGGATTCCTTATCCTCGAAACCCCAGGAAGTCTAAGCAAGAGATAGACGATGCCAGGTGTAAGGCTATGATGGACAAGCTCATTGTTGAGTTACCGTTGATTGATGCCATCAGGACATCCCCCATAATCAGACGGTACGTGAAACGCATGGTCACTAAGGATTTGAATGTTGAACAAGGTGCGATGATGATTTCCGCACAGGTTAGTGCCGTGATTCAGAACAAGATTCCAGAGAAGCTTCCAGACCCAGGTAGTTTCGTTCTTGACTGCACCATCTTTGCAGAGAAGTTCGAACGGTCTTTATGTGATCTTGGTTCTAGTGTGAATTTGATGCCCAGATCAGTTGCTGTGAATCTTGGTATGACAGACTTTCAGCCGACAAGGATCACTCTCATCCTTGCTGATCGTTCTGTTCGTCTTCCTGACGGTATCCTTGAGGATGTTCCTATCAAGATAGGAGGTTGCTTGATTCCTACGGACTTCGTTGTGTTGACATATGAGGAAGAGCCTAAGGACCCGTTGATATTGGGACGACCATTCTTGGCTACAGCTGGTGCCATGATTGATGTCAGAAGGGGACGCATTGGTCTGAATGTAGGCGATATAGTTATGAATTTTGAGATGGATAAGCTTGTAAAGCGGCCTACGATCGATGGTCAGACCTTCTGCGTCGAGACTCTCACGGATCTTGTTGAGGAGAGTTTCAAGGAGTTGCATTGTGAGGACCCTCTGGAACGTGCTTTGATTGCTTCAGTGGATGAGGTTGAGCATTTAGATGATATTGCTGCTGGGTATGTCAAGCTAATGGATGCAACCAAGGAAGTGATGCACGCAGCGGGTGTCGATCGACACCCATCACTGGTGTCGATCGACACCGGTGTCCGGACAGACATGAAATCTGCTGATTGGAGCTTTGAGCAAGCTCCGAAGATAGAGCTTAAGCAACTCCCTGCGGGGCTCAGGTACGCATTCCTTGGTGAACATAATTCATATCCTATTATTGTTAATGCGTCCTTGAACAACGCAGAGCTCACCCTATTGCTAAGTAAGCTGCGCAAGTTTCGCAAGGCTCTTGGCTATTCTCTTGATGATATTTCAGGTATCTCTCCAGATCTGTGCATGCATAGGATACACCTTGAGGATGAGACTAAGTTATCAGTTGAACATCAGAGACGGCTGAATCCAAACCTGAAGGATGTGGTTAAGAAAGAGATCATGAAGCTGTTGGACGCAGGGATCATCTATCCGATTTCCGACAGTGATTGGGTCAGTCCAGTGCATGTTGTGCCTAAGAAAGGAGGAGTCACCGTGGTACAGAATGAGAAGAATGAGCTGATACCGACTAGGACTGTGACAGGGCACAGAATGTGCATTGACTATAGGAAGCTGAACGCCGCTACGAGAAAGGATCATTTTCCTTTGCCCTTCATTGATCAGATGCTTAAGCGTTTAGCTAATCACCCTTACTACTGTTTCCTTGACGGTTATTCAGGGTTCTTTCAGATTCCTATTCACCCAGATGACCAGGAGAAGACCACGTTTACATGTCCCTATGGCACTTTCACATACCGCAGAATGCCCTTTGGACTATGTAACGCTCCTGCTACGTTTCAGAGGTGTATGATGTCTAGCTTCACAGACATGATTGAGGACAGTATGGAGGTATTTATGGATGATTTTTCAGTTTATGGGTCCTCATTCAAGGATTGTTTGGATAACCTATGCAGAGTGCTAGCTAGATGTGAAGAGACGCACTTGGTTCTGAATTGGGAGAAATGCCACTTTATGGTCAGAGATGGCATTGTTCTTGGGCATAGGGTATCAGAGGCTGGTATTGAGGTTGATCGAGCTAAGATTGAGGTGATGACTAATCTGCAGCCTCCTTCTAATGTCAAGACATTGAGAAGCTTTCTTGGACACGCTGGATTCTATAGACGTTTCATCAAAGATTTCAGCAAGATAGCACGTCCACTCACCGCTTTGCTCTGTAAGGATGTCACATTTGAGTTCGATACTGATTGTTTTGATGCTTTTCAACAGCTCAAGCGTGCATTAGTGAGTGCTCCAATTATTCAGCCGCCGGATTGGGATTTACCTTTTGAGGTAATGTGTGACGCCAGCGACTTTGCAGTTGGGGCTGTGCTGGGACAAAGGAAAGACAGGAAGCTTCATGCCATATACTATTCCAGCCGTACATTGGATGATGCGCAGAAGAACTACGCTACCACAGAGAAAGAACTGCTTGCTGTTGTGTTTGCTTTTGAGAAGTTCAGGCAGTATCTTGTTGGCTCTAAGGTAGTAGTGCACACTGATCATTCTGCGCTCAAGTACCTGATGCAGAAGAAGGATTCTAAGCCTAGACTGTTAAGATGGATTCTATTACTCCAGGAGTTCGACATCGAAGTCAAGGATAAGAAAGGTACTGAAAATGGAGTTGATGATCATCTTTCGCGGATTAGGATTGAGGACGACATCCCTATTGATGATTCTCTGCCAGAAGAGAATGTGCATTTATTGGAAACGGCATGGTGTGAATTTTCTTGCGGTGATCTGCAGTATTCTCGGACAACAGGTACGAGTGTCGATCGACACCACGCATCTGTGTCGATCGACACCCATATTCCAGACAGCTACGATTTGGCAGATAACCACTCAATAGCTGTTGTTGAGGGTCAAGATCGACCATGGTTTGCTGATATCGCCAATTACCTTGCTGCAGGAGATGGTCAAGCTAATGACTTTAAACAAGCGCTTGGTGGGAGGCAACCCACTGGTAAGTTGTGAATATATTTTATTTTTATTTTTAATTATTTAGGTTTTTCTATATTTTTCAGTCTAACTTTGACTAATTTTTATTTTTGGTTTTCTTTTGTTTAATTTAGTTATATTCTATTCAAAACAAAAAAAAAAACAAAAAAAAAAACAAAAAAAAAAAACAACCACGACCCTTGTTGCTGGTGTCGATCGACACCACTCGTCTGTGTCGATCGACACCCATACCACGGATTCAGGTTTTGTGTTCTAATATTTTGACTTTTTCACTATGGTTCATTAGTTTTATTTCCTTTTCACCAACTCCTTGCTTGATAACACTGGGGACAGTGTTGTTTAAGTCTGGGGGAGGTAGTTACTAACATCATTCTTTTTGATTTCTTAGAGTCAGTCCAATTTTTGTTTTATTGAGTCAAAATTTAGTTTGGAAACTATGATTTTTCGAGGAAATCACCACATTTGCAGGAACTTGAGTGACCATTGATTCGAGCTTGACATGCGTCTGAGACTAATGAAAAACCCCAAAGGCTGATCAACCTACCAATGTTACCCATGTTCACCTGAGCTTTCAGAGGATCCATCACCGACTTCGCCCATTAACCTGACCTTGTTTTGCTTGTCCAGGGGCTTGATATACATTGGATCGGACTCTCCCTTCAGTCCTGAAAGACTTGTCTGTGTGAGTATGGTTCCCCTCTCTCTTCCCTTCAAAAGAAAAAAAAAAGAAAAAAAATATATATATATTAAGCAGTAAAAGATGAGATGATTTTCTTTTGAGTAGAGAGGTAGGAAAATTTCCAGTGACCTCATTATTCTACTTTGAAAGGAATGATCACACAAAGGTTGGAAGCGAGGTTAGGAAAATTTCCCGTGATACCATTATTCGCCTACACCTTTGATATAATTAACTGCAGAAGTGAGAAAAGGGAGAGGAAAGGAACCAGAAGTAAAGACAGTCTGTGTGCTCAGGAAAACTGATTGAGAAAGAGTCCATGTGTCCTCTGATTGATACTCCCTAGATGAGTCTTCACCTTAGTTTATAGAAGTTAGTGTGGTGAATTTGGATTGTTTATTTGAATTGTGGAGTTGTTTGGGACAGTTGCTAAGTCTGGGGGAAGTACATGGTGGTCTGGACCTTGTCAGGTAAAAATTTCCAGTGGCTTTACTATGGTGAATGTGAGTCTGGTGCTCTTATGACAAAATGAGTTTCCTGTGTTTTCAAACTTCTTTCACAGGCTGAGTTTCTGTTTTGCTTGAGGGCAAGCAAAAGCTAAGTCTGGAGGAGTTGATATATCATGGTTTTTATGGATTTTAACCATGATATAAGAGTCTTTAATCGAGTCTTTTTGGTGTTTTTAGAGTCTATTGGAGTCTTTTATCTTCAGGTATGCATTCAGGACTAATGTGAAGAATATGGAAGATTTTGGAGCAAAGACCAGGAAGTTGCATCGAAGGATCATGTTTTGAGGCAATATGTGACTTGGTGTCGATCGACACCAGCCATGAGTGTCGATCGACACCACAGGCGGACAACTTCAGAGTTTTTGGAAGATTTACAATTTTGTCCAGAAGTTTCTAATATTTCAGCATTAGTCCTTGTACGAGTTTTTAGCTATATATTGTGTTTTAGATCAGGGTTTTAGGGATTATCAAGCAGCAGACGCTCTTTCTATCTCAAGCTTGTATCATCTTTCTCAAATCTCTGATACTCTTTGTTCTCTACTTTTATTATCTATTATATTGAATGATTTCTATTCATATCATGATGATTGTTTCTTTCACCATGTCTGAGTAGCTTTCCTTGCTAGGCTATGGGTTTTCAAGGGTTTCTGAAGAATTGTTGAAAGAGTGATTTATTAGGGTTAATTGATAGAGTTCTTCATCTAGGATTGAACTTACTGCTTATTCTAGATTCGCGACCTAGAATCTGATTTAGGGTTATTAATTGACATGGAAGTGTAATTGATTTCTAGATCTATCTTAGGTGAGCAAAATACCTATATGCAAAGGAATTTGATTTAGGGATTTTTGTGAACAAATTGAACCTGATCATTACTGCTTGTCTGGATCTTAGAATTAGCAAAGGAATTTGGAATTCTAGATTCAGGGATAGATAGTTTACGCAGCGGAAGCTGGTAGGTTTTACAATTGTGTTTGAGTTCTAGAACGGTTCTTAAATTATAATCCTGATAATTCAATTTAATCACAGTTCTGAAGATTCCTGAGATTTCCCTATGCCTAGCGCTTTTCTCCATTGATTTACACTTTGTTTAATTATTCGCACTGCAAATTTCATTATATTATACTTTATTTAGCATAATAATTTTACTGGGATTTATTGAGTATTTCATAGTCCTTGTGGATTCGATCCCTAAGTAGTACAGTTATCTCTTAATTTGAGAGAGTAGCTCAGGGTAAATTTGAGCACATCAAATAACATGGACAAAGAGATTTATGCTCAAGCTGGAGTTATTCATGAACAATCAGTACAAAATAATAGCACCGAGAACGAATCCTGAGAAGTACAAGAGCTTGGTTCAGTAGGATATCAAATTGCTAGAGATGTGTTTGAGAAAGCACTGGCAGAGGGAAAGAAATACATTTGAAGAAACAATTAAATTGTGGAAGGTTTCTATGTTATTTACAAGAGAAATAAATCAAGAAGTTTGAGTAGGCCTTCACCTTTACAAACAGAAATATACAATATATAAGCCAACCAAAATCTGTTGAATTTGAAATACATACATTTTATCTATTTATTTATGTTCTATCAATTTATTTTGGGTGTAATATATTTTTGGGTTCCCGTTGTTTTATTAATTTCTTTCAAATTGATCATATAATCATTTTTTTTTTTTAATTTTGTTGAATAAGTAGTAGTTGGGAAAGGGGAAAAAATAACTAGATGAACCTATGTGGGAAGTAGCTCATGGTCGGAGCCCAAAAGTCATAAAATCGATTTTAGAAGTCGCCGTTGGAATGACCTGAGATCAAGTGAGAAAGAACCAAAGCTGTATGGTTGCGCTCGCCGAAGATTTGGATTTTGGAGTGAGTGTGGAATATGGCGACTTATGGATGTTGCGATGGAGCCTATTGTTTCTCTACTCCTGCAGGGCTAGCCAAGTCAATAGAAGGAGGTACCGATGAAGCTTGTCTCATGAGTCAATGATGTTAATATTGGTAAACTCACCCCATTTAACCCCATCCAATATAAATCATTTAACATTATTATCTATTTAAACCCATCTCATTCAAACACATCCCAGTTAAAACTATTTAAATAACACTAACCCATTTAAACCCATTAAAGCTATATATAATAAATTTATTATTATTATTGTTTAAAATTAAATTGTCCCATCAAAATTGTATAATAAAATTATTCCACCAAAATTGCGGAATCTCATTTTCACGCACAACCCGCCTTTTCCGCCAAAACCAAAATTTCCGCCAAATTTTTTTTTTTTTTTTTCACTTTTTCTTGTATGTTGACCGTAACAAACCGCATTTTCTCGTCAAAACCACGTTTTCACGCCAAACCCACATTTTCCTGCAAAAACCGTGTTTTATTTTCTTTTTTCGTAACAAACCATGTTTTCTAGGATTTTCCACCAAAACCACGGTTTTCCTATAGTTACCACAACAAACCAGTGTTTCCCATATTTCTCGTAAAAACTGCATTATTCCGCCAAATTCACGTTTTACCGCCAAAAATCATGTTTTCCCGCCAAAATCATGTTTTCTTTTTTTTCCGTAACAAAACTTGTTTTCCCGCATGTTTCCACCAAAACCACGTTTTTCCACTAAAATTATTTTTTCTATATTTTCCGCAACATTTTTTTGTTAAAACTGTATTTTCCGTCCAAATCGTGTTTTATGCAGTTTTCCATCAAACTACGGAATTGTGTTTTCCCACCAAACTAATATTTTCCAACATAACCAATTTTTAACTATAAATATAACTTGTTTTATGTAAACATAAATGATGTTAAATGGATACCCATATATTTTTGTTAAACCATATTTAATAAATAAGTCTAACGGGATAAAATCCATTTAACCCCATATAATTTTAACTGTTAAATGGGTTCAGTTTCCTCTAACATATCCATTTATTAACAAACCCATATATATTAACATCACTAGGATCAATTATTCATCTCACTTTTTTTTTCCTTTTTAGTCATGACTAGTCAGTCAGTCAGAACTTGAAGGATATCAGAAGTGTTATGTGTTTCAAAATCCCGCGTTTGAACCAGATAAACTTGTGCCACAAGGAAGTCCTGATCTGATCGTATACTTGAGTGACCATTGCAGAATATCTTCTTCATTCGATAAGGAGATCAGGGAACCAAAAGATGACGAAATTCGGTTTGGTAGGTACAACATCATATATCATATATTTAAATATAAAAGATGACGAAATTAGGTTTGCTAAAAGAGTAATGTTTTTTTTTTTTTATGAATGAATTTTTGGGATTCGAGTTGGAAATTAGATTGAGCAATGTATGAGTTAACAGAAATGATTCAGTATCTGTATTCAATATTAAACTCCAAAATGTTCTTTGTTGGGCATTCTCAGGTCATTATTCCCCTGAATTTATGTGATAGTGTCCTTATTGATTTAATAAGCTTACTTTTTTTGATAAAACCAAAAGATGTCCAAAATCCAAGTCTGATTCTGTTGAGGAGTCATTTGCCTTAAGTTATCGGTAATTACTGAATATAGTACGCATGCACTAGTGTTTTTTATTATACTTATTTTATTTAAACACTTTTATTTTTTTAAAGTGACATGTTTTTTGTTTCGGTTCCAACGTAATGCAAGTCTCCTTAGGGTCAATGAAAGCCATCTTTTTGATCGTATATTTGAGTGACACACAAGGAATTCGATAATTAATAGAACACTGCGGTGTATCTTCTTCACTAGATAAGGAGATCAGAGTATAGCCATTGTTAAGAAGAGTAATGTTTTATTATATGAACAATTCGAGTTAGCAAGATTTAGCAATCTATGACTTAGCAGAAATGATTCAGTATCTTTATTCAATTTTAAACTCCAAAGTTCTCCTTGTTGAACATTCTCAGGGTCATTATTCCTACGAAATTGTGTGATAGTGCCCCTTTAGTTGATTTTTTAAAAGCTTACTTTTTTGATAGAACCGAAAGATGTCCAAAAATCCAAGTCTAATTCTGTTGAGGTCATTTCCTTCAGTCATCAGTAATTACTGAATATAGTACGCATGCATTAGTGTTTTTTATAATACTTATTTCATTTAATCACTTTTACATTCTTTTTTTTAAAGGTGGCATATTTTTGTTTTGGTTAAGCGAACCTAAATAAATCTTACAAAGGGTCACTTATTTTTGGTATCGGAACATATTTCAAGTCACCTTTGATGTTCTGATGTTTTGGGTTAGTAAATCACTTTGCTCTATTCTTTTTTTTCTTTTTCTTTTTCTTTTTTTCTTGTCATCAAGTACTCATCAAGTTATAAATGATGGAAGAAACAAATAATTTTAACACCAACGGAGCATTCCGCACAAAGATAAGAAAACATAGAGCATTAACATTAGGAAATCAGTTTTCCTCTATAGAGTCTAATATGAGAATGGCAGGATTCAAAATTTTTTCTTTGCTTTTACTTACTCTGACAAGGATGGTCAGCGGTTACGAAACGGTTGTCTCGCTGAAGAGGTTGATTCCACCAAGCCACGAACTCAATCTGACTCAACTTACGGCTTTTGATTCTGCTCGGCATGGAAGGTTGTTACAGTCTCCTGTCCGTGGGGCTTTCCATTTTCCGGTTGAAGCACAGCCTAATATGTATTTCACAGCGTATGATCCTTATACACTCTTTCCATCTGCTTCTTACTTTTTTGAATTTTTCTTGACATAATCTTTGAGTCTTGTGTTCTGAATTTCGAGCTTGTTCTTAACCAGAATTGTCTCAATATTGTTAAGTTTAGAATTTCTATGGTTCTTGATTTAATTCCATCTCTCAACCTATTTTCTAAAGATCTTTTTTGTCAAGAAACCTAGATTTAGCATAAGAAAACCTTTACACAAATCTAGGTTTCTTGACATGGTATCAGAGCATTAAAACCTAAATAAATGGTTTTTTTGGCTATCGATCTCTTTTCCGCATAAAGAACTCTCTAAAATTTCTGTTTTCTTTGACCTCTGTTTTCTTTGACCTCTGTTTCTTCATTCTCTTTCGTTCTTTTCAATGGCAGACGATGACACCTCTACTTCTTCGATTAAGTCTAAGCCTCGCGTTGAGGTGACACGCAGGACAATCTCTCCTTATGATCTGACTTCTGGTGATAATCCGGGAACAGTTATCTCGCGACCATTGCTACGGGGTCCAAACTATGATGAATGGTCTTCTAGCTTACGGTTGGCACTGAAAGCAAGAAAGAAATTTGGATTTGCTGATGGCTCTATTCCGCAGCCTGATGCAGACTCTGAAGATTATGAAGATTGGTGCGCAAACAACGCACTTGTAGTGTCTTGGATCAAGCTCACTATTGATGAATCACTGTGCTCCTCTATTGCTCACAGTGACGATGCTTTCAGTCTTTGGACTCAGATTCAAAAACGATTTGCATTGAAGAACGGTCAGCGTGTTCAGAGACTCAAAGCTGAACTCGCCAACTGTAGACAACAAGGTTCGGCGATCGAATCTTATTTCGGAAAACTCACGAAGCTTTGGACCAGCTTAGCCGATTACCAGCAAGCCAAAACAATTGAAGATATTGCCAGAGAACGTGAAGAAGATAAACTTCATCAATTTCTCATGGGATTGGATGAAGGAATTTATGGCTCTGTGAAATCGTCTTTGCTCTCACGTACTCCTTTGCCATCTCTTGACGAAGCATACAATGTTTTAACACAAGATGAGGAATCCAAATCACTTGGTCGAATGCAAGCAGAGCGTGCTACCAGTGGGGTTAGTTTTGCTATGCAATCCGCACCAAAACCAAAGATGACTTCTGATCCTCGCATCAATGCCGTTGTATGCACAACATGTGGTAAAAATGGACATCTTGCTGAGAACTGTTTTCGAAAAATCGGGTATCCTCCGTGGTGGGGAGAACGTACTCGTGGGAAGTCCGGTCCTCCTCGCGATCCAGGTGCAGGATTCAATCAAGGAATTCTTCCCACTCCTCCATCTTCACGAGGAAAGAGTCTGCCACACGCAACAGCTAATCACGTCTTCACGGCAAGTGATCAGTCACGCGTTGACGCCGGTCCTTCCTCTCAGATAAATCATGTTGTTACTGCAGCGGATCGTGTTGGTTTTAGCAGGTTGAATGATCAGCAATGGCACACTTTGGTGAATTTGTTAAACGAACGCAACTCTGCTTCCAGTGAACGTCTTTCGGGTACGTTTTTTTAGAATCTTGGATAATCTATCGATACTGGTGCTTCAAATCACATGACAGGCAGTTTAGATTTTCTTTCTGATGTAAGTACTATGGCTCCGGTCTACATTAAGCTTCCAGATGGAAGATTTACTGTGGCTACTAAACAAGGAAGGGTTCATATGGGTTCTTCTTTGCAGTTGAAAAACGTCTTCTTTGTTGATGGATTAATGTGTCATCTTATCTCCGTTTCTCAGTTGACTAGGGATCATGGATGTATTTTCCAAATATCTGACAGACTATGTGTTGTTCAGGACCGCATCACACGGACGCTGATTGGCGCAGGTGAGCAGCAACATGGGCTTTATTTTTTTAGAGGAGTGGAAGTGGCTGCGGCGATTCACACCTCGGATCTTTAACCATTCGATGTCTGGCATCGTAGGCTTGGTCATGCATCCTCTAAAGCTATCAAGATGTTGAAACTTCCAGACGTTAGCCAAAGTAGTAGTAGTAGTTTCGAAAATAAAGCGTGTGATGTTTGTATCCGCGCCAAGCAAACAAGAGATTCTTTTCCTTTAAGTGAGAATAAAACAAGTTCGGTTTTTGAATTAGTACACTGTAATTTGTGGGGACCATATCGGACTCCAGCGCTTTGTGGATCTCGTTACTTTCTCACAATTTTGGATGACTATTCTCGTGCTCTCTGGATATACCTTCTACCATCAAAAACTACTGCACCTACAGAATTGAAAAATTTCATTGCCCTTGTGGAACGTCAATTCAATCATCAAGTCAAAACAATTCGCAGCGACAATGGTTCTGAGTTTGTTTGCTTAACAGATTTCTTTCAACAAAAAGGTATTATCCACGAAACCTCTTTTGTTGGCACTCCGCAACAAAATGGAAGAGTAGAACGCAAGCATCGTCACATTCTCAATGTTGCGCGTGCTCTTCTTTTTCAAGCCAATCTCCCTACCGAATTTTGGGGATATTGTGCGATGACTGCCGGCTATTTGATCAACCGGACTCCTACAGCTCTACTCGATGGAAAATCTCCTTTTGAGGTTCTTTATGATAGGTCTCCACCATTGACTCATTTGAAAACATTTGGCTGCCTCTGTTATGTGCATAACCAGAAGCATGGTGGTGACAAATTTGCAAGTCGCAGTAACAAGTCGGTGTTTATAGGCTATCCTTATGCGAAGAAGGGCTGGCGGGTTTATAATCTTGAAACTGGTATCGTCTCTGTTTCTCGCGATGTCGTGTTTTCTGAAACTGTGTTTCCTTATCTCGACTCACTCTCCGCCGCCTCTCTTCCGTCTTCCTCTTCTCATGAACCTCTTGAAGATTTTGAAATGTTTGATGCAGAGCCTGCAACAGGGCATGCGTCCTTGCCTGAATCAGCGGTTTCTTCTTCTGAACCTGTCGCGTCTGTTTCAATGGAACCCGTTGTTTCCTCTTCTGCTGCAGCTCCGGCTACATCAGAACTGACTACTCCCGCACCTCTGCTTACTGTTGAACAAGCTACTGTGATCACTCCAGAACCTGTGGTTTCTTCATCGTCTCCACCCGAACATTTATCGCTATCCCTCTCCGTTTCTTCAACGGCCGATATTGTTTCTTCTTCTTCTTTGCACTCTGCGGCTCCTGAGGATTCTGATTCATCCTCTACATCTGAATCCTCTCTTTCTGATGATACTGATGCACAACCTCCATTGCGGCGCAGTACTCGACCACGTTCTCAACCGGTTAAGCTTGCTGATTACGTAACAACTCTTCTCCATGAGCCTTTCCCATCGGCTACACCGTATCCTATCAACAATTACGTATCTAGTACTCAGTTTTCTGAAACCTATCAAGCATATATTCTCGCCATCACATCTGCCACTGAGCCACTACACTATGCTGACGCTATCGAAGATGAAAACTGGCGGTTGAGAGACGGTTTTTTGAAAATAGGTTGCTATTTACACTATGCTGACGCTATTTTTCTTTGGCTCTTATTTTGCTTTCATGACAGGCTACACTACACAACATTAAAACTTGGGACACCTCCAAGAGAGGTCAATGTGATAATTGATACAGGAAGTGATGTTTTATGGGTTAACTACATTTCCTGGGTCGGCTGCCCCGAAACTGGTGTACTCCAAGTATATTTGTTTATAAGCTTCCTCCACATCATTTCAATTTTCTGCAACATTTTCTTCATGATCTTGGATTAGTTTTTGATCGCCTCTCTCTTCTTTCTTTTTTCGGTTTTCAGAATATAAGTTTCTTTGACCCTGAAGCATCATCCTCCGCTATAAAGTTTCCATGTTCAGACAAGAGATGTTATGAAAATTTACCGAAAAAATCAAGTTGTGCTCCGCAAGAAAGTTGTTCGTATAAGTTGGAGTATGGGGATGGAAGTGTCACTTCTGGTTACTATATCTCAGATGTCATTTCGTTTGACACTGTTATTTCCAGTAACCTGACTGTAAAGTCCTCTGCTCCCTTTGTTTTCGGGTAAGCTAACAATAAAATACGAAAATATTTGTGTATATATGTAATAATGTAAACATTCATGATTTGAGATGCTTATGTATTCTGTTGAATATCAGGTGTAGTAATGTACAAGCTGGACCTATATGTTCCCTATTGACAACAGTAGATGGCATCGTTGGGTTAGGCAAGGGGCGGTTATCTTTAATTTCCCAGCTTTCTACTCAAAGACTTTCATCATCCGTATTCTCTCTCTGTTTGAGTGGAGATAAAGGCGGTGGGAGTGTAATGATAGTAGGCCAAAATAAAAGACCAGATGCTGTCTATACCCCTCTTGTTCCATCAAAGTAAGTTCTCAAATTTTTTACTATAGTGATAAACTCTTGCGTATGATAAAAGTTCGTAAAAATACCGGTTAAACATTAACATGTTGAAGCATTATTATAGACTTGACAAGTATAATCAATTTCCCAGTTAGGAATAACTTACTGCAAATAGAATGAATATTTACCTCAGGTTTGGAAAACTAAAATGTATATATACTTACATCCTGATATAGATAATATACTACAAAAAATGTTTCAGGACACATTATAATGTGAATCAGCGGAGCATTGCTGTGAATGAGCAAATATTATCCATCGACCCATCTGTTTTCACAGTAGCTACTGGGTATGGGACGATAATTGATTCAGGGACTAATATTCTTGCTTATTTTCCAGTTGAAGCCTATGATCCCCTCGTCCAAGCTGTGAGTTTTCCAATTCTTGTTTGCCTTAAGTTTTTCGAAAGTATTATTCCATAACCTGTTTAGTTTTGTTATTGTTGATGTACTTATCCTTAATTATTAATTTTTTTGAATGAGGCTGCCATCTAATTTAAGATAGATCTCATTTAATCATGGAAAAGATGATTCATACATATACATAAAACATTCTACCTGGAGATTTCAAATGCTGTTTTGCGGTTTTGGCAACCCATTACATATGATAGTTTCCAATGCTACAATACTACATCTGGGATAAGCTCCTATCAAGGGTATGTGAACATAATACATGTGTGTGTATATAGTTAGTTCTCATTAACTGTTAATAAGACTTGATTCATGTGGCAGTGTTGACATGTTTCCTGAAGTTAGTCTGGGCTTCGCCGGTGGTGCATCGATGGTCTTAAAACCCCAGGCGTATCTTTTTCCGATTTTTCTTGATGTAAGTGTATTCATATGGTTTGCAGCCGTAAGCTAAACATATCTATTGTTACCAGAATTTGATACTTATCTCTATTTATCATCTTTTATCTTTAGGTGGATAATACAATATCGTGCATTGCTTTCCAGAGTAAGATGGGTCATCGTATAACAATTATTGGCGGTAATGATTGATTTTTGTATCTCAATCAAATGAAATTGAAGCAATGGTGTATTTAACAAGTTCTTGATTTTTTTGCAGAAGTGGCTCTTAGCGACAAAATGATTGTGTATGATATTGATAACCAACGGATTGGATGGGCAGATTACAACTGTAAGTAACTTTTTCTGTTTTGATAGATTTGCCGTTTATTTAGCTATTGACTAATGAAAACGCAAAGATATACATTTCAGGCTCATTGGATGTGACAAGAGAGGCCCAAAGCAAAGATATTGTAAACACAAGACAAGGGAGAAGTAACAGCATGAAGAGTGGTAATAGAAGTGACTTGCTACTAGTAACTTTGCTGATACCTCTCCTCCATTTCTTGCTCTTTTTCTGAGTGTTCGTAACGACCCCGAATCAAAGTAAACTTTGAATAGATCAAAGTGTAGAATAGAATATCACAAGATTAACCATGAGATTCATCATCAAAATCTTCTCAGAAGACTTCATTTCTCTTTTCACTTAACGTAATTCTCTAGTAGTCATATTGTAATTTGAGGTATAAGCTAAATTACTAGTATAACATATTTATATGTTTGGTGTAATCTATTGTCAAACCAAATCAACTAATCAAAAATTTGGTGCAAATACTCTAATTATGAGTTGTTTGAATGGGATATATTACATAAGAAAAACAAGTAAAACATAAATCATGGGTGCAGGATTTTAAAATGAACCAATAAGTTGAGCAAATGTGATGTAAGATCTGAATAACTCCAACTTTAGATCGCTTGATGATCACGAGATTCCAAGTTTAACTTGCGGAAGGTGATATTTATGTTGATATGGAATGGGATAAGGGTGATACACTCGCTCAATCAATGACGAAAAAGATGTAAGAATCACTCAAACAACCTAAATCCGCAGGATTCTAAAGCCCTAAGTGAATCACAAACTTAAGAACTCAAGAGCACAAACGATACAAAGACTCAAACTTTGTAACAAAAACTTAAAACTTTATTAACTCGAAATTCAAAGTTGATTTACAATGAGAACAAAACTGAACTTTTATAGGCTCATAGAAAATGGTCATAAGGAGCTAAAAATAGAAACCAATCATGCAGATTGAAAGAAAAAGAGCCGTTAGGGCTTTGATGACCAATTTGGCCAAAAAAGGAAATAGCCGTTAGCTTGAGTCTTGATAGCTTAGGGGCGAAGTTGTGATATCTTGGGACGTTCAGGTTCTTTGATAGAAGCTCCAGAATGCGCACAAGTGATAAATGAAGGAGCCATTGATGATTGATCCCCTTTTGCTCCAAATATGGTAAGTGAGGAATGCACATGGTCTTGTGTGGTAAGGTGTACCAAGGCTCTGGTGGTAGAGTATCACCTGGGTTAAAGGGGAACAACCCTCTGATGCTCCTAGAAGGTCTCCAAGTCGTGGCTTCAGATAATGGTTAGTTGGATGAATGACTTTCCTTATATGGACCCAGTTTTGATCCTCCTAGTCCTAGGTTAGCTCTTGAACCAACTCGTACCAGGGATGATTTAACTCGATAAATTATCTAAAAATAGATGATTTCCTGATACGAGAATGGATAGCATCCAGGATGGAATACTGATGTCCGAGGAAATGTTGGACCCGGTCGAGAAAACGCTAAAGCTGGTCGAGGAGTCGCTGGAACTGGTCGAGAAGGAAGCTACGGATGAGCCATTTGGTGTTAGGATGCGTTCTTGTTCGGCCAAGGAAGTGCTAGCTGGTTCTAAGATCCGTTCTAGGACTAAGGAACTCATTCATACAATTGGAGCCTTGCTACGTCAAGCTTTGGTTCAAAGGGGTCACTCGGACGCAAGTGATACCGCGGCCACGTTGGTCATGGTTCATGTCCGGGAAGATTAGTGTCAAGCCCTATGGCTCACTTACACTCTTTTTCCCTTGCCTTTGGTTTTTCCCAAGTGGTTTTCCAAATGAAGGTTTTTAATGAGGTTCGTGGTCAATAGGTTCATCTTTGCTTGGCATTGATCCGACCTAGTCCGGCCGTCTCGAGATTATTTGGCGCGGACCGTTATTCTCTTTTCTTTCTATCTTATTTCTATTTTAGTTATTTGAATTTTAAACTTATGCCTGAGAGTTTTTATTTGTGTGAGACTTCAGTTGTGTGTTTATTTTGAGTTGGTCTTTGGTGAGTTTCCGAGGCATGTCTCGAAACTCACCGAGCATTAACTCCCTCCGCTCCTCCTCTCTTCTCCTCTTCGTCTCCTCTCTTCTTTATATTCTCTGAGACTCTTATGTAATTCGCAACCAACTTTTTAATAAAAATCTCTTTTCTCTTTCGAGTGATTCGAATTAGAAACCCAAGAACAATTCTAGTGATTAGATTGTTCGAACCAGACTTATCAAGAGGCCTTCCGCATCCTCTCGTGGAGTCTATCCTCCCATCCAAAACTCCAGAACAGCTTGCTGCTCAAGCCTGGAGTCTAAACTTGTCATCTTAGCTTCCGGTGAGAGATTGGGACACGATTCTCCACCCAGAATCGTATCAAGTGGTATCAGAGCAACATCGAGAAGTTAAGTGGTTTTCGTCCCAACTTGTTCGAATTTTAGTTAAATATTGGCTCCTGCAAAAATTGTGAAATCAATTGCAAATGAATCTAGGATGAGTCTAGTATTTTTTTAAATTAGTTTTGGAATTTTATGAAGTGTTTTGATACTTTTCGTGACCGATCGACTTCCACAGTTGCGTTTAGTGTTCTTCTGAGAAAATTGGATACCAAGAGTCATTTTCGTGTTCTTATGATTTAGGGTCAATTCGATCTTCAAAAGGACTCTTTACTGGTGTATACTGTTGTGTTGTTTCAGGAAAAGGATGTCAGATCACAGTGGAACCAGCCGCAACAACAATCAACTCCTGATCGATGCTCTCACGGCAAAGATGGCTCGATTAATGGATGAAAGATTCAATGTTCTGCAGGAGCAAATTCTTCCAGAGATGATTAGTGATGCTAGAGGATCTCAATGAGCTAATACAGCAAGAAATGGTGAGGAAAACGTTCATCAAGCAAGGCAACAAGAAGAAGTTCTAAGGGAACCCCGGGAAATTAATCAAAGACTGCTTCCAAGAGAACCTGGAAATTTTGAAGCAGAGAATTATTACAGTGGCTCTTCTCGTAGCAGTCATAGGAGGCAAAGGCACATGATACATGAGAGGAACCAGCCCCAGGATTGTTTTGGAGGACTCAAGCTCCGTATACCTTCTTTTCAAGGAAAAAATGATCCGAGTGCTTACTTGGAGTGGGAAAAGAAGATAGAGCTGGTGTTTGATTGTCAACATTACACTGAGGTGAACCGAGTTAAGGTTGCAGCTACTGAGTTCACTGACTATGCTCTAAGTTGGTGGGATCAGTTGGTTACGTCTAGAAGAAGAAACCAAGAGTATCCGGTTTCTACTTGGAACGAGATGAAGACTATCATGCGGAAACGTTTTGTGCCTAGTTACTATTATCGGGAGTTGCATAATCAGTTGAGGAGGCTTGTGCAAGGTAGTAAGAGTGTTGAGGAATACTACCAGGAGATGGAAACTTTGTTGATACAAGCTGATGTTCAAGAGGACCGAGAGGCCACCATGTCTAGGTTTCTAGGAGGTTTGCAGCGTGACATTCAAGATAGGTTGGAGATGCAGCCTCATGTTGATCTACAGGAAATGCTACATCAAGCTATACTACTAGAGCAGAAGCTTAAGAGGAGAGGTCCTATACGGACTCAGTTTGGAGCTGGAAACACTAGTTACACAAGAGGCTACCCGAGAGAAGAGAAGCCAAAGATACAAGGTGATAGCAAGCAACCGGCTATATCAAGCTCTGAAACAAAGAAATATGGAGATAAAGGAAAGACTGAATCCAGAACCAGTAGAATCAAGTGCTACAAGTGCCAAGGAATGGGACACTATGCGAGTGAGTGTACCAATAAAAGGATAATGGTTCTAAACGATAATGGCGAGTATGAATCCGAAGATGAGCAGCCAGAAGTTAAGCAGCTTGAAGATGAGAATGTTGAGTTACCAGCTAAGGGAGATTTGCTAGTAGCAGTGAGGACGCTCAGCATACAGTCTAAGTCCGAAGAGCAAGAACAAAGAGCTAACTTGTTTCTCATGCGATGCTTTGTTAAGGGAAAAGTTTGCAGCCTTATCATTGACGGTGGGAGTTGTACTAATGTGGCAAGTGAAACAATGGTTAAGAAGCTGGGATTGGAAATTAGGAAGCATCCAAAACCGTTTGATCTTCAGTGGCTTAGCAAGGATGGAGAAATGAAAGTAAAGCATCAAGTGGAGGTTCCTATAGTCATCGGCAAATATGAAGATGAAATTTTGTGTGATGTACTACCTATGGAAGCTGGACATATTCTGCTTGGGAGGTCGTGGCAATCAGACATGAAGGTAGTTCATGATGGCTTCACCAACCGGCATACGTTCGAGTTCAAGGGAAGGAAGACCACTCTAGTGCCGATGTCACCACATGAAGTTTATCTTGATCAAGTTCGACTCCAAGGCAAACAGGAACCAAGCAAGAAAGCCAATCATTTTGCTATGGCTAGGATAAGTGAAAGAAACAAACCTTGGGCTGAACCAAACTATTTTGGACTTAATGATGATTTTTCTTGTTCATTTAACATTACACCGGTGCTACCGAGTGATTTTAAATCTTTGCAGGATATAGGTAATGGACCAAGACAGGAGGATCAGTTCTACCACTACAGTGTGTCTCTAGGACCAAACAAAGTTCCACCATCTGGCCAAGACAAGGAAGCACCAAAGGAACAAAATGAAGTCTTCAAGGAGTATCCCTCCGATTTGAGTGCCAAATACTTTGCTTATGATGGCGAGAAGACTCTATACATTTTTCAAGTCAAGGAAGAGAGCCAGACCCGTGCAACCATCCAAGTCCAGTCCATGGACATTCCGGACTTAACAGGATTTTTTAAACTCTTTAAAATAGTTTCTAATGGCTTTAAATTGATAATAGTACAACCCAGTCCTGTTGTAGACTGAATCCAGAACCAGTAGAATCAAGTGCTACAAGTGCCAAGGAATGGGACACTATGCGAGTGAGTGTACCAATAAAAGGATAATGGTTCTAAAGGATAATGGCGAGTATGAATCCGAAGATGAGCAGCCAGAGGTTAAGCAGCTTGAAGATGAGAATGTTGAGTTACCAGCTAAGGGAGAGTTGCTAGTAGCAGTGAGGACGCTCAGGATACAGTCTAAGTCCGAAGAGCAAGAACAAAGAGCTAACTTGTTTCTCACGCGATGCTTTGTTAAGGGAAAAGTTTGCAGCCTTATCATTGACGGTGGGAGTTGTACTAATGTGGCAAGTGAAACAATGGTTAAGAAGCTGGGATTGGAAATTAGGAAGCATCCAAAACCGTATGATCTTCAGTGGCTTAGCAAGGATGGAGAAATGAAAGTAAAGCATCAAGTGGAGGTTCCTATAGTCATCGGCAAATATGAAGATGAAATTTTGTGTGATGTACTACCTATGGAAGCTGGACATATTCTGCTTGGGAGGTCGTGGCAATCAGACAGGAAGGTAGTTCATGATGGCTTCACCAACCGGCATACGTTCGAGTTCAAGGGAAGGAAGACCACTCTAGTGCCGATGTCACCACATGAAGTTTATCTTGATCAAGTTCGACTCCAAGGCAAACAGGAACCAAGCAAGAAAGCCAATCATTTTGCTATGGCTAGGATAAGTGAAAGAAACAAACCTTGGGCTGAACCAAACTATTTTGGACTTAATGATGATTTTTCTTGTTCATTTAACATTACACCGGTGCTACCGAGTGATTTTAAATCTTTGCAGGATATAGGTAATGGACCAAGACAGGAGGATCAGTTCTACCACTACAGTGTGTCTCTAGGACCAAACAAAGTTCCACCATCTGGCCAAGACAAGGAAGCACCAAAGGAACAAAATGAAGTCTTCAAGGAGTATCCCTCCGATTTGAGTGCCAAATACTTTGCTTATGATGGCGAGAAGACTCTATACATTTTTCAAGTCAAGGAAGAGAGCCAGACCCGTGCAACCATCCAAGTCCAGTCCACGGACATTCCGGACTTAACAGGATTTCTTAAACTCTTTAAAATAGTTTCTAATGGCTTTAAATTGATGATAGTACAACCCAGTCCTGTTGTAGATTTCCTATCTTCTAATCAAGATTTTACTTACTACTGTGACATGACAGGATCAAAGGACAGAGCTAAGGCTTGCAAGGAACAGACGTTTGAAAAGAAGAACAGAAACTCAACTAACAAAACCACACGTCACCGAGTCTTTGTTCTAGACTACTTCCGTGATACAAAGCTTGGAATCAAGGGAGATCTTTGGAAAGTGATCAGCTCCTCTGAAACTCAAGGACGTGAACCAAGTTCTCCACTCACCTACCGCCCTTATGCCGAACCACTCCCTAAGCTTCCTCCTTACCTTTCTCTTATTTTTAAATATTGGTATGGTTTTATCCGTTTTCTACTCTTTTGGAAAACTAACTTAGCGTTGTTCTTGGCAGGTATTCTGGATTTGAGGACAAATCCTTTTCAACTAGGGGAGCATGATACAAGAATGGATAGCGTCCAGGATGGAATGCTGATGTCCGACGAAATGTTGGACCCGGTCGAGAAAACGCTAAAGCTGGTCGAGGAGTCGCTGGAACTGGTCGAGAAGGAAGCTACGGATGAGCCATTTTGTGTTAGGATGCGTTCTTGTTCGGCCAAGGAAGTGCTAGCTGGTTCTAAGATCCGTTCTAGGACTAAGGAACTCATTCATACAGTTGGAGCCTTGCTACGTCAAGCTTTGGTTCAAAGGGGTCACTCGGACGCAAGTGATACCGCGGCCACGTTGGTCATGGTTCATGTCCGGGAAGATTAGTGTCAAGCCCTATGGCTCACTTACACTCTTTTTCCCTTGCCTTTGGTTTTTCCCAAGTGGTTTTCCAAAGGAAGGTTTTTAATGAGGTTCGTGGTCCATAGGTTCATCTTTGCTTGGCATTGATCCGACCTAGTCCGGCCGTCTCGAGATTATTTGGCGCGGACCGTTATTCTCTTTTCTTTCTATCTTATTTCTATTTTAGTTATTTGAATTTTAAACTTATGCCTGAGAGTTTTTATTTGTGTGAGATTTCAATTGTGTGTTTATTTTGAGTTGGTCTTTAGTGAGTTTCCGAGGCATGTCTCGAAACTCACCGAGCATTAACTCCCTCCGCTCCTCCTCTCTTCTCCTCTTCGTCTCCTCTCTTCTTTATATTCTCTGAGACTCTTATGTAATTCGCATCCAACTTTTTAATAAAAATCTCTTTTCTCTTTTGAGTGATTCGAATTAGAAACCCAAGAACAATTCTAGTGATTAGATTGTTCGAACCAGACTTATCAAGAGGCCTTCCGCATCCTCTCGTGGCGTCTATCCTCCCATCCAAAACTCCAGAACAGCTTGCTGCTCAAGCCTGGAGTCTAAACTTGTCATCTTAGCTTCCGGTGAGAGATTGGGACATGATTCTCCACCCAGAATCGTATCATTTCCTGATGAAATTCAAAGCATTGTCTGGATGCTAAAACATAAATCATGTTCCTGATGATACCTTGCTTGTAGGACGTCACTTTGGGGTCTCGTAGGGATCATAGGATCTAGCTCAAGTGAGGCATGATGTATCTCTGCGAAAGCTCATATTTTTTATGGTTTCGTGGTGAATCTCCGATAGTAGCTGAAATGCACGATAAGGTTGAGTGTTAGACAAGTTTCTCTTTGATTCTCGTTGTCGGGTAGGTCTACATAGTCTCTGGCTTGATTTGCTCGAGCATTCTTGATTCGTGATGTGCGTGTTATTTCACTTCAATCGTTTACCTCAAATGAAACACACGACTACTGCAAGTTCACAGTAAATCATCAATAGTACTTAAGGATCGAATCCCACAAGGACAGAAGTTGTATTACAAACCTTATAGACCAGACTATAGCTAGAACTCAATATAAGGTTTGGGGGTTTGTGTCATGGTAACAGAACAAAATTAAAGCAATAAAAACGATTGTAAAACAATAAAGAGAAATGTTGGGCATTCAAGGGATCGCAGGGGGTTCCGAGATCTATCTATTCAAGTGAAACCTAAGACAATGCATGTTTATTTCCAAGTTTCGGGCGTACGAAAAACTAATGAACGATTAACCTAATACCTTAGAGATAACCATCTAATATCCTTATACACCATTACTGAATTCACACAGGCAACGACACATAGATCAAAGGATTATTAGCGAGTTTGATTCAAGTCCATGAAGCCCTATATGTAAGTGGTATGTGCTTCGTATAACACAACATTCATCCAAGCTAGTTTCTAGCACTTAGGAAAACGATTAGCAAAGCCTAACGACCTATGATCAGAGCTAGTTCATGATGCCAACTACACGCATTATAAGCAAACTTAGACCAAAAGAAAAATATAAACGTTCGTGCAAAACTCAGATCTCGCCAATTAAACTTACAGATCCATCACCCCCTTTGATAGTCCCTTTAAACCCAACAAGTAAACTACTCAAGCATTCTTAAGGGAATCATCAAAGCAAGGTTTAAACATTTCATATGCATAAACTAAATAGATCTGAGAATAAGATTTAGAGATTACTTCTGTAAAAGAGAATACAAGATGCAAAGACTTCTCCTTAAGCACATAGAATGCATAAGAGAAAGAGAGAAACAGATTGGTGGTCTTCAAAGGCTCCAACGAGTAGAGTAGTAGAGGCGGCTCCTCTGGTCTGCTCTAGGGTTCTCTGGAGTCTCTTTTTGGAGGCACACGAAGACCTTGAAGTCACTTGAAGGCACCCTTGTAAAATTAGGTTAAATGAGTATTTATAGGCTTTGGGGTCGGTTTAGGGATTCATTGGGCTGAAATAGTCATTTTAGCAAACATGGAGTCGGCCAGCTCAAGACCGGTCACAGGCCTTGTGACCGGTCCTGCCAAGAGAGCTGGCACTGGGCACGGGCGTTCTGAACGGTCGTGGCCTTAGTTTCCCGACCGGTCACAGCTCCTTTGGCCGGTCGTGACTGTGCTTCACTCTTCGTGTTGTATCTTTCAAACGGCTGAATGGATTGCATTGATTCTTGCCCGAAGTGAATCTTGACTCTTCTAGCTTCCCATAGACAAGAACCCCACATTTAGGTATCGGGAAGTGATACGATTCTGGGTGGAGAATCGTGTCCCAATCTCTCACCGGGAAGCTAAGTTGTCCAGTTTAGACTCCAGGCTTGAGCAGCAAGCGGTTCTGGAGTTGATGGGATGATAGACGCCACGAGAGGTTGTGTAAGACCTCTTGATAAGTCTGGTTCGAACAATCTAATCACTAGAATTGTTCTCAAGTTTCTAATTCGAATCACTCGAAAGAGAAAACAAGGATCTATCAAGAAAAGAAATTTTTGATTAAAAAGATAGATAAGTAAAACAATAGAGTCTCAGAGACATATAAAGGAGAGAAGACGAAGAGGAGAAGAGAAGAGAGAGAGAAGAGCGTGTTTACGAGACATGCCTCGGTAAACAACAACTCAAAACAAAGCAGAAACTTAAAAGTAGAGTTTGAACTTAAAATCAGAGATAAAGAGGATATGGGCCATGCCTAAAATGTCTTGATAGTGGGCCTAAGTGTGGATCGGACTAGAGGTGGCATAGATGACGCATGAGCCACAAGCCTCGTTAAAAACCTTATCTCGGAAAACCACTTGGGAAAAACCAGAGATGAAGGAAAAGAGTGCAAGTGGATCATACGGCCATGCTCTAGCCATCTCGAGTGTGTATCTTGACCGGTGTGGCCTTGACACAACCACTAATACTTGAGTGATCCTCTTGAGTCTTTGCCGGATGTAGCAAGACTCCATTATCGTTGTGTAACTCCTTGATCCGTAACAATTCTTGACTGCTAAAGCTGCTTTCCTATCTCCTTTTGCTCTTGGCTCGAACACCACTCCTTGTGCATCACCATCTCCAAGTCCTTGTGTCTTGATTCTTCCTAGGATCGTATCATGCCCCTCCTGTTGAAAAGGATTTGTCCTCAAATCCGCTTGACCTGCCACAAACAACATTAAGTTAGAAGCATCAAAAGGGTAAACCAACAATGACTTATCTTGGTAATGAAAAGAAAGGGAAAGAGTAGTGTCGGTAATTCTCAAGAGAGATTCAGCTTCATGGTGGCGTCCTTTGAGAACATTGGGGAGAACTCCCAGCATCTCCATCAGAAGAAATATCTTGAAAACGTTTAGCTCCTTTGACATAACGACTCCAATTCCAGTCCTTGCAAAGAAATTTGACGAGCGAGCTTCTAGATCTGGTCGCTCCTCCTTTGTACCTGCAATGTTTTTAACAGCTTTGGCAAAGAGCAAGTGTGTTATCACAGTCATGGAAGTAACATAAACAAATATACACTTCTTAGCTAGATTCAAAACATTATCCTTGTCAAATTCTTATTTTTCATGCATCTTAATACAAGAATTCTGTTCCGAATATTCTTTGAATAATCCTATATTTTTCTCAATGATTTCTGGATAAAATAAACTCATATTCACAGCCCTTAAATCATGAGAAACAAGTCGATATGAAGAGATACTTACCTGAACAAGGTCCTTGGTGTATTTGGTGCTTGTAAGTATGACAACAAATGAAAATAGTGTTGGATCCGGGGGTTCTTCTTGGATCAGGGCATTGTTGGTGACCATCTCATACTCTCTAGAGGTTTCTAAAAACTCTCCTGGTCGCCAATGATAGGTTAAGAATGATCCAGATGATGAAAGATCCATTTTAGGCTCCACGGGAAACTTTTGAAGTGATGTGATCCAAAACTCGAACGGTACAGGTCTTGAACACTCTAGATAGTCTCCAGGTCTCCAAATGTGGCTTTGAGATGCATCTTGATGAAGAGAACGGATGGTTTTTCAGTGGGTAGCTTTGCTTGCAATTCAATGTCTTCGAAAACTTGTTCACGGTGATCTCTTGCTTTATTCCTATCATGACAAGGTAAAAACTCCATGTTAGTTAGTAGAAAATCAACAACAGGACGAGGTTGTACTTTCATCGATTTAGAGCCATTAGAAATTATTCTAAAGCCCATGAAAAATCCTTGTTGAGCCGAAATACTCCTAGCTTGAACTGGTTGCGTCTCCTTAAGAAAGTTGTCATCACTTTGCTCTTCTTTTTCTTTAGCTTTATCTTGAATTCCATCACCATAGATCATCGCCACATTGTAGTTGTAGGAGTGATTAGGCTGTAGCTTCTTCGGTTCAGTACCTATAGACACATCCTGCAAAAATTTAAGTTCACTCTGTGGCACCGGTGGAGGGTTAGAAGCACAAGTAATTTTATTCAAAGAGGTAAATAAGTTTGAATCAAAAGTTTCATCCTCTTTCTCTTTACCAGACATGGCCAAGTAATTAGCTTGCTTACCTTGTTCTTGCTTACCTTTGAGTTTGGTTTTGTCAAGATATACTTCATCTGGTGGCAATGGTACAAGACTAATCTTCTTTTCTTGAAAAGGTTTTGACACTGAAATGGTACAATCTGCACCAAGAGAAAGCGAGTTAGCTCTCATTCGTCTTTGAGAGTCTAGATAATTACCTCTGGTATTCACTGGTGGCAAAACTTCTGGTGGTTTCTCATTAGTCTCAACACTGTGACAAGCTGTAGGTAAGTTATTGTGGGCCAGAACTGCTTCAGTTTGAGTAAGCCCTCCTAAAGCTCGTGTTGTTGCTTCTTTAGGCGATTCTTGGCTTGGAGCTTGTTGTAGTAGTTATGGTGGTGCTTGTGGAGCATACTTATTCCTTAGTAGTTCCTTAAGATCTCTCCAGATCGTGATAGTCGGCTTGTTGTAATACCAGCGTTCATAAACTTCATCCAACAACCATTTGTAAGCATCTCCATTGATTCGTCCAATGGCATAAGCGAACCTCTTCTCTTTCAGAATGTGATTGTAGTAGAACCAATCCTCCATGTTTTGTTCCCACTCTAAGTAGTTTTCTTTTCCTGAAAATTTCCAAAGTCGAAACTCATTAGTTGGTTGAAAATCAAAACAAAACACAGATTTGGGAGCGTGAGAGGTTTTATGCGGGCTGCGCCAAGTTGATCTCGTTGTATTGTCTGGCGGCTTGGGATTAAGATCTGGTTCCCTCATTTTTCTTGCTCTACTCTGCTCTTGTTGAAGTCCTTGACGAAGTCTTTGACGAAGTGCAGCCATGTTGTTATCCATTACTTGCTCCATGTTTGCTGTAATCGCTTCAACGAGTTGCTTGTTGCGGTTGCTGAGTGTCTCCTCATCATGATCGGCCATCTCTGCCTGAAAATCAACACAAAAAGTAACCAGTAAAGAGTCCTTTTGAAGATCGAATTGGTCCTAATTCATAAGAACACGAAAATGACTCTTGGTATCCTATTTTCTCTGAAGAACCCTAAACGCGACTGTGGAAGTCGATCGGTCACCAAAAAATATCAAAACACTTCAGAAAATTTCCAAATCAATTTTAACAAATAATAGACTCATCCTAGATTCCTATGCATTTGATTTCACAATTGTTGCACGAGCCAATATTTAATTAAAATTCGAACAAGTTGGGACGAAAATCACTTAACTTCTCGATGTGGCTCTGATACCACTTGATACGATTCTGGGTGGAGAATCGTGTCCCAATCTCTCACCGGGAAGCTAAGTTGTCCAGTTTAGACTCCAGGCTTGAGCAGCAAGTGGTTCTGGAGTTGATGGGATGATAGACGCCACGAGAGGTTGTGTAAGACCTCTTGATAAGTCTGGTTCGAACAATCTAATCACTAGAATTGTTCTCAAGTTTCTAATTCGAATCACTCGAAAGAGAAAACAAGGATCTATCAAGAAAAGAAATTTTTGATTAAAAAGACAGATAAGTAAAACAATAGAGTCTCAGAGACATATAAAGGAGAGAAGACGAAGAGGAGAAGAGAAGAGCGTGTTTACGGGACATGCCTCGGTAAACAACAACTCAAAACAAAGCAGAAACTTAAATGTAGAGTTTGAACTTAAAATCAGAGATAAAGAGGATATGGGCCACGCCTAAAATGTCTTGATAGTGGGCCTAAGTGTGGATCGGACTAGAGGTGGCATAGATGACGCATGAGCCACAAGCCTCGTTAAAAACCTTATCTCGGAAAACCACTTGGGAAAAACCAGAGATGAAGGAAAAGAGTGCAAGTGGATCATACGGCCATGCTCTAGCCATCTTGAGTGTGTATCTTGACCGGTGTGGCGTTGACACAACCACTAATACTCGAGTGATCCTCTTGAGTCTTTGCCGGATGTAGCAAGACTCCATTATGGTAGTGTAACTCCTTGATCCGTAACAATTCTTGACTCCTAAAGCTGCTTTCCTATCTCCTTTTTCTCTTGGCTCGAACACCACTCCTTGTGCATCACCATCTCCAAGTCCTTGTGTCTTGATGCTTCCTAGGATCGTATCAGGAAGTCCTTCAAAAGATATCATACTTCTGGTGGTCTAAAACTGTCTAGAAACCCTTGACATTTGGTCCATTTAGCTTAAAAACCTATAAAACCTTCTTAAACCTAAAACAAGTGATATTTGGCTCTTTTGCCATGATATAACACCAAAATCTTCTTAAAAACATAAGAAAACAATAGCTATAATATGTAAAAATACGGTGTTATCAACTCCCTCAAACTTAAGCTTTTGCTTGTCCCCAAGCAAACAAGAAAGCAAAGTCATGGAAAAGAGGTTTTTAAAATCACGAGAACTCACTTATCTGCAGAAATCTCGTCTTCGCACTCCTCCTCACCTTGACCTTAGAACCTACTTTACGTACTTGTCCCATGAGAAGCTTAAACATCCTTTACTCTTAGTCAACAATCCAAAAGAACTTTTGAAATCCCCATTGTCATCTCTTTGCATAGAAGCAGAAAGTAAAAGTGTGGTCTTACCCCAGGGATATCAGCCAAAAGACATGTCGATCCACTCTAAGCCAAATCCCTCGGGCACATAAACTCATATCCGTTTATTCTTTTTTTCTAATCTTTTCTTCTCATCCTTTTTTTTTTAGAGTATTGAAGGGAAGAGAGAGGGGAACCATACTTTGTGAAGTAGTGCAGAAATTGAAAGTCAGGTTAGGTCATAATAAGGGCTAGAGACAACGTTGGATCATCTTATTATCCAGTAGAAAGAGACATTCGGAATGTTGACTCAGCTCATAGTCTTTCCAAATCGGTTCTATAGTCAAGCATAATCAAGAGTCATAAGAGTGTTAATCCAAATAAGATTATCTTTTAGATAGGATCATGATTCCCTACTAGTTTTGACTCAATAAAAAAAAAAAAAAATTTGACTCCATAAAAACAAATCGATTTAAAAATGTGGAAAAAGGTCTCAAGTCAACAAAATAGAATGTAGCATTAGTATAAGATGGAACATCCCTCCCCCCCCCCAGACTTAAATCACACAGTCCTTGGTGGGAAAAAAAGAAAGAGATGAGGATGAAAAATCAAATAAAAAGAATTTAATGTCACCTTGATGGAATTGTGTTAACTTCCTTAGACTCAATCGAGAATTCGATTTTTGTCTTATGGGTCGATGGTGGTAGTGATGTGCTGACTAACTGTTGGTCCTTTTGTTGCTTGACATTGAATGAACTCGGCATAGTTCATTGAATTCTTTGTTATAAATCTCTAATTGCGTCCTTCCTGAGACAAAACCTAAAAACCATCAATAGTGTTAAGAAATGAAATAAGAAAAACAGACCTAAGATAGAATGGTGGCCACGGTCGAGAACTTTGTCATGGTGACGTATGATTGGCTCGTGGTCGTGGTTCGAGAGTTGCTCGGCATTTGGCTTGGCTTGGTACCGGTTCCTTGTCTTTGCTTGGCAGTTCGACAGCTCGGCACTCGGTTCACGGTACAGCTTGGAATGTGGCACATGGCACTCTGTAGCTCGGTATGCGGTATAGCTGAGTACGCGGCACATGGCACTCGGTAGCTCGGCACGCGGTACAGCTCAATACGCGGCAGACGGCACGCGGTATGGCTCGGCAAGCGGTATGGCTCGGCATGCAGTACAGCTTGGCATTACTCGGTACATGGTACCACGGCAACGTTACGTACGGGGCTCCTCAGCACGTCTGGTACGGGGATCCTCGGCACGTCCGGTATGGGACACCACGGCACATCTGGTACACGGTACACGGGGCACCTTCGCACGTCCGGTATGCGGTATACGGGAGCTCGGTACTGATCTTAGCTCGGCACCGGTCACAACCTTTGTGTCCGGTCCGACCCTTCATGGCTCCACCAGTCACGGGCTTTGTAACCGGTCCTGCTTCTCTTGGTGCCACCGATCACGGGCCTCGTGACCGATCTGATGCCTCCTGTCTCCACCGGTCACACATGATACAATTATAGGAATCATCAAGACACAAGGATTTGGAGATGGAACTACACAAGGAATGGTGTTGGAGCCAGGAGCAAAAGGAGCAAGGATTGCAGCTTATAGACCCAAGACTAATCTCCGGGCCAAGAGAAATCACAAAGAACACCAAGCTTTACCACATCCGGTTTTGGCTCAAGAGGGTCACCCTGACTCATGTGGCACCACGTCCGCCTTGGTCATAGTTCACGTACGAGATGGCTAGTGTCAAGCCTTATAGCTCACTCACATTCTTTTCTGTTGTCTCCGGTTTTTCCCAATTGGTTTTTCTGAGAGAGGTTTTTAATGAAGTTTGTGGTCCATAGGTTCATCTTTGCTTGGCATTGGTGCGACTCCACCTCTGGCCCGTTACGAGAATGCATGGCGCGGCCCTTATATATTTACTTAGAGGGGTGTGTTGAATTAAATATTTGGTGTGATTTGAGTTTTAATGAGTTTTTAGATGATTTGGTTAAATTTTGGTGAATTTGGAATTTTGTTATTAAATTCTCTGAAATCTCACCTAAAACAATGGGATTTTGGTCTTTGTATTTTTAAGTAAGAAATCCCCTCAAATCTCACCTGAAACTTTTAAATAAAATCTTAGTACTGTTTTCAATAACAGTGGATTTGATTGTATATTTTAAAATCATTAATCCAATAACAAAGGATTTTATAAGATATTTTGAAATCCAAGTTTCAATAACACATGATTTGTCTATTTAACTCAAATCTCTCCAAATGCCCGATTGAATACACCCCCCCCCCTTAGTTTTATTTTCCTCATTTGAATTCGAATTCTCGTGTGTTTATGTTTGTAGTCGTTGCGTGTGTTTACGAGGCATGTCTCATAACTCGCCTCTCTTAACTCCTCCGCTCCTCTCTCTCTTCTCTTCTCCTCTTCGACTTCTTCTCTTTAAATCTCTCACGGGATTCAGTTGTATTCTTCATCTATCTTTTTATCAAAAACAGTTTCAAATTATAGATCCTTGTTTCTCTCGTGTGATTCAAATCAGAAACTAGTAGAATACTTCTAGTGATTACTTCACCCGACTTATCAAGAGGACTTCCGCATCATCTCTTGGCGTCAATCAATCCATCACTTCCAGTTTGCTCATTGCTTGAGTATGGAACCAGTTCATCATCATCTTAGCTTCCCGATGTGTGATTGGGGCGTGATCCTCTCATCCAGGATCATATCAAGTGGTAGCAGAGCCACATTGTTGGATTTTTAATTAAATATTGGCTCGGGCCAAACTCGTGAATATTGGTGTTTAGATGTTTTTACGGTTATGAAGAAAAAACAGAGTATGAATGTAATCAAACTTTTATTGACTTGATTTTATTACACTCGACTTGTGTTATAAAGACCAGACTCGACTAATATTTATACAAACGAAACATTGTGTTTTAACCGACATGAATTTACCGGCTGTCATGACCATTTCTCCGTTCCCGACTTTAATCGTACCTTGATACTTTTATCGATCTTAGAAAAGTATCTCTCTTCTTTCGTCATATGATTAGTGCACCCACTGTCTACTAACCAAATATCTTCTCTTAATGTTGCTATTGCTACTTCACTTGCACTGAACAACATGTGGTCTTCAACCAAGTCTTCCTCTTCTTCTTCTTCAAGACTTACATGCGCTCTTTCTTTTTTCTTTGAGCGACACACATATGCGAAGTGGCCAATCTTACCACAATTGTAACACTCCTTGTTACTTCTCTGATTCTTGCCTTGATTGATTTCCTTTGGTTTCTTCCAACACAAATTTTCTGTGTGATTGTTTCTCTTGCAAAACTCACACCATTTCTTGCGTTGATTGACACGGCTCTTGGTGCTGTCTCGATTGAAACCGGATTTCCTTCCTTTTGTGTGAACATTATCAAGAGCTGGATCATCATGCACCAAGACCCGCCATAGTGATTGAAGCTTATGATGAGACAAACATTCATGGAAATAGGACCAGGATTAGGCGTCCTCTGGTTGAGAATAATAACTTCGAGATAAAAGAAAGTTTGATCAACATGGCACAAGGCTCAAAGTTCCATGGTCTACCAATGGAAGATCCCACTTGATCACTTGAACCAATTCGACCGGGTTTGTGGAATGGTAAAGATCACTGGTATCTCGGAAGATGCTTTCAAACTTCTCATATTTCCATTCTCACTTGGATGCAAGGCGCACCAATGGGAAAAACATCTTCCTCATGACTACATAACTTCTTGGGATCAATGCAAAAAAGTGTTTCTTGTCAAGTTCTTCTCTACATCAAGGACGACAAAGCTAAGGAATGCGATGTCAAGTGTTTCTAAAAAGGGAAATGAAAGTCTTTGTGAAGCTTGGGAGAGGTTTAAAGGCTATGTGTCTCAATGTCCACACCACGACTTCACAAAAGAGTCTCTTTTGAGTATACTCTTCCGTGGGTTCTTGCCTAAGTATTGAATGTTATTGGATACCGCTAGTAATGGGAATTTCTTGGGACAAGAACCGGATAATGGAATGTTGTTGGTAGATAACATAGCTCAAAGCGATGGTTAATACTGTGAGGATTATGATCGCATATCGAGCGATAAGGTTGAAATTAATGATCATAACCGCAAGGTGTTTAAGGATTTGAATGAGAAAATTTACAAGTTCCTCCAAGCTAATCAAAGGCCAATCAGCTATGTAGGTGAAAGTGGAGGGTTCTGATAACATCATATTTTTACCTATTATAGCTAATATTTTCTTATGTTTTGAGAAGAGTTTGGTATGATTTCATGTAAAAGGAACTAGTTATCAAGTCTTTTCACGTACAGGAATTTTTTAAAGGTTTTAAGGCAAAATGGACCAAAAGATGAGGAAAACTTGTTTTTAGACAGTTTCAGAATTAGCCCTCAAGTCATTGCATTTTTGAAGGAAAACCAATACCATGGTTTTACTATAGAGCACCCCAAGGACCATATATATCTTTTTGAAGAAATTGAGGTGCCAATAGTTCGAATGAGGAGTCTAACAACTACTCGAAGTGCAAACTTTTCTCATTTTCCCTTGGAGACAAGGCGAATAAATGGTTGAAGTCATTGCCTCAAGCATCCATCACAACTTGGGAGGAGTGTGAGGATGCCTTTCTTAATCACTTCTACACCAAATCTCGTTCCAATCTCTTAAGGATCAAGATACTAGGATTCCAACAAGGAGTCGAAGAACCATGCTTTGAAGCTTGGGAGCGTTTTAAAGACTATGAAGGGGACTGTCATCATCATGGCTTTACTGATGGGAGCTTGATGATCACCTTCTACAGAGGAGTTCATCGAGAGTTCCGAGAAGCACTCGACATTGCAAGCAATGGAGACTTTGCTACAAAGACCATCAAAGACGCCCGTACTTTGATTAGTAGCTTTGCTGCGAGCAACAACAACTACTGTTCCAGCCGCCCAAACCCATCAAGAATGGACAAAGAAGTGAACAGGAATTCAGAATTGAAAGAACTCAAGAGCATGGTCACTTCGATTTTAAAACATGTTCGGAGACGTGATGCCATCTATGAAGAACATGATGAAATTTATGATCAAGAAGAAGAGTTCTACTATATGGGAGCTAGAAGAGGTTATCCAGGGAGGTTTCCAAACCAGAACTTCAAAGATCATAGATGTGATTTCAACCGAGGTAACTTCCGAAAGAAAGCTACATTCACTGATCTTCAAGGTTTTCAAAGAGGATATCGTGATCCTACACCGCCGAGTCAATACTCCGCCCTTGAAAACTTAATGGAAGATTTTGCTGCTAGTCATCGATCCTATTGTAAAGGGATTCACAAGAAGGTGGACAACATGTATGAAGAACTCAACAACAAGATCAAGTTTCTTTCGGCCCGAGTCAAAATCATTGAAAGATAGGACAAGGAGACCGCTCTTAGTGTTGAGAAATCTATGGAATCTATTGTGGAAACGCCTATGAAGGAGGAGAACCTCCATTACTGTCAAGCTATCACTCTAAGGAGTGGAACCGCTTACAAAGAACCGGAGTATCCAAAAGATTACGTGGAGAGGGAACCAACAGAACCCGAAACCGCGCCAATCAGAAAAGGAGAACCCGAGAAGGAGAAGGAGCCGAGCCGTGAGGAACTCACCAAGGACACTCAACCTCCATCTCCAGAACGTGTCTGTAAACCCAAGGTTCCATACCCTACTCCCCCTAAGAACTCAAAGAAGGAAAAGGAACGAGCCAAGCTAAAGGAGCTAGTTGGACAGCTATCGGTAAGATTACCTTTCATTGAAGCTTGTGCGATGATTCTCACTCTTAGGAAGTACATGAATAGTGTTTTGACAATAATATCGTCATTGATGAAGGAGTGATGATGATCAATCGAGAGTGCAGTGCCATACTACAGAACCACGCACCTCAAAAGCAAGGAGATCCAGGCAGTTTTGTATTGGCATGTGAGATTAAAGTCGGAAGTCATTGAGCGTTCTCTCTGTGACTTGGGATCAAGTATAACATGATGCCACTTACAGTAGCTAGACGCTTGGGCTATGAAACTTTCAGGCCCACGATAATCTCATTGGTTCTGGTCGACCGTTCAGTCCGACACCCCGTTGGTATTCCTGTGGATGTTCCGGTCATTGTTGGGAAATGTGAGATCCCGACTGACTTTTTCGTCTTGGAGCTTGAAAGAGAACCAAAGGATTCTTTGATACTTGGTCGCCTGTTCCTCTCCACTTCAGAAGCAACAATTGACGTACCCAATGGAATAATGGACCTACACTTAGGAGATTTTGTTATGCGGTTCTACATGAATGAAACTTTGAAGCAAAAGATGTGTGACAGTCGAATCTTCTCGATTGACAAGTTAGAGGAAGCCACATGAGAAGTGACTGAAGAGATCATCCATAACGACCCTATGGAAATAGCTTTGACAAGAGCCAATGACGATTTTCTCGAAGAATTCGCAGAAGACTGTACTAGGATTCTTGATTCGGCCGAGTGTTTTAAGAGAGTGGTCGCCCACCTCATCCTAAACGAGGAGGTTAGCATCCCTATATCCCCTAGGAACACTCCAGCCACTTTAGCAGACCCATGGAGTGAGCTTAGAGCTCCCAAAGTCGAGCTAAAACAACTCCCCATTGGTCTCAAGTATGCTTTTCTCGGACTTAACTCTACCTATCATGTCATCATTAACTCTGGTTTGAATGATGTTGAGTCAGCCATGCTTCTCAAATAGTTGGGGAAGCATAGGAAAGCATTAGGATATTCCTTAGAAGACATTCAAGTGATTTCCCCAGACCTTTGTATGCATAGGATCCATCTCGAAGAAGGAACCAAAAATTCTATCGAGCACCAAAGGAGACTAAACCCGAATCTAAAGGATGTCGTTAAGAAGGAGATCATGAAGCTTTTAGATGCTGGGATTATATATCCTATCTCAGATAGTACATGGGTTATTCCAGTCCATGTCGTTCCTAAGAAAGGAGGCGTGATGATCATCAAGTCAGAGAATGATGAGCATATTGCGACAAGGACGATCACAGGCCACAGAATGTGTATCGACTATCGGAAGCTCAACACTGCGACGAGAAAGGATCATTTTCCTCTGCCCTTTATTGATCAAATGTTGGAAAGGCTAGCTAATCATCAATACTATTGTTTTCTTAACGTTTATTCAGGTTTCATTCAAATCCCGATTGATCCTAAAGACCAAGAGAAGACGACGTTCACTTGCCCCTATGGTACTTTTGCCTACCGTAGAATGCCATTCGGTTTATGTAACGCCCCAGCAATCTTCCAACGTTGTATGATGTCTATTTTCACGTAATATCTTGAAGAATTTATGGAAGTCTTCATGGGTGACTTTTCTGTCCATGGTTCATCGTTTGAAGCTTGCTTGGGAAGCCTTGGTAAAGTTTTGCAGAGACGTGACAGATGGCATAATACTTGGGCATAGAATTTTACAGAAAGGAATAGAAGTTGATAAACCAAAGATCGAAGTTATGATGAATCTTCATCCGCCCACAAACGTTAAAGGAATAAGGAGTTTCCTCGGACATGCCGGCTTTTATAGACGATTCATACAAGATTTTTCCAAAACCGTGAGGCCCCTTACACGTCTGCTGTGTAATGATGTTGATTTTGAGTTTGATAATGATTGCCTCGTTGTGTTTCATAAGATCAAAGACGTGTTAGTCTCAGCACCTGTCGTTCAATTTTCCTATTTTTATTAGGTTTTCAAAGGAGAAAGCAAGTGATTATGGATACTTTGAAGGCATTTCCCACCATTTGAGCCTCCAGGAGTTATTTATGAGTTTTTGAGCAAAATGGACAAAGAGGCTAAGCAAATCACATTTTCGGACAGCTGCAAACCGCCAGAAGTACAACATCTTTTGAGAGACTTCCCGATATTCAATTTGGGAGTTCTTGGTGTCTATCAAAAGCCAGAAGTGTCAAGTTTCACCTCGAAGAAGAATCAGAGCAATCTCTTCAGCCGTTTGGGAGATACGTCTTGATGATTGAAGCCATGTTGAGACCGGTCACAAGGAGTTATGACCGGTCCGAGCTCTCTTGGCACGACCGGCCACACAAGGCCGTGACCGGTGCCTCCTTTCTTGGCACGACCGGTCACAAGGTGCCGTGACCGGTCCTGGATGTTTCAGCCTTGACACTTAATGAAACTACGTTGTTTTGTCCCGAAAGCCCTAATCTTGTTTCCTAAGCCTAAAAGCCTATAAATGCTCCTCCTAAACCTAACTTTTGCGTGTGGAACCCTAAACATAACTTAGAGAACTGACTTCAAGCTTCCAGAGACAAGAGCTGCCTCCTCGAAGAGCCCCTCTCGTCACCTTTAAGACCTTGAAGTCGAGCCTCCTCTATTGAACTTCAATCACCTCTCTTCTTCTTTACCTCTTTCTACATCTTCTGTTTGCTTTGTTGGGAGACAAGTCATCTTCTGTGACATCTACAGAGAAGTTTTCTTTGAACCCCCTTGATATATTTGAATCGTTTATGATGATGTTTATCATGATATCTATTGCGTTTCGTTGCATTATGAGCGAGTAGATCTCTTTGTTGGGTTTCATGGGGTGATTCAAAGGGAATTCATGGTTAGATTCATTTAGGTTGTTAGATCCGAACCTTAGTCACATATTAGGTATCTCTTGGGAAATCTTTATCTTAATGCATGTTGCTTTAACTGATCACCAAGCACTGAACCTAGAGAATAGGAGCGCTAACCGTGTAAACCTAGCTCTCGGACATAGTGTTACTGAAGCCTCGCGCCATGGTCTGCGAAAGTTGAGTCATGAAGCTTTGTGAACTTATCAAACTCGTTATTAATGCTTTGAATCGTGCGCCGTTGCCTACATGAGTTGAGTAACGGAGTACGAGGATCTTAGACATTCATTCTATTATTCATATGTTGTTTGTTTATCCGTGTTTGTTGTTGAGAACCTAGACTAAAGTCATTAGCATTCGCATATCATCTTGCATCTCATTTTTTTAGAACCATGAAGACCCCGAGATAACCCTAGACGCCCAATGTTTCCTAATATTACTTTAAAACTGACTTATTTACTTTCTTATTGCATTCACTTAGTGATTAGAAAACCCAAAACAAAACCCCTTTCATATCATTTTCTTAGCCAGAAACTCTTTCATTGCATTCATTACGTGTTAGCTAGTACTCTCTGTGGGATCGATCCTTACATACTACATACATTTAACTGTGCACTTGTAGTAGTCGTGTGTTTCTTTTGAGGTAAAAGATTGAAGCATAAATAACACGCATCAAGCTTTTTGGTGCCGTTGCCGGGGAGGAACTAGCTGTCCATTGAATTTGATAAGATTTCTCGTCTAAGATACTTTGAACTTTTCATTTGAATCTTTTAATTTTATTTGACTTTTTACTTTGTTTCTTGATAACCTCTTTGTTCCCTTTTAGTTTATTTCTCTTTGGATCCTTGCAGTGCATGACTAGGAGCCAAAACTCTGACACCGTGACTCCCATCCAAGACATCGATCGACTAGAACGTGAGCTTAGAAAACTTCGGAGACAACAAGTCATGGCCGAACAAGGAAACCAAGTACGTGGTGCCCTTGACCTTGGACCATTCCAACGAGCCCCTGTCCTTGATGAAAATGGACAACTGCTGCAAGACGAAGATGGTAACCCTGTCTACGAACCTGCCGAAGAAGATCACGAGCCTGCCCCTCGTGAAGAGAACCCCTTAGGCGTAGGAGACAACATCAATGTTCCTCCTCCTCAGCCTCCTCAAGTTATCAACGCACAACAACCTGCTAATGGTGCTAGACAAACCGCTTATGTGCCCCCTCTTAGGCGTGCCAACCATAACCGTACGATAGCCGACTTTGATGTGCCAAACCAATATCCGCATGATCGAGCTGCCATACGAGTTCCCAATCCACCGAGACGTGAGTATGAGATCAAACTTCAAATCATGACCTTGGTGAAGCAAAACCAGTTTTACTTTCTTCTCTATTTAGCGGGTATTAACCTAGTTTATATAATAGAAAACAAACTACAAAATGTGGAAGATAAATATATATACATATATGCATTAAATACATATAGATATATATATTAAATACATATGCATATATATATATATATGCATTAAAGATATATGCGCATATATATATATATCTATATATATATCACAATAAATTCATATGCAAATATAGATATATGCATTAACTACAAAAATACATATGCGCACACACACACATATATATATATATATATCACACTAGACTTTTTTTATAGGTTGTTCCTTTTTCTGTGAGATTAAAATATATCTAGCTAGAATTGTTGCATCCTAAAAAACATAAGTAATGACAACAAATAAGATTTCATCTTTTATGTTACCTTCGTTGATGTTGTTTGCTCTCATTATTCTGCCTATGACTTTAGGTATGCATTTATAGTTTTATGTCGATATTTTCTGGAACGGAAAAATATTTGATTAAAAGTTTTCTTAAAATCTCTGATTTTTAAACGACTCAAGGAAACGATAATGCACAAAAAGTCGTTTATTTGCAATTAAATATTAAAATATTAAATTTATTATTTTGTGCATAAGTTATTGTTAGTATGTCTGAGTATGAACAAAATAGGAGTACAATTTCTCGTACCATGTTCGGCGGGATGTACTGGGAAAGCGGACTGCAGTCAAACATGCATTAATATCCCAACGGAGGAGAATGTGTGGGAAATTGATTTGGCGACCATTTATGTTGTTGTATAGCACCTTTAAAATCTATAAATGATTCTTCGATATCTACTTTTCCTAATTACTAATTAATTCCTTATATTACATGTAATATCAATTAAATATTAATGATAAAATAAAAATATAATAAACATGATAGCTAAAAATAATCTTATCACAATTTCATAAAAGCCATTTGATCACAATAACTCCAAAAAAAATCACAAGAGAGAATATGAAAATCTAACTTTGACAAATAGATATTCCAAAATGTAAGTTAACTTTATAAGGAAAAAGAAGAAGATAGATAACATAAACCAAGTAAACTAAAACCTCTACAAACTAATAATGTCGTCCCGGGACTTAATTTTTTATTAATTTATCAAAAATTCATATATATTAAATTATATAGAAATAATTTTTGTAGTCTTAAATATTCTAAAATTTTCTCTCAAATAATGGTTTATTTAAAATTAAATGATATACAATATGACGATGCCTAAACTTAAAACTATGATTAACAATTTTATTATCGCAATAGAATGAATGTTAATATATAAAATATTAGACTATCAAAAAGAAAATAAATATTTTTCATAAATTTTATTTATAAGAAATCATTTCTATTCAATATTGATAATGAAAGTAAACACGATACTACATTACATCTTAAAGCTGTAACACTTAAAAAAAATTATCGTGTGTAAAACTCTTCACAAGTTTTAAATGCACATAAAGAAGACACCACTAAGAGTAATTAATCAACAAATAAAAAAGTGATAGATTCAAGCAAAATCCGAACTTTTATTTGAAAACATTAAATCCTAAAGATAATTTTTTACATACATTATATGATAGAGTGGAAAACAGTTTCCTACTTGGTAGACTGAGTCCAAGATATGGAAGACCCAAAATCCTGAAATTTGGGAGGATAAGGCCCATCTCACATGCTGAATAAATGAGAGAGTGTCAAACAAATTACATGAGCATTGTGTTGTCCTACGCCCATACCAACTCTCACTAAGCATTAAATGCACCATCCTGCCACAAATGTTGCTTTTAATTTGAGCAGCTCGCAAGTTGCACCTTTGCTTGCATGGTACCTAAGCTCCAAGCTAGGGGATGCAAAAGTTAGGGAACACTCAATCAGATGGTGTTTGTAAGAGTTTATCCGCCCCATTTGACAGCGCATGGATGGATCAACCCAAATCTTAACACGACTGGTAGTCTGAACAAAGTATTTAATATACATAGGATCACCTTATCATTAGCAAAAGGGTCAAGTTTTAAGCAAAAGATATTTATTACTACTAAACAGACATTCTGGAAGTTTAACTTTTCTACTTCCGAAACCACTCTTTTCCTTTTACGTTCCCTCAACTTATTAGTTCTCCATTCATTCACATTACCCATTATGAATTGAGCAATGAAAGAATCATCGAGAGGATTCTCTTTTCCCAGTTATCATGAGATTATCTATCTGGTTATTTTGCATGTCTTCTTTGTTCACTTGAGTTTGAAATGTCTCAAACGACAAATTTTGCAAGTTTGAAACATCGACATAAGCGATTAGAGCTAGAAGGAGCAGAATGTTGAGACTATTAAAACCATGTCAAATAAAGATGATAACTAGTCATCAGTCATCAGTGGATATGTCGTCTCATCGGTGGAAAGAGTCACTGATTAACACATCAATTAAAACATAACGGGTACACTACCACAATCAAATAGTATGTACATGTAACCCTTTAGGATAGAATCCACAAAAATGTAGAATGAACGCACTAAGACTACAGGGATTTTTTCTACCATGGAAAGGTGATGATTTTTTTAACCATTTTGGAAAATATAATCTTTTTTCCTTATATTCATACTTCTGTTAAATTTTCAACCCATAATTTTTTCTTTGTTTGATAAAGAAGAAGTTCTGAACCAAAGCTCGTAATCCTCCGACCGAACCGGGGATTGGAACTTGTCATAATTCTCACGAAAACGAAACTAAACATTGGTTGTTCTACTCTTCACTATCCCAAATCTTTCATGAGCACACACCAAAATCTGTTGTATTTAAATTTTTATCTTTCATTATTTTGTTGTGACCTTTTTAACACATTCAAAAGATATATTCCCTCTATTCCTAAATGTTTGTATTTCTAGGATTTTCACAGATTTTAAGAAATTAATAGAAAATACAATTTTAACCTTCTATTTATTAAATAACTATTTTTGATAAAATAATAAAACATAATTAAGTAGAGGAAATAATAGGAAATATAAAGCTAAGTTTTCATTGGAAATTGAGAAATAGTTTCTTTTAGAAAAATAAAATTTCTAGAAATACAAAAAAAATAGAAATGGAGGGGGTAATATTTAATAAAATTGTAATTAAGTTATGTTGTTGTAAAAATAATATCATTAAAAAACACTAATGTTGATCAATTGGACTAGGGATTTAAGGAAACAAAAAATATAGAAGGTGTGAGATAATGAAATTATATATGATTTAGGGATGCAAAATGGATTTATTATGTTGACCCAACTCATTAATCCATTGAGTTTGGAGTTAAATGGGTAGTGAGTTAACCCAACCGATTAACTTAAATGGGTTGGGTTAACACATTATCCATTTAATTTGATGGGTTAATCAGTTAATGGTTAAATGGGTCAAACCATTTAATTAAATAAATAAATAAATTATTTAATTTAATATAATTTAATTAATTAATTAATTAATTAATTAATTTAATTTAATTTAATTATTATAAATTTAACTAATAAAAAATCATCATCATCATCATTGAGAAAATTGTGGGTCCAATTTTGGCGGAAAAATTATGGATCCATTTTTGGCGGGAAAAATTGTGGATCTGTTTTTGGCGGAAAAATTGTGGATATGTTTTTAGCGAAAAAATTACGAATCTATTTTTGGCGAAAAAATTACGGATATGTTTATGGTGGGATAATTATGGATCTATTTTTGGCGGAAAAAATTACGGATCCTTTTTTGGCGGGAAAAATTGCGGATCCGCTTTTGGCCGGAAAATTATGGATCCATTTTTGGGTGGAAAATTACAAATCCGTTTTTGGCAGGAAAATACATGATCAAGTTTTTGGCGGGAAAATTGTTGATCCGCATTTTAGAAAAAAATTTCTATCTTTATTTTGGCGGGAAAATTGTTCATTTGCATTTTTTGGAGGGGAAATTGAGAGATGGTTAAAATTAGTTTGGTTCAACTAAATTAAATTAGTTTGAAAATTGGTTAAGTTAGTTAAATGGTTATAAATGGTTAAAATAAATTGTTAAATGGATAACTCATCAACTCATCACAAACCAACTCATTTGACCCACTAACCTATTAGGGTCAAAAATTTCAATATATTAGAGTTGATGGGGAATTGAATTGGGTCAACCCATCAACTCATTATCCATTTTGACACCCCTAGTTGGGATGCATCCCAAAATTAATGCATCTTTTAGTGATGTCCGCTTTCCAAGTACATCCCTTCGAACATGAATGGAGAAATTGTACTCATATTTTGTTCATAATCAAACACATTAACAATAACTTATACAGAAGATGATGAATTTAATCTCTTAACATCTTAAGTTAAAATACACTCCTTTTTTTGGGTGCATTTTCCTTGACTGGTCAAAAAATCAAAATTTTTAAGAAAGATTTTAATCAAATATTTTTCACGTTTCAGAAAACACAAACACAACAATAAATGTGCTACCTGAAGTTATAGGCAAAAGGATGAGAGCAACATCATCAATGAAGGTAACATAAAGGAAAAATTACTCGTATAATACTAAAATATGATGTAATTGCTAACTTAACTCAACTTAGGAAAAATAAAGGTTAATCAAGTTTTTTCGATCACAAAAATGCCTTTAAAATCATTTCTTAGGAAAAAATAATTACAAAATTTTCATTAACAATTAGTGCCACATCACCAATTTTTTTTTTTTGAATGGAAAAAGTCAAATTTTTACAGCTTTGCCACTACTGACATATAAATCCGCAAAATAAATATATGTATTCAATGCATATGTGTATATATATATATATCTATGTTCCACATTATGTAATTTGTTTTCTATTATATAAATTTAGACTGTAACATTTTTGTCAGCGAATTTTATTTTTAATTTATTTTTCCATTTCAGATTGTATTTACATAGTAACCCATTCCACATTATGTATTTTTTTTTTTTTTTTTTTTTAGCAAAAATCTTTCGATGGTAAAATAAACAGAAAAAATAAGTATTAGAAGCATTGGTTAATGGGAAAAATGTCAAAATAATCGTCAACTTTCAAAAAGTGTTGAAAAAATTGTCAACATTGCATGTGATGAAATATATAACAAAATTTTGGGGACTTATCATTTTAATCGCTAACCTTGGTTGACATTTACAAATTAATCACAGCATTAAGTCATCTTAGGGAAGAAACTAACGGTCCCATCTTGTTTCGTTGTAGAACTTAACTGCGTGACTAAATGGGAAAAATCAAAAAATTTATCAATTAAAATGTAAAGTAAATAAAAGTTGAGCATTGATTTTACAACCAGAAATTTTTTAAATTTTTCACCATTTTGTTTTCTGTGTTTTTAATGAAAGATGGAAATACAAATTTTTGAGAAACATTTTCTTGTATTACAAGACTTTAATACTTTAACGTTACATAAACTAGGTAAATAACCGCGTTACACCGCGGGAATTTTCTTTTAATTTTTTTTTATTTATATATACTTTTAGTAAACTGTTTTTATGGGCAATTGAGAGATATTTTTTCTTTGGATCAAGAACTCAACCTTTTTTCTAAGAGAATTCTTGAAATCAAGTGAGGTATCACCACTTGATAAGACAACATAAAAATATTGTTTTTTATTATTTAAAGTATGTTTTTTTGGTAAAATCAAAATATTATGACATATTCAAAAAATCTAAATTATGATGATTTCTGTAACAATATAAAAATATCAAATTATTCTATATTTGAGGCAATAATAAATTAAATTAACTCGTTAAATTAGTTTCTTGGTGATAACACAATAATGAGATGTATAATAAACAAAATTATAATAATGAATATAGAAAGAAAACAAATAGATGTGGTGAATATCTCACCATAAGATCATGTAGATATACACAAATGAACATATACTAAAAGAAAATAAATAAATCTTATGAATAGTAATATTGTGTTGCTTTTTTATATTGCATTGAAGTTCTTGAACCCTACATGGATTTTAGAAACATTTGTATGGTTTATCTGAAGATTGCATACTTGGAACTTAAAACAAGATAGATAAAAATACATTATTACGTGAAGAGAAGATAACTGGGACTCCTTAATTCTATGGTCCTGATAAGAAGTTTTCAACAATAGAATGTGCAATTAATTTTTTTTTTGCAGTTGCTTCTTTCATTGTTGCACCAGTTTCAAACTCTGAGCTTTATGTTTAGTAGAGAGGTGAGTGAAACTCGCATCGTGCTTTTCAAATCCGTAAAGATGACAAAACTTAATATTTTCAGGATAAAGAGACAATAAATCTGAAATAAAGAAATATGAATCTAAGATAAAGAAAAACACGTTAACTTGGATCGGCTACAATTGTAATTTCAGATTTATGTTTATAACGGATTTGAGAAATATTAGAAAAATGGTAGAAAGCGGGAGAGAGTGAGAGACGGATTTAAGTCTAACGTGAATCGAATTTTTAGAGAAAGATAAAAAAGATTGAAACTATTTCAAGAGTTGGTTGTTTGTTTTCAAGAGGTGAGTGAAACTCGCATCGTGCTTTTCAAATCCGTAAAGATGACAAAACTTAATATTTTTAGGATAAAGAGACAATAAATCTGAAATAAAGAAATATGAATCTAAGATAAAGAAAAACACGTTAACTTGGATCGGCTACAATTGTAATTTCAGATTTATGTTTATAACGGATTTGAGAAATATTAGAAAAATGGTAAAAAGCGGGAGAGAGTGAGAGACGGATTTAAGTCTAGCATTAGTTGGTTGTTTGTTTTCCCGATTTTTTTGTTTCTTAAATTTTTTGTTCAAACTACATGTAGGAAAATATAAAATTTGATTAAATTGCATTTTTTTTTTGTTAATTTTTGTTATATTTTAATTTATTAAACAAATTCCTTATGATATGTTTTTATCGGTTAATTGACTTGTGTTTTATAAAATAAAGAATTAAGTATGATGTGTATAATTAAATCTGATGTGTTTAATTAAAATAATTTGATTGGATCCTCAAAATTTTTTATTAATTGACATGTCAACAGCATAAAGCATAAAAAATCTGATGTGTCAACATTTGGAGAGACACTTGTATTATTATAGTGTTGATTATATATAATTTCATTATCTCACCTTCTAATATTTTTGTTTCCTTAAATCCCTAGTCCAATTAATCATCATTAGTGTTTTTAAAGATAGTGTTTTGACGTCAACATAACTTATTTACAAATTTATTAAATATTTTATCTTTTGAATATGTTAAAGGTCATGAAAAAAATAATGAAAGATAAAAATTTAAATAAACAGATTTTGGATGTTTAAACATTAAAAAAGTTCCAATTTTTGGTGTGTGATCATGAAATAGTGGGGATAGTGGTCCCAAAGAGAAGAACAACCAATGTTTAATTTCTTTTTCGTGAGGAATAAGACAAGTTCCAATCCCACGTTCGGTCGGAGGTAGCAATCGATGGACTCCAGCGCCTTTACACAGCGGGGAGAGTGTCACCGCTAAGCTCCAGCGACCAAGCACAACGACATGGTGACCCCGCTGAGACGTGATCGGACATGATGTTATGCTTTGTTTTTAGAGAGATCGAGCTAGCCATTTTTGAGATTTCTCAAGAACAATGTATGAACCTTGGATCTATTATGAATTAAATCTTGTTATCCTTTTAATCTTTTATCAGTTCACAAAAGAATCATGCTTAACCAAGTATTTCACCTATTGCTTGTGTTAACATGATTATGAGTAGTCTCTTTAGAGCTTTGGATGACTACTTGTGGACAAGTGGAGTTTTGATTTGTAATTACTAAATCCATCCTTGTTAGGTGTTTTAATGCTAGATTAGCTTTGATCATGCTTGTTTAGAGCTTATGTATTTTCATGCTCACAAGGTGTTTGATAAAATGCTTGCACCAATCTTTCAAAAGCTATTAATTCCTTACATATGGCTATGAGAATACTTGATTAGGTTGATTAGTGGTTATTTAGGCTTGCTATTAATGCTGATTAATCATTCAGTAGCTAATGACAGTTATTAATGATTGGTTGATTAGTAAAGAGGTTGATACCATGAGAATAAATTAGTTGTCATTAGTGCTTGAGACCAATGGATTAGCTTTAAGAAGTAGAATGAAAATCCACTAATTAGCATTTGGTTACCCTATTCATCTATCTCTTCCCAAAACTCGTTTTCTCTTATTTGAATCTTCAAAACCCGATTTATTATTTGCCGCCTTGTTTACATTTCTATTTCGATTTCTTGAACTAAAAACCTTTTCTGGTTAGATGAAAGCTTTATTTGCATTCTTAGTGTGTTAATTATGTATTTCTCCATGGATTCGACCCTAACGTACACTACGTACATGGGTTAATTGATTGCCCTAAAAAAAGCAAATATCAATTTGGCGCCGTTGCCGGGGAAATTAGCAATCAGCCAGTAGGATTAATTTGGTATTGTTTTGAGACTAAGCTTTATTTTTCGTTTGTTATCTAACATTATTGTTTAGCTTTTGATTTCTCCTTACTTGTAGGTGCATGAACTTGAGAAGCCAAGGTTTACAACATTTGGTTGATCAAGTAGACGACATTCGACGGTTAGAAAGAGAGAATATGAGAGCTACAAGAAAGCCTGAGCGTCTTGATAATTTGGATCATTTGGATATGGGGGATAATCAAGCTTTACCCGGTTTTGCAGTTAATGTTGATCAATATGGGGTTGGGAGAGGTAATGGAGGTGGACAAACTCCGGTTCATCATGCACCAAGACCCGCCATAGTGATTGAAGCTGATGATGAGACAAACATTCATGGAAATAGCACAGGGATTAGGCCTCCTCTGGTTGAGAATAATAACTTCGAGATCAAAGAAAGTTAAATCAACATGGTACAAGGCTCAAATTTCCATGGTCTACCAATGGAAGATCCCACTTGATCACTTTGACCAATTCGACCAGTTTTGTGGAATGGTAAAGAACACTGGTATCTCGGAAGATGCTTTCAAACTTCACATATTTCCATTCTCACTTGGATACAAGGCACACCAATGGGAATAGCATCTTCCTCATGACTCCATAACTTCTTGGGATCAATGCAAAAAAGTGTTTCTTGTCAAGTTCTTCTCTACATCAAGGACGGCAAAGCTAAGGAATGCAATCTCAAATGTTTCTCAAAAGGGAAATGAAAGTCTTTGTGAAGCTTGGGAGAGGTTTAAAGGCTATGCATCTCAATGTCCACACCACGACTTCTCAAAAGAGTCTCTCTTGAGTATACTCTTCCACGGATTCTTGCCTAAGTATCAAATGCTATTGGATACCGCTAGTAATGAGAATTTCTTGGGACACGAAGCGGATAATAGAATTTTTTTGGTAGATAGCTTAGCTCAAAGCGATGGTAAATACGGTGAGGATTTTGATCGCATATCGAGGGATGAGGTTGAAATTAATGATCATAACCGCAAGGAGTTTAATGCTTTGAATGAGAAAATTTACAAGTTTCTCCAAGCTAATCAAAGACCAATCAGCTATGTAGGTGAAAGTGGAGAGTTCCAAGGTTATCAAGAGGTTGAAATCGAAGGTTTTGTTGTGTGACAAGAAAAGATGAACTATATAGGCAACCAAGGCCAATGTTACAATAATGCATTCAACCAAAACTATAGGAGTCATCCCAAGTTCTCCTATAGGAACGCAAATGTGGAGAATCCCCAAGATCAAGCCTACCCTCCCATCAACCAACAAGGGAAACAACCAAGGCCTAAATTCTCCAACCAAGGAACCTCATCTACTCAACCGGCTCCTCAAGAAAATGAGGTTAATGAAATGTTGAATCGGGTTCTAGAGGGAATAACTAAGGGTTATAAGGATTTTGGTAAGAGGTATGTGGAGATGCACAATAAGATGGATGATATGTACAATGAACTTAATGGTAAGATCAGTAGCTTGGCCTCTCACATGAAAACCATTGATCTTAAGGTTTCTCAAGCCTCTTCTAGTTCAAAGAATCCAAATAGAGCATTACCATGTAAAACCGAAGCCAATCCCAAGGACTTTTGCAACGTTATCTTCACAAGTGATTATTTGATGGATGAGAACGAAAAAAGCTATAGATGAGATTCTGAGGCTTCTCCACGGTTCTAGTGTGAGGGTTTTATTAGTAAAGGTGATGAAAAGATAAGGAGTGACACTAGAGGAAATGCCATGGTGTCAAAGAGGGTTGGAAAAGAAGATGCATCGCAAGGCAAGCCTCCTCCTTACGAGTCTACACGTCCATTTCCCGGGAGATTTATTACTAAAGCTCAAAAGAAAATCCTCTCGAGTTTCAAGGCAAGTATGAATGGGATTTGAGTTCCATTGCCCTCTATTGAAAATTTTTACCGAGTTCCTACCTACAAGAAGTTCATTCAAGCCATCCTTGACAATCGGTCAAAGGTAGAGGAAGTTATGAGGTTATATGAACAACCAAGCGAAAAAATACATGAACCCAAGTCACTTCCAAAGGTTAGAGATACGAGAAGGTTCCTCATTTCTTGCTCACTTTGTGATTTGAAGCTTCATGATGCTTTGTGTGATTCGGGTTCAAGTGTAAATTTCATATCCCTTGCGATGGTGAAGACACTAGACATAAACAAGAAGAAGCCTAACTCTTCTATGATTATGTATGTGGATGCCTCTTCAATGTGTCCAATTGGTTTCATTGAAGATTGCTTAGTGCCAATGGATTTCATGGTGGTTGAAATGGTTCAAAATTGTTGAGTGCCTCTCCTTTTAGGAAGACCATTTCTCCACACTACAGGAGCAAGCATAGATTTCCATAGAAAGATAGTGTTTCTACAAGAAATCAAAATTAAGGTTTCCTATCCCATTGAGTCATCCCCTTCAACACTTTGTGGTACCACTAAACATGAGGAAGCATAAGGGGAGAGCGTTAAGAATGTTGGAACTCTTCATGTGAAACAAACCGAAGATGTTAAGGTTATGGATGGTGGTTGTCCAGAACTTCTATTTGAGGAGCCAATGGAGACAAATTTCATGGCGAAGTCACCAAAACAAACACCCCCTCCCCCCCCCCCCTCCCACCCCCTCCCACCCCCTCCCACCCTTGTCACTACAAAAAAAAAAAAAAAATAGGCCCATTGCATCACTTATTTAATGTAGTTGCATTACTTATAATTGATGCAAACTGATTTTGCATCATTTATGTAAGTGATTCTAGCATCAATAATGCAAAATATTTGCATCACTTGAGATTAATGTTTGCATCAGTTTCTGTAATCGATGTTAATATACATCATATAAAAGAAGTTATGTTAAGTTTGCATCAATTACAAAAAAATGATGTTAATTTTGCATCAATTAATATAAATGATGCTACATAGTTGTATCATCTGTTTATAACTGATATTATAATTGCATCAGTTGTAAAATAATGGATGCTAAAATTGGTTAATTTTTATAATTTAATTTAATTTAGTTTAGTTAATTTAAATTATTATAAAATTTATATGGTAATAGGTAAATTTGTTTATAAGGTCGCACATATTATTTAATATGGAAGTAAAATAAACATGTTAAAACAATTACTTGGTGATGAAATTTTTCATCTAAACCCTTAGTAAACTTATTCTAAAAAATGATGAGTTTATTTATAGGGGAGTAATTTTCTCCTCCCAACTTGTTTTGGGATGTGGAACAAATGTAAGAAAACATATTGCATCATTTTTCAAATGATACAAAGTTTCCATCATTTAAACAATTGATGCTAATTTTTATTTTGTATCTTTTTTTTTAAGTGATGCAAATTAAGATTAGTTAGTATCAATTTTATTTAATTGATGCCAAATAACTAATTATGACATCACTTATTGTAATTGATGCTAATTATTATTTTTTGTATCGCTTGTTAATAAGTAACTCAATTTATATCACTTTTTTTATTGATGCAACAAACCCTTTTCTTTTAGTGTGTGCCTACCCTCAAAGAGCTCTCTCCAACTATGACTTTGCACCCTTGGAAGTGTGTTGATGGAGGGATTGAGTACAAAGTGAAGTGCAAGGGAATGACCAATCCGTTTGCCAAGGTCAAAGCGATCCTAACATCAGAGTTTAAAGCAAAGGACTCACCGGGTTTTCAAGATGCAATGAAGGAAGTACTAACCATCAATTTCAAAGGTGGAACAAATCTCAACCGATCCAAGGAGTTCTATAACTCCTCCTCTCTCTCTTCAATCCTTAAGATTCGCAACTAGGGCCGAGGTATGGCTCTTTCTCTCCCTTGTATATACCATTTATTTTCATTCTCAATGTTTTTTGTTTTGCATTTTGAGTGTTTTGGTATCTTTCTTGAATTTTATCTCAGACCGAGACGCTGTGAAGTAAGTTTGGGGGAGAGACTCGTGTACTAATCATGTGTTTTGTGTTATTATTATTTTTTTGCATATTTGAGTCACATGCATACATGTTTTTGCATAGAAAAGTCTAAAAATTGAAGACTTTGAAAAGCACAAAAAAAAAAAGTAACATGTAGCTTTTTTTTTTATAACTATAACATGTAGCTTTGCATTTGCATATTTCCTTTAAGATCGAGTCTAGAAGCATGTATATTTGCATTTGCATATGCATAGGGGATAATTATGAGATTACCATGTAGAAGTTCAATCTTAGGAATACAATCATTGCCTTTAATCATAGTTAATTATTGCTTTAGCATCTTTGAAAATATGAAAAATTCATGTATGGGCCTTTGCATTCTTTGAAATTCAATTTCTACTTTTGTAAAGCTTGCATGATCTTTGAAGCATCTCTATGAACTTGACATTAAATTGAATCTAATTTTCTCGCTTAGTGTGATCTAAATGCGTTCTCATGGTCGACTGTAAGTTTCATTCACGTTTTCTTAACCTTTTCACCACCCTTGTGCTAACCCGAATGGCTACTCTCATCTTTAGAGTAGTTCCTTACCTTAACCTTAAACCATTTCTTCCAAACCCATTGTTATATTTGTTCAGTGAGGCCTTTTCCTTGATTATGCTTTGATCCTGCAAAAACTTGAGAGTATCGGGAACAACAGGGTTTAACTCTCGTTTTAGCTAGCAATGGTAGGTGTAGAGATTAGGTTGGGAATGAAAGACTTGAATGGTTAGAATAGCTGTTGATTTTGGGTGTTGAAAAAGGAAATAAAGCAAAGCTTTTCAATGTGTTGAAGGTATCCCTAAGAAAAACCAAGTGATAAGCCAAAAAGCTCCATACCTAAATTATGAATAAGAAAAGAAAAGTGTACCTACCCTTAGATGGAACAAAGTAAATAAGTATAGGGAGCAAAAGAAAGCAAAGAAAAGGGGTAGAAAAGAGCTGAGTGTTGAACTAAAAATTTTTCTACGAGACTAAGAAAAGAGATTGATCATGAAGTTGAGGATTGAAAAAGACCAAAGAGTCTATTGATATGGGGGTTTAAAAGAGAATGAGAAGAAAGTTAAAAGGGTAGAGAATATGATGTGCTTCATAAGATGGGGTAGACTAATGAGAGTTGAGCTTGTATGCATCAATTTTTCCCTTTCTTAGATGGATTTTGCATTTGAATAGCATTCCTAAAGAGAAGTTTTCTTACGAATCGTTTTGAGTTATGAGACGAGATACATATCATTGGAGGGCTCTTGATGTCATCTTTTCAGAGCCGCTTACTGATCATGTTTCTGATTTAAACTCCGGCTGGATTCAGTGTTTGAATACGACAGCAACTGTGATCAAATTATGAAACTCTAACTCGAAAACAGTTATGATGCTGCAACTTCAAAGGAACGTAGAAGGCTTATCTGAAGTCTGATCTTGATGAAATTCGGTGGAGAGCTTCATAGCACTACTATCTTAAGATTCAACGGTAGGATTGATATTTCAACGGTTAGTTGTTGATTTGTTCATGTATTTGATTGAGACATATTCCTATAGATCAATCTCACGAGTTGTATTGTCTGGTTGAGCAAACGAGCTTGGTTTGAGGTTAAACTTTGTTGAAACCTTGAGAACTTATGGATATAAGTCTCAGTTTATGGATAACTGTTGTTGGCGTGTGAAGGGCTGTTGATACGATTCTAGTTAGAGAATCACTCCCCAATCACACACCGGGAAGCTAAGATGACGATGATAAAACTCCAGGCTTGAGCAGCAAGCGATCTTAAGTTGAATGGGATGATAGACGCCACGAGAGGATGCGGAAGGCCTCTTGATAATTCTGGTTCGAACAATCTAATCACTAGAATTGTTCTTGGATTTCTAATTCGAATCACTCGAAAGAGAAAAGAGTTTTTTTTATTAAAAAGATGGTTAAGAAAATGCATAGGAGTGTCAGAGACAATATAAAGAGAAAGGAGACGAAGAGGAGAAGAGAGGAGGGGCGGAGAAATAAAGTCTCGGCGAGTTCCAAGACATGCATTGGAACTTACCAAAGACCAACACACAAGCAAACTCACACGCATACATAATTCTCTCAGACATAAGTTCAAAATTTAAATTAACTAAAATAAAAATAAGATAGAAGGATAAAAAGATGGGCCGCGCCTAAAACTCTCGAGACGGGCCGAACTTGGTCGGACTAATGCCACGCAAAGAGGAACCTATGGACCACGAACCTCATTAAAAACCTTCCTTTGGAAAACCACTTGGGAAAAACCAAAGGCAAGGGAAAAAGAGTGTAAGTGAGCCATAGAGCTTGACACTAGCCTTCCCGGACATGAACCATGACCAAGGTGGCCGCGGTATCACTTGCGTCCAAGTGACCCGATTGAACCAAAGCATGACGTAGCAAGGCTCCAACAGTATTGTTAAGCTCCTTAGTCCTAGAGTGAGTCATAGAACCAGCTGGTACTTCCTTGGCCGACCAAAAATGAGTCCTAGCTCCAAGTGGCTCGTCCGAAGCTCCCTTCTCGACCGGTTCAAGCATTTCCTCGACCAGTTCCAGCTTTTCCTCGACCGGTTCCAGCATTTCCTCGGCCATCGGCTTTCCATCCTGGGTGCCATCCATTCTCACATCATGCTCCCCCAGTTGAAAAGGATTTGTCCTCAAATCCGGAGTACCTGCCAAGAACAACGCTAAGTTAGTCTTCCAAAAGAATAGAAGCTTAATAAGACCATAACAATATTTAAAAATAAGAGAAAGGTAAGGAGGAAGCTTAGGAAAAGGTTCGGCATAAAGGCTGTCGGTGATTGGAGGATATGTAATCTGTCCATGGTTTCCAGAAGCGCTGAACACTTTCCAAAGATCTCCCTTGATTCCAAGCTTTGGATCACGGAAGTAGTGTAGAACAAAGGTTCGGTGACGTGTGGTTTCATTAGTTGAGTTTCTGTTCTTCATTTCAAACGTCTGTTCCTTGCAAGCCTTAGCTCTGTCCTTTGATCCTGTCATATCACAATAGTAAGTAAAATCCTGATTAGAAGATAGGAAATCTACTACAGGACCAGGTTGTACTATCATCGATTTAAAGCCATTAGAAACTATTTTATAGAGTTTAAGGAATCCTGTTAAGTCCAGAATGTTCATGGACTGGACTTGGATGGTTGCATTGGTCTGGCTCTCTTCCTTGACTTGAAAAATGTATAGAGTCTTCTCGCCATCATAAGCAAAGTATTTGGCACTCAAGTCGGATGGATACTTCTCGAAGACTTCATCTTGTTCTTTTGGTACTTTCTTGTCTTGATGGGATGGTGGAGCTTTGTCTTGCCGCAGAGACACACTGTAGTGGTAGAAGTGATACTGTCTCGGTCCTTCACCTATAACCTGCAAAGATTCAAACTCACTCGGTGGCACCGGTGTAATGTTAAATGAACAAGTAAAAACATCATTAAGTCCAAAATAGTTCGGTTCAGCCCAAGGTTCGTTTCTTTTACTTATCCCAGCCATAGCAAAATGATTGGCTTTCTTGCTTGGTTCCTGTTTGCCTTGGAGTCGAACTTGATCAAGATAAACTTCGTGTGGAGACATCGGAACTAGAGTGGTCTTCCTTCCTTTGAACTCGAACGTATGCCGGTTGGTGAAGCCATCATGAACTACCTTCCTATCAGATTACCACGGCCTCCCAAGCAGAATATGTCCAACTTCCATAGGTGGCACATCACACAAGATTTCATCTTCATATTTGCCGATGACTATAGGGACCTCCACTTGATGCTTCACTTTCATTTCTCCATCTTTGCTAAGCCATTGAAGATCATACGGCTTTGGATGCTTCTTAATTTCTAATCCCAGCTTCTTAAACATTGTTTCACTTGCCACATTAGTACAACTACCACCATCAATGATAAGGCTGCACACTTTTCCCTTGAAATAGCATCGCGTGTGAAACAAGTTAGCTCTTTGTTCTTGCTCTTCGGATTTAGACTGTATGCTGAGCGTCCTCACTGCTACTAGCAACTCTCCCTTAGCTGGTAACTCAACATCCTCATCTTCACGCTGTTTATCTTCTGGTTGCTCATCCTCGGATTCATACTCGCCATTATCCTTTAGAACCTTTATCCTTTTATTGGTACACTCACTCGCATAGTGTCCCATTCCTTGGCACTTGTAGCACTTGATTCTACTGGTTCTGGATTCAGTCTTTCCTTTATCTCCATAAGTATTTGCTTCTGGGTTTGAAATAGCCGGCTGCTTGCTTTTACTTTGTAACCTCGGCTTCTCTTCTCTCGGATAACCTCTTGTGTAACTAGCGTTTCCTGCTCCAAAATGGGTCCGTATAGGAACTCTCCTCTTAAGCTGTTGCTCTATAAGTATAGCTTGGTGTAGCATTTCCTGTAGGTCGACATGAGGCTGCATCTCCAACCTATCTTGTATATCACGCTGCAACCCTCCTAGAAACCTAGACATGGTTGCCTCTCAGTCCTCTTGAACATCAGCTTGTATCAACAAAGTTTCCATTTCCTGGTAGTATTCCTCAACACTCTTACTACCTTGCACAAGCCTTCTCAACTGATTATGCAACTCCCGGTAATAGTAGCTAGGCACAAAACGTTTCCGCATAATAGTCTTCATCTCGTTCCAAGTAGAAACCGGATACTCTTGATTTCTTCTCCGAGACTTAACCAACTGATCCCACCAACTCAAAGCATAGTCAGTGAACTCAGTAGCAGCAACTTTAACTCAGTTCACCTCAGTGTCATGTTGACAATCAAACACCAATTCAATCTTCTTTTCCCACTCCAAGTAAGCACTCGGATCATTTTTCCCTTGAAAAGAAGGTATACGGAGCTTGAGTCCTCCAAAGCCATCCTGAGGCTGGTTCCTCTCATTTCTCATGTGCCTTTGCCTCCTATGACTGCTACGAGAAGAGCCACTGTAATAATTCTCTGCTTCAAAATCTCCAGGTTCCCTTAGAAGCGGTCTTTGATTGTTCTCCCGGGGTTCCCTTAGAACTTCTTCTTTTTGCCTCACTTGCTGAACGTTTCCCTCATCATTTCTTACTGTATTCATGCCTTGAGATCCTCTGGCTTCACGAATCATCTCTGGAAGGACCTGTTCTTGCAAAACAATAAACCTCTCATCCATCAATCGCGCCATCGTTGCCGTGAGAGCTTCAATCAGGAGCTTGTTGTTGTTGCCGCTTGTTCCACTGTGATCAGAAATCCTTTTCCTGAAACAACACAACAAAATACACCAGTAAAGAGTCCTTTTGAAGATCGAATTGACCCTAAATCATAAGAACACGAAAAATGACACTTGGTATCCTATTTTCTCCGAAGAACACTAATCGCGACCGTGGAAGTCGATCGGTCACGGAAAATTATCAAAACACTTCCGAAAATTCCCAAACTAATTTTAACAAATACTAGACTCATCCTAGATTCATTTTCAGTTGATTTCACAATTTTTGCACGAGCCAATATTTGAAAAATTCGAACAAGTTTTGACGAAATCACTTAACTTCTCAACCTGGCTCTGATAACACTTGATACGATTCTGGTTAGAGAATCACGCCCCAATCACACACCGGGAAGCTAAGATGACGATGATAAAGCTCCAGGCTTGAGAAGCAAGCGATCTGAAGTTGAATGGGATGATAGACGCCACGAGAGGATGCGGAAGGCCTCCTGATAAGTCTGGTTCGAACAATCTAATCACTAGAATTGTTCTTGGATTTCTAATTCGAATCACTCAAAAGAGAAAAGAGTTTTTTTATTAAAAAGATGGTTAAGAAAATACATAGGAGTCTCAGAGACAATATAAAGAGAAAGGAGACGAAGAGGAGAAGAGAGGAGGAGCGGAGCAGTAAAGTCTCGGCGAGTTCCAAGACATGCCTTGGAACTTACCAAAGACCAACACACAAGCAAACTCACACGCATACATAATTCTCTCAGACATCAGTTCAAAATTTAAATTAACTAAAATAAAAATAAGATAGAAGGATAAAAAGACAGGCCGCGCCTAAAACTCTCGAGACGGGCCGGACTTGGTTGGACTAATGCCAAGCAAAGAGGAACCTATGGACCACGAACCTCATTAAAACCTTCCTTTGGAAATCCACTTGGGAAAAAACAAAGGCAAGGGAAAAATAGTGTAAGTGAGCCATAGGGCTTGACACTAGCCTTCCCGGACATGAACCATGACCAAGGTGGCTGCGGTATCACTTGCGTCCGAGTGACCCGATTGAACCAAAGCTTGACGTATCAAGGCTCCAACAGTATTGTTAAGCTCCTTACTCCTAGAGTGGGTCATAGAACCAGCTGGTTCTTCCTTGGCCGACCAAGAACGAGTCCTAGCTCCAAGTGGCTCGTCCGAAGCTCCCTTCTCGACCGGTTGAAGCATTTCCTTGACCAGTTCCAGCTTTTCCTAGACCGGGTCCATCATTTCCTCGGCCATCGGCTTTCCATCCTGGTTGCCATCCATTCTCACATCAGCTGTGTCGTGTTGTGGAGTGTGATTTTGGCTGTGTTGTAGGCATGTGTCGAGGAAGAGTTTGACGCACAGGAGGAAGTCATCGCTTGTTTGTGTTGTTGGTTTCCTTCTCTGGGAAATTATCCTTAATCTGAGGTGAGTGCATGACCATGAGATTAGCTGTGGGATTTTGAGTGTACTAACATGTTTTCTTGTATAGAGGCCATCGGATGAGAATCTTTAGCATGTTATTGATTGGATGATTGGTATTGGTTTATATGTTTTTATATTCATTTTCCTGTGTGTATATATCTCGTAGATGGGAGGATTGCCTCACTAAGTATTTCAAGAAATACTTATGCATCTCTTCGTTATGATGCATGAAAAGAAAATAGTGTGATCGTGGAATCATGGCGAGGAGAGGAGGATGATATAGGGCTCGGGTTTTGAGGTTGTCTTTGTCGAATGAAATTGGAATTGGGAGATTTTAAATATTTAAGAGAATATTAATTATCTATTTAATTGAGGTTTAAAAAAAACGGGTGCAGTCGTTTTAATGACCAAGGAGGACGTGATACCACATGAGTCCAAGTCACCTTCTTAAGCAAATGCCAGATGTGGTAAGGCTTAGCGTACTTGGTAACTCTCTTTGTCCGGAGATTATTCTCGAATCCATGATTACTTTTATTGGTACAGAGACAATTCTTGAGTCCTTGAGCCACTTTCCATGCTCCTTTAGCTCCATGCTCGTCCTTAGCTCCTTGTGCTATCAATGCTCCTTGCTCCAAGTCCTTAGAGCCTCTTAGGATCGTATCAGGCCCCTCTTGTGGAAAAGGATTTTTCCTCAAATCCGTTGGACCTGCCAAAAACAACTTCAAGTTAAATTCACAAAGAGGTAAAAACATATATAGAGAAATTGTATTGAAAATTAAGAGAAAGATAATAGTAAGGAGAAAGCTTAGTGAGAGGCTTGGCCTAGGGGCTGTTGGTGAAAGAAATATGAAGATCCGGTCCAAAGCCTTCAAAGGAGCTGAACACGTTCCAAAGATCTTCCTTTGTTCCAAGCTTTGTATCACAAAAGTAGTCTAGAACAAGGATCCCATGACTTGTAGATTCTTTAGTTGAGTTTCCATTCTTCAGGTCAAAATTATGTTCCTTGCACGCCTTAGCACTTCTTCTTGATTCTGTCCTATCAATAAAATAAGTAAAATCCAAGTTAGATGATAGGAAATCAATAACAGGATCAGGTTGTACTAGCATTGATTTAAAGCCATTAGAAATTATTTCAAAGTGTTAAAGAAATCCTGGTGGATCCGGAATGTCCATGGCTTGAACTTGTATGGTTGCCCCCGTCTTGTCTTCTTCCTTGACTTGAAAAATATATAAAGTCTTCTCTCCATCATAAGTAAAGTATTTGGCACTTGAATCGGATGGGTACTCCTTGAAAACCTTATCTTTGTTTGCTGCTTCTTTTTCTTTAGCTGGATATGGAACTTCATCATCATGCAATAGAGTCATACTATAGTGGTAGAAGTGTCCTTGTCTTGGTTCATCACCTATGCCCTGCAAAACTTTAGGTTCACTCGGTGGCACCGGTGGAGAGTTAGAAGCACAAGTAATTTTATTCAAAGAGGTAAATGAATTAGACTCAAAATGGTCAACCTATTTTCTTATTCCAGCTATAGCAAAGTAGTTAGGTTTCTTACCTTGCTCTTGCATACCTTTGAGACGGATTTGATCGAGATATACTTCATGTGGTGTTAATGGTACTAGCGTAGTCTTTCTTCCTTTGAAATCAAAAGTGTGTCGATTGGTGAAGCCATCATGTACCATTCTATGATCAGATTGCCACGGTCTTCCAAGCATTATATGACCAGCTTCCATAGGCAAAACATCACACAGAGTCTCATCCTCATACTTGCCAATGACGATAAGTACTTCCACTTAATGCTTCACTTTCATTTCTCCATTTTTATTGAGCCATTGAAGATCATACAGTTTTGGATGCTTCTTTATCTTTAATCTCAGCTTGCTAACCATTGTCTCACTTGCCACATTCGTACTACTTCCACCATCAATAATAAGACTGCACACCTTTCCGTTTACATAGCATCGCGTGTGAAACAAGTTAGCTCGTTATTCTTGCTCTTTGGTCTTGGACTGAATGCTTAACGTCCTTACTGCCACTAACAATTCTCTTTTAGCTGGCAGCTCGACATCCTCATCTTCATGCTTCTTAGATTCCATCTCTTCATCCTTGGATTTGTACTCACCCTTTTCCTTTAAGACCATGATCCGCTTGTTGGTGCTTTCACTAGCATAATGCCCTATTCCTTGACACTTGTAGTACTTGATTCCACTAGTCCTAGCCTCTGCCTTGCCTTTGTCTTCATATGGTTTAATTTCAGGTTTTGAAGTAGTCAGCTGCTTGTTATCTCCTTGTACTCTTGGCTTTTCATCTCTCGGATAGCTTCCTCTTGTATAACTACTACTTCCAGCTCCATAATGTGATCGTATAGGTCCTCTCTTCTTAAGTTGATGCTCTATAAGAATAACTTGGTGTAGCATTTCCTGTAAGTCCACATGAGGCTGCATCTCCAACCTGTCTTGTATGTCACATTGCAAACCTCCTTGAAACCTCGACATAGTAGCTTTACGATCCTCTTGTACATCAGCACTTATCAAAAGTGTTTCCAGCTCTTGATAATATTCCTCAACAGTTTTACTCCCTTGCACAAGTCTCCTAAGCTGATAATGCATCTCACGATAGTAGTAACTCGGCACAAACCTCTTTCGCATGATATTCTTCATCTTGGTCCATGTTTTAACCGGATACTCTTGGTTTCTTCTTCTAGACGTTACAAGCTGATCCCACCAACTCAAAGCATAGTCACAGAACTCAGTAGCTGCAACCTTCACATGATTCACTTCATTATAATGTTGACACTCAAACACCATTTCAATCTTCTTTTCCCACTCTAGATAAACGTTTGGATCATTCTTTTCTTGAAACGACGGTATACGAAGCTTAAGTCCTCCCAGGCTGTCTTGCGGTTGATTCCTCTAATTTATAACTTGCCTGTGCCTCCTTTTACTGCTACAAGAAGAGTCACTATAATAATTCTCAGCCTCAAAATCGCCTGGTTCTCTTAAGAGTGGTCTTGGAAGGTTTCCCGGTAAATTCATTGGTAGTTCTTCTTGTTGCCTCACTTGCTCTCTGTTTCCTTCCTCATTTCTTCCTGGATTTACTCTCTGTTGATCCCTGACATCTCGAATCATCTCTGGAATAACTTGATCCCGCAAAGTATTGAACTTCTCATTCATCATCCGCGCCATTGTTGCCGTGAGGGCTTCAATGAGGAGTTTGTTGTTGTTGTCGCTTGATTCACTTTGATCGGACATCTTTTCCTACAAAGAGACACAATAATAAACAAATAAAGAGTCCTTTTGATAATCAAATCGGTCCTAAAGCACAAGAACACTAAAATAACTCTTGGTATACCAAACTAGCCGATGAACCCTAATCGCGACTGTGTAAGATGATCGGTCACGATAAAAATATCGAAACACATCAGAAAATTCCGAAAGTAATATTAAAAATACTAGACTCATCCTAGGTTCAGATTAATGGTTTCACGATTTTATCACAAGCCAATATTTAATTAAAATTCTAAAAAAATGGTACGAAAATCACTTAACTACTCGATGTGGCTCTGATACCACTTGACACGATCCTGGAGGAGGATCTCGCCCCAATCTCAACACCGTGAAGTTAAAAAGATAAATAACTGGTTCCAGACCCAATTACTGAGCACATGGATGTTTAATGGATCGAATGACGCCACAAGAAGTCGCGAAAAAACCTCTTGATAAGTCTAAGAGTCCCCTATTATTCGAATCACGTGAAAAAAGTAGACAATGATCTAAGCTTTGTAAAGGTTTTTGATTGATAAAAGACTAGATAAGAAATACATAAGAGTTTTTACCAGAATATAAAGAGAAGGGAAGAGAGGAGCGTGAGAGAGAGAGATGAGTTACGAGACATGACTGGAAAAATCGCATAACGACTACAAACTTAAACACACAAGATTCAAATTCAAATGAGGAAATAAAATAGATAGATAGATAAGGGTCGCGCCATATAATCTCTGTAATGGGCTGGGGTGGAGTTGTACCAATGCCAAGGCATAGATGTACCTATGGACCACAAACCTCATCAAAAAGCTCTCTCGGAAACCCAGTTGGGAAAAACCAGAGACGAGGAAAAAAGAGTGTGAGTGTGCCATAAGGCCTTGCACTAGTCTTCTCGGACGTGGACCATGACCAAGGAGGAGGTGGTACCACATGAGTCCGAGTGACCTTCTTGGCAGATGCCGGATGTGGTAAGGCTTGGAGTACTTGGTAACTCTTCTTTGTCCAGAGACTATTCTTGAATCCTTGATAACTTTTATTGGTCCGGAGACAATTCTTGAGTCCTTGAGCCGCTTTCCATGCTCCTCTAGCTCCATGCTTGTCCTTAGCTCCTTGTGCTACCAATGCTCATTGCTCCAAGTCCTTAGAGCCTCTTAGGATCGTATCAAGTCCCTCTTGTTGAAAAGTATTTGTCCTCAAATCCGTTAGCCCTGCCATAAAAAAACTTCAAGTTAAATTCATAAATAGGTATTAAATAATACTAAAATATTTATACTGTTTAAATATTTATCGGAAAATATTGTTAGTAAAATAGTTGGATAATAAAATAAAACATAAACTAATAAATTTTCAAATAATAAATTAAATAATTCTATAGAATTAACAAAAACATGAAAAAGATGCAATAATAAAAAGAGTTAATTTGACAAATGGGTTTTTAAAAAAATTAATTATAGAAATGGGCTAAATACTATTCAAAATTAGAGAAATAGGGAAGTTGTATTGTTCATACATTTATCTCTCACAGCCGTATCCCTCATTTTTTCTCTTATTTACGAAACTGTGGCACTCCACTTTAAAACTCAAACCCCTCATGTTTTTCTTATTTATTTTTGTGCCACTCCTTTCCTATAGAAAAAAATAAACGAAATATACATACTTTCTAATCTTTTTGACCAATTTGAATTCTGAGACCAATAAAAATTCAAATAGAAATTAATGCAGCCAAATATTAATCCTTAAATTTTTTGAGAATTTAAGAAATTCAATTTTGTTATATTTTACGGATTTGTAAATTTTTATTTTGTTTTATCACAATCTCATACACCACCATATCTCTACACCGTTATATCATGTACACCATGATGTCATGTACATCTCGTACATCAATGGTGGTGTACGTTATGTAAAAAAATGGTTTACAAAGATTATCATATAACATAAATAATTTTGAAGTTCATTTTTTTTGTAAATAGTTACAAATGCTATAACGATTTTTAGAAACATTATCGTTATAATCATCGTGTTTTACTATTTTAATGTACACCATTTCAAATTATAAACGTACATCATTTCAAAATATAAACTTACACCATTTCAAAATAGAAACACATGTAAAAAATTATGCATTATCGTGTATAATCAAAATAGAAACACACATATTTTATAATATTTTTAACCTATTTAAAATATGAGACACATGAATGAGTGAAATTGGATTTGTTTCAAATAGAAACGTACACCATTTTAATGTACACCAGTTCAAATTGAAATATACAATAATTCACATTGAAATATACACTATTTAATGTACACCTATGACTTGTAATGTACAATATATTGTACAATGTCATATAACGTACACTATCTTTTACACTGGCATATCACGTACACAATCTTGTTCACTACAATATCTCTTCACCATTTTGTACACTGTTGTATTTTGTACACCAGCTTGTTCATTGCTGAGTTGATATTTAATAAAAATAGTATGTTTAAAATTTTAAAAATATAACAAAATTGTACTCTTTATATTCATAAAGAAAATTAAAAAAAAAAACAAGAATTGATGAAAAAAAATTATTTTATGAAAATCTTGTAATGAAATCAAGTTAGAATAATCTATGGAAAAAATAAGAAAGAGAAAAAAAATTATTTTTATTAAATTTTCTTGCTTTTTCTCCCTCCCCTCACGTGTATGATCTTTCCTATGGACTACCATAGGAATTATGGGCAATAGTTCGCGAAGTTCAATAACGAAAGAATTCTAGAGCCCATAAAGAGACACATATGGGACGAAAACAGCATATACCCCTACATGTCATTTTGCAAGATGAGAGAAGTTAATATTAGAGGAACAACTGTATTAGTAAGGAAGTGGCTACAGCCGCATTCACCAAATTGTAAATAGTAACTGGTCCAAATAACCAATTACTTTTGAAAAATATTCTACTCCGACAATTATTTCTAATAAAAACTAATATATATATGCATCTAAAAAGTGTAATAAATAAAGATATATATATATACCCGCGCAACGCGTGGGACTTACCCTAGTATATGTATATAGCCTTCCTTCCTCTTATCACAAATAACTCTCTGAAATTCTAAAGTTTCTCTTCATGATACAATGTTCACTAAGTGGATGAAACTAATTAACGTGATCCAGTTGGACGCAGCCTCACGTATAATCAAGACAAGCAAGAATTTTTCTACACGACAAAGAGAAAGCAGTTTCAGCAGAGAAGTTAGCATCAATCCATAAATCATGTCAATGGTTCTAAAACCTTTGAAGAAATACAAATGTCACATACAAAACTTACGAAGAGAGTTGTTATGCCATGGGTATTTACGAATGGCATGAAAAAATGGCTGAATTATCGCAACGGGCTTCTGCATGGCGGTTACGAGAAAAACATTCCAGTTCAGGAGAAAAATCAATTAAGAATGTATTTACAAAAATCTTAGAGAAATAATGTGATCGAACACACTTTTTTATCATTCTTTTTCAAAAATTTATTTGATTTTACTCGATAACAAGTGTCTTTATATATTTACACTTGTGTGAATATTGTTTCTTACAAAAATCTACGATATCATCGTAAAGTTACATAGTGACCCTAATGTTTTATAGTGATTTTAAAACATGGTTACTAATACAACCATATTTAATCTTTTTGAGGAAGAGACTCATCATGATGTCGAGTCAAAGATAAAATTAAAACATGAAAAATATATACTAAATGTAAATAAATAAATATATATATTAAAACACTGCAGCGTATCATTGAGCCGGTCACCGGTGGCTTCCTCACTTACTGTCTTCTTTCTAAGCCTTACTTTCTTTTCTATTTAGCGGGTATTAACCTAGTTTATATAATAGATGAATTAAATATATATATATGCATTAAATACATATAGATATATATATATATATTAAATACATATGCATATATATATACATTAAAGATATATGCACATATATAGATAGATATATATATATATATATCACAATAAATACATATGCATATATATATATATATGCATTAAAGATATATGCACATATAGATATATATATATATATATCACAATAAATACATATGCATATATATATATATGCATTAAAGATATATGCACATATATATATATATATATCACAATAAATTCATATGCATATATAGATATATGCATTAAATACAAAAATACATATGCACACACACACACACTCACATATAGATATATATATTAAATACAAATGCATATATATATATATTTATATGTATATGCATTAACGATATATGCACATATATAGATATATATATATATATATATTTCACAATAATTATGCATATATATATATATATTAATACATATATATATATATATATATATATATATATATTTCACAATAATTTTATATGCATATATAGATATATGCATTAAATACAAAAATACATATGCACACACACACACTCATATATATATATATATATATATATATCACACTAGACCATTTTTATAGGTTGTTCCTTTTTCTGTGAGATTAAAATATATCTAGCTAGAATTGTTGCATCCTAAAAAATACAAGTAATGACAACAAATAAGATTTCATCTTTTATGTTACCTTCGTTGATGTTGTTTGCTCTCATTATTCTGCCTATGACTTCAGGTTTGAATCGCGGATATGACACACCTTGATTCGATTTTGATTGAAGGATATTACTCACCAACAATCGAGATTTGTTCTTCAAGAACACAAGAGAAAATCACTCTCAAATTTTAATAAAAAGAAGTCTGGATCTATTCTGCTCACAATCGGAAGTTTTAAAGAAAAGATGAAGTAAAAGAAGACAATAAATTAGCACAGAAAATTATTCGGAGCAAAAGAAAGTTCAAGTAGCGGCAACGGAGTTTTATGATTACGCAATTAATTGGTGGGATCAGATTGTGACGAGTCGAAGACGTAACCGAGAACCGCCTGTAGTTACTTGGGAAGAGCTGAAAAATCTGATGAGAAAAAGATTTGTTCCAAGCCACTATCATCGGGAGTTGCATCAAAAGCTTAGGCGTCTAACTCAAGGAAGTAAGAGTGTGGAGGATTATTACCAAGAGATGGAGTCTCTAATGCTTAAGGCCGATATAGAGGAAGATGTTGAGGCAACAATGGCCAGGTTTTTGAGTGGTTTAGCTCGTGATATTCAAGATAGAATGGAGCTTCAAACTTATAACGATTTGGAAGAAATGCTTCATAAGGCTGTGTTGGTTGAACAACAAACTAAGAGGAGAAGTACTTCTAAATTTTCCTATGGAGCTGGAGCGGCTAACACCAGGACGAGTTACAGCCGAGATGATAGGACCGTTACCAAGCCAAAATCGGATCCTAAGCCCTACGCCAATGCTGAAGACGCCAAGGGTAAAGCCGTAGCTACTTCGTCTAGAAATCGGGACGTTAAGTGTTTCAAGTGTCAAGGGAGAGGACACTACGCCAACGAGTGCACCAACAAGAGAACTATGATTCTATTGGATAATGGCGAGATTGAAACTGAGGAGGAAAAGTTTGAAAGCGATGGTGAAACCGAGGATGAGGAAATAGAGTTACCAGCCATTGGAGAATTATTGGTAACAAGACGTTCTTTGAGTATTCAAGTTAAAGACTGTCCAAGAGCAGCGGGAGAACTTGTTTCACACGAGATGTTTGGTACAAGGTAAGGTTTGCAGCCTTATTATTGATGGTGGGAGCTGTACTAATGTGGCTAGTGAAACAATGGTGAAGAAGTTAGGGCTGGAAGTTAAGAAGCATCCGAAACCTTTTAAGCTTCAATGGCTTAATGATGCTGGTGAAATGAACGTGAGCAGCCAAGTATTGGTCCCTTTAACCATAGGCAAGTATGAGGACGAAATTCTATGTGATATTTTACCTATGGAAGCCGGCCATATACTACTTGGGAGACCATGGCAGTTCGATAGGAGGGTCTTACATGATGGATTTACTAACCGGTACTCTTTTGAATTCAATGGCCGAAAGACGATACTGGCTCCTTTGGCGCCACATGAGGTTCATCAAGACCAACTTAAGCTGAAGCACCAAGAAAAAACCATTGTGAGAGAACCCCTAAACACGCCACCTCAAAACAAAAATGAGAGTTTGAGAAAAACCAAGAAAAAGGCTTGTGAGAGTAAACCCGTGAGGCATTCAAATTTCTTTGTGAGGTCTAATGTGGTTAAGAGAGCTTTATTCTCTCAACAACCCGTTCTTTTATTTGTTTACAAGGAAACTTTGCTGAACCATACTAACCCCATTGCCTTTGAGTGAAAGAGCAAGCTTGGATGGAAAAAAAAAGCTGAACTTGTTAAACAGATTCACGAGAAAGCAAAGCGCAACATCGAGGAGAAAACAAAGCTGTACGCCAAACAAGCTAACAAGGGCAGGCGCAAGATGATCTTTGAAGAGGGAGACCGCGTTTGGATTCATCTAAGGAAGGAGAGATTTCCGGCTGAGAGGAAGTCTAAGTTAATGCCTAGAATTGACGGTCCATTCCGAGTCACAAAGAGGATCAACGATAATGCTTACCAACTCGATCTCCAAGGTAAGTACAACGTGAGTTCAAGTTTTAACGTTGCTGACTTAATCCCTTTTATTGCAGATGACCCAGATTTGAGGACAAATCCTTTTCAAGAGGGAGGGGATGATGTGATCATGGATAGCTCACAGAAGCAGCTTGAGGCCGAGGATGCTTTAGCAGTATCAAGTGGACCGATGACAAGATCAAGAGTTAAGGAGCTCTGCAATGCAATCACCACATTACTCACTCAAGTTCAACCGTCTATAATTCAGCTCGGAAACATGGAGAATAAAATTGTCTTGGTTGCTCGAGTGGACTAATAAACGGGTGATTCGTTTGTACTTTTTTCCTAGCCTTTGGTTTTTTTCCCAATGGGTTTTCCAAAGGAAGGTTTTAATGAGGCAAATGGGTCACTCCAATCCACCTAGTCCACTAGAGTCCACAAGACAAGTCCAAGTCCAAGTCCAATAGTTTGGGAGTTTGTTTGCTGAAGTTTCAAGCCCAAGGAAGAATAAATTCAGCCCAAATAAATATTTATCTGATTCAAATCAGTCAAAGAAGAGGAGAAGTTGGCGTGGGAAAGTCCAAGAGTTCATCCGAAAATTAGTTAATAATGTCTTAATTTTCTGTGCTAATTTATTGTCTTCTTTTACTTCATCGTTTCTTTAAAACTTCCGATTGTGAGCAGAATAGATCCAGAATTCTTTTTATTAAAATTTGAGAGTGATTTTCTCTTGTGTTCTTGAAGAACAAATCTCGATTGTTGGTGAGTAATATCCTTCAATCAAAATCGAATCAAGGTGTGTCATATCCGCGATTCAAACCTTGGCGTTTTCAAGTGTGTCATATCTTGGAAAAGTCATTGAGGAAATATCCAAGGTCTTCCACAACCTTGGTGTGATCCATTCATTCCACCACTATCCATCTATCCATTCCTTTCAATCTACCCCTCGAAAGTGCCGATTCTAGGGAGGATCATATCAACAACGCCATATATGATCGATACTCGGAACAACATCATCCGGTGACCGCTCAATGCCACCAATGTTCATATCGGACCATTCTGTAACCGCTCAGGCTGCCAGACGTGGTCTCCGCTCTGCCAGGCGCAACCGCCAACGATCACACCAACCTTTAAACCCGCCAATACTCAGGCTTTCACGATATTTCTCTTGAACTCTCGGCCTTTTCCTCGCAGACCCCGTATTTTCCTCTTTAGAACTCGCGACCCCTCTCTAATGTCGCTACTCCCTCTTATTTGTAAGCGTTTCCTTGTGAAACCGCTCCCAAAATTCGTAACCCGTTCTCAGAATCCTGCCTTGGTTATTTATAAGCATTTCCCTCGTGGAAACCGCTTCATAACCGCCCTGAAACTGACACATGCGCGTCCTTTCCTACTAGTAACCGTTCCCGCGTCCTTCCCATCCAGGTAACCGTTCCCACGCGTCCTTCCCATCCAGGTAACCGTCAAGGTAACCGTTCCCGCGAGAACACTCGCCATTGCTCGGTAATAATTGGTCCCGCTCTTCACTCGAGCCTTGACAGAAATAACCCTTCCGCACTCTTTCACTCGGTAAGAATACCATATAACCGTTCCCGCCAATTCTCCTTAGCTCCTTTACCGGGCCATTCTGAAAACCGTCGCCCAGGTAACTATTACTGAGTAACCGCCATTCCCCTCCGAGAATTACGGACCACTACCCAGTCACTCGGAAATGCTTCCTCGGTAACTCGTAACACTGCCCGACAGTTCGATAACCGCTCCGAATAACCCGGGAAGCCTATTTCCCACTTATCAATCCAACACTCTTGGATTCCATTTCCGTTGATCCTTCCCAAACCTTGCACCGTCTCTATCCGGTAAGGTTTGCGGAACACGGGTGTTACATAATGGACCTATAGATCTACGGATACTGTTAAATGCCTCAGTTGATGCAGCATGTGATGGGCTGACATGGTGGCCACTGCCATCTCCAAGTTCACCCGAGGCTGCCACACTTCAATCTTTCTTTTCATCAATAAGGTTATCTCTAAGCTCTTCATTACGAGACTCTGACTACAGCTAAAACATGGGAGATTCTTCGACCAAAAGAGCACCTAGCAAGGAGTGGGCTAACTCTGTTTGGTTTTAAAGGGGTCATATCTGGAATTTAAACTTTCCGTGTTTACTTTTGATATTCCTTAGCTCTAAGCAACGGCCTATAAGCAAAGAGCATCTCAATTCGTATATTTCAACTTTCAAAAGGATAATTCTTAGACATCTCAGTACGCATATTGACAACTGTTCACAGTTTTGTCTAGACGAATCTTGACAGTTAGAGTCCACGCTCATGAAAATTCACTGATGGTAATAAGATTGAATTGGCCATTATAAGGATTTTATATATTCATTTTGAATATCATGACATTGAGGCGATCTCAAAGGCTTTTGTAAATGTGAAATTTTAAATAGAAGTGGTTTACTTGATGAAAGGATGCATATCTTTTGAACTCAGTCTTATCCATGGCGGCGAATCCATCACCATTCACCGGAATCTGTAATTTTTGTTTAGATAATTTTTTTTAAAAAAATCTAGTTAATGGTATCTATTCGGCTTTCTTTGGTTGAAGTATTTTATTGTTTTTTTCTATGAGGTGTGTAAATATTTCTTTTACTTTTTCTAAATAATAAATCAATTATTTTAATTCTAGGATATAGCGTGGACGTGTTATCGAATAATAATGATCGCAGTAACTCTATGTATGTGATGCTGTTTGGTCGTAACAAGAAATTTACAGAGTCAATACATCGTCGCGTATCATCGAGTTTAGGTCGTGGTTATTAGAGCTGTCAAACGGGCATAAGGCCCGCGGGCATAGCCCGATAAGTACTCATGCGGGGCGGGCATGGACAATATAATTTTTGTCCAAGAATCAGCGGGCGTAGCGAGCATGACCAGGCAGTTTTGCGGACTGTGCGGGTTAAACCGCTGCGGGTTGGCGGGCATGCGGGCGATCCGCGATTTGAAGCTTCTCTTTGGTGTAGAAGTTTTGCCTTCAACTGAACCTTTTGTCTATCATAGAGGTTTTGCCTACAAGCTTAGCTTAAAAAAAATCTGCAGAAAACAGAATTGATCGATTGTTAATTTGTTACACAAAGAAAGTTAAGAGTCACAAATCAATCTTCTCTGTATCATTCATCATTCATAAAACATTCACAAAACTTCATAACGATTCATTATTTTAGTTTATCATATCATTCATCATCAATCACCAATTCATCATTCATCAACATAGTTACATAGTCACTTGAAACACATATCAGATCACTAACTCACAATCACATCCACGGATCAGAGATTCAGAAACACAAAAAGTCCTATAACAAGCTAAACTCATTGTCACAGACAAATCATCAAAATTCAACAAACAAACCATCTAAGTGATCATAGCTAAACGCCTAACCACTAACCATAGTTAACAGACATAGTCCAAAAATAAGCCTCTCTTATCAATATTGAAGCTTTCATACAATAGAAAGAGAAGCAACTGACCTGATGACATTGGAGAGTTCAGTTCATATAATTCACAGTAGAAGAGAAGCTTCTAAAATTTCACCATTATAACTAGCGGACCTTAGAACTGCAATTAATCATTGTAAACAGCAGGAGCTTCATGATCTTAAGAACTCAACAAACAAACCATCTAAGTATTCACATGAAAAACATAACACTAGCACACTTGATCAACAAACAAACCATCTAAGTATTCACAAAAAAAAAATAGAACCATGATCTCTAATAGTTTAAGTATTCATCCATCAGAGAGTTCGATCATTAGATAATGGAATCAGAGCCACATTGAAGAATATCCATAAATTGTAATAGGTTCTAAAACATATCTAAACAGAGCCATTGTCGACACTAAACAAAAATAAAAACCTCAGTTATTAAAACTTTTCAGTGTCAGAGTCCTGCTGGTAAGTTGTATTCTTTGAGAAGATATGGTAAGCTTTTTGTGGTTCTCTATTATTAAAGAGAACATAGAAAACGAGTTTACAGATTAAGAACATTTGCAATCTTCGATTTTTAATCCATGAGAATACAAAAACAATGTTTGTTACCTTCAACCTTGTTAAAAACCCATTTTGCTTTCTCTTCAACATTTGCAATCTTCGATTTTTATGGTACCTTCAACATAATCGCCTTTTAATCACACCAAATTGGAAGATTCGTAACCAAAACCCTCAATTTCACACTTTAATCACATGCAAAAAACCCAGAAATCAACAAATATCATACACAAAGAAAGAAAAAGATTTTGATTTCAAGAACAAACAACAAACAAGAAGTGAAGAAGAAGTGAATCGAAGAACACACCTATGCCCGCGGGCCGACCCGCATACCCGCTAAGTTTTGCGGGGCGGGTATGGACATGCAATTAGGTGGCCGCGGTCCTCGGCGGGCTAACCCGCGGCGGTCGGAGAAAACAGCGGGAGGTGGCGGGCATGGCCAGGCGGGTGCGGGCTCGCCCGTTTGACAGGTCTAGTGGTTATAGCTCTCGACCCTTGACCAAGTTCGTGAAATGTGTTAGAAAAGCGGTGCAAACGCAAAAAAAAAAAAGAAACAAAAAAAAAGCATGTTTTATCTTAAAAATTTCTCTAATTATTATATATTTGAGTGTTTATTTTTATTTTATTTTTTCTATATTTTTGTCGTTACATTGATTTTCATTTTTAAGATGATATCTTAATTATTTATAGATAATTTCATTGAAATTTGTTGATATTATTTGTTTCATCAGTTATGTCTCTTAGTCTTAGTTTACACTTGTTTATTAACTAGTATAATTGTCATAAATTTGTTTATAATGTTTAAATAATGGGAATATATTCTTTGTTCTTAAAATCTATATACTTTCAATTCAATGTCAATCAAGATAAAGTTACGTCAGTTTAAGTGTTTAACAAATTTATTAAAAAAAATTCAAATTATTACTTATAAATATGGTAAACACAACACTAATTAATTAAGACACTACTTTCATCTTCAATTTCTCTTTCTATCTTCGACTCTTTCACAAATGACCCATGTTTATTTTCTCAATGAATTGAGAATATGGAAGTCTGATTATACTATCGAGGTGAAGATCATTAGGAAATGGAAAGAGTTTCATCGTTATTTTGGTAAATCCGTTGAAATGATCTTGGCTGACACGCAGGTTTATATATATATATTTTAGTTGGATATTTTTATTTTAGTAACATGTGATTATTTTAGTTGCTAAATGAATTTTTCGGAATTGATATATATATCATTCAGGGATCAAAGATACACGCAACAATTCCTCTTCGCCATCTTCAACACTTTGATGAGAGATTCCGTGAAGGTCATTGGTATCGAATTCGATACTTCGATGTAAAAAATGCGATTGGGATTCGATATCTCTACACTATTATTTAAGCAATGTTAAAAGCACTCTAACCTTCTTTTACGTGTTATATTACACCAAATGCCATTGGACTTACATTATTAATCATATTATATAATTAAATTAGATTTAAATTTAAATTTAGTTTAACCAATTATTCTCTATATTCCTATTTTCTCTCCAATTAAATCATAATAATTATTTGTTAATATTCTTTCCTCTTTTTATTTTTATTTGATCATATGTTTAATAAATAATTAAACAATCATATAATTTTTATAATATACATTTTTTTCCACATAGGTTATAATTTGATTTTTTTAAACGGACATGAATTGTTTCATATATTATTATATCATTGAAATAATATTTTTGGTTTACCAATAATAGTTTAACATTTAAAATATGATAATTTTAATTCACTACATATATTAGATATAATTTATATTTAACTCATTAATTCTATCAGTTGGCTCTTTCTAAATCATATACTATATCTATTAGTTAATGAGATGCTAAAAACATAAAATAAATCTAATATAAAACACTAATAATAATCTATGACTATATAAACTAACGAAATATGAAACATACATTTATTCGCGCCGCACAATATAATTTACAATGGATCATGACTAATCAAGACGGGTCAATGGATCATGACGGGTCAATGGATCATGACGAGTCAAGACGGGTCAGAGCAGATAAAGATGGGTGATAATGAATCTGAGATCAAATTTCTAATCATTGATAATAATTAATATTGAACTAAATCAAACTGTTATAAAATTTTTGAATGGTGTGAAAATATATACATAACACCACTTAACTTTACAACTAAATTATGTTATAATCTAAATGATCAAATAAATATTTTTACAAATATAACAGTAACACTGCACATAGGTAATTATATATTAGTAATTTTAATTAACACAACACAAACTACATATAATAATACTAATAAATAAGATGTTAAAAACATAAAATAAATCTAATCTAAAAACTAATAATAATTTATAATTATATGAACTAACAAAATATGAAAGAAATATTTTCCCGCGATGCATATCGCGGGTTACTATCTAGTACTGCTGTTAATAATTATCGTATCCTTTTACACCGTGGGACAATGTTTAACTGGATAATTCCACTTTCTGATAATGCTTTTATATCACTTGTCAATTTTCATGACATTCTCTATGGAAATATCAACTATTTGGTTGGTAAGTATATATTAGTTTTTCAAGCCCTCCATTTGTTTATTTTGAATATATGTATATGAAGTTTGTTATTTATACTTTTGACTAGATTTTATTGGAATGGTTAAGAACCTTGGAGAAATTGAGTTAGTAGATTCTTTTGCTCATGGAAACGATTACAAGAAATTATCTTTCCAACTCCAAAACACTAAGTAAGATTTTCTCCTTTTTTGTTTATTAATAATTATCATTATAAGTTTGTTTTTCATATTTTGTAATGTGTGTATTAAATTACAGTGATGTTCTTCTATCTTGTATCGTTTGGGGAGATTTTGCTCAACGTTTTTATGATGCGGTTAGGAGATTTGAGGAGCAAAATGTTGTTTGTGTCTTTAGGTGGTGGAGGATTGATCGATTCACAGGTTATAACTCTTTCAGATAATTCTAATTTTTTATTATGATGATACAATATTCACCATATATATATATTGTTTAGGTAATCATGTTACTGTTCAAGCTGATGGCGATCCGGCTACGTTCATTGTAAATCCTGATATTCCAGAAGTTCGTCAATTCAGATACATGTAAGCATTTCATTTTACTAAATGTTTCCTATAACTGTTTGTTTAATATTCTGATTGTTTGTGAATATTTTCAGGTATCATAATTTGATCAATAATTGTTCAAGCCCGCCATCTGTTTTGAGTGATGAAGAGTAGAATTAGTTATTTAATTTTATCCCTGTTATAATATGTACTTTATATTTTCTGAACAATCTAAATATTTTGAACTTGATATGTTAATTGATATTTTGTTATTAGAATTCTGAACTAGCAATGGAATCAAAATCTGTAGATTTTTTTAATAAGAACTGATCATTATATTTTTGGCATACGAATATTTGTAATATACTATTCCGATCGAATATAACGAATTAAACACAATTTTCATTAAATTAAATGTGGTCTGACAAAATTTGTAACATCACTGTAATTTTGGTACCTCTTAAATTTTGTAAATATGAACAAAACAACATTGTTTTAATATTAGATAGTAAATAAGAGCACCATTAGTGAAAGTAATTCAATGGGTCTCTCACCGTTAAAAAAATTTTTAAATAATTAAAATATTATTTTTAATTAAAATAGTTAAGAATCGGTTTTCATTTGAAATTTTTTGATAACCTCTCAATAAACCTTTTATCCTCCACATGTCACTTCTTAAATGGTCTAGAATTTATTATGATAAATAAATTCTACAATAGCTTAAAAAGTTAATTATATTGTTTATATGTTAATATTTATCTTTTTATTTTTTTCTATAAATCATAAAATAAAATTATTTATCTAAAAGTTCCATTATGCATAATTTTAAATTATATATTAATAAAATTAAAATTAAAATAATATTAAATAATACAAATATGAAATATTAGAAAAAGTATAATTTTTTTTAAAAAATTAAGATTATATTTTTAAATTACTAAAATAATTAGTTTGTTTCCTATATATATATCCCATCTCTTCATCTTTTCATACACCTTCATTTTTTTTATTTCTTTCACTTAATTAGATTATGCATTCAAACTACCTATTTAATTTTTTAACAAATTTCATTGATCTTCTTAGTCTTATACAATAAGGGAGAGTGAAGATGAGTCAACTGGAAATCCCACAATATAGTAATATGGCGGGAGAGTGAGGGAAGTCGGCCAATTTATACCTCAATATTTTCATTAAGTCGAAATAATACATAAAGTATAGTGGTGGGGCAATTTATACACCAATTATAAAAATTAAAGTAATTCATACAAATATGGATGACTGTACATTTGAATCTTATGACGTAGACGACATATCATCTGAAACACAGATGAAGTGTCTCCACGTCATCGGCACATTTTTTTTAATACAAAATCTTGAAATAAAAATTAGAGGTAAACATCATTTCCATCTCATCTCGTCTTATCCGGTCTTATCTCATTGTCAGTCTCAAATTCATATTTTTAATGTGAATGTATTTTCATATAGTATAAGCTTTCAAATTTTGTTTGAAACAAAATTTCCCAAAATCCTATTTTAGAAAAATTTATACTAATATATATTATAATAATATGGTCATATAGAATATTACATACAAATATAATCTAAAATTTTCTAACTTTTCTAAAATGTACTAATTTATCATTAAGATATATAAAAAATTATAAAGTTAGAAAATTTAAAAGGTTTTCTAAGCTTTCAATTTAAATAAGACAAAACTAGAATTTTAAATAAAATAAAATATAATAACAAATTATGACATCTTAGAAAAGTTAGGAAATTTTAGATTATTTTTGTATGTAATAATATTCTATATGATCATATTATGGTATATATATAATATTATTTAGTACAAATTTTTCTCAAATAGGATATCAGGAATTTCTGTTTTTAAACGGAAATAGAAAACTTGTACCATATACAGTGTTCTAAATGCGCCCTACGCGGACGCTTAGGCGGCGTTTAGGCATTATACGGTGATTTATGCAGTTTTGAATAATTTGAGCGCTGAATAGCATTTATGCGCTCGATTACATGCCATATGCGGATGCTTAGGAAGAATTTTTAATGATGTCTACCTCTAATTTTTATTTTAAACAAAAAAAAATAAAAAAATAAACAAAAAAACAAAAAAACAAAAATTGTGCCGATGACGTGGACGACACATCATCTGTGTTTTTCAGATGACGTGTCGTCCACGTCATCAGATTCACATGTACAGTCATCCCTATTTGTATGAATTAGTTTAATTTTTATAACTGGTGTATAAATTGGCCCACCACTATAATTTAGGTATTATTTCGACTTAATAAAAATGTTGAGGTATAAATTGGTCGACTTTCCGAGAGAGTGATAATCAAAATCAAGTTCAAAACATAATCGATCCTAGAAAAACAAGATGCAAATGAAGTCCACACGAAGATATCGTTTTCATAAGTGCATGGTTAAATAATATTATATTTTTTTTATTATTATTACCATTATATACGATATAAACAAATATAACTAATTAATAAAATTAAATGTAATTCAAATATAATTTGATATGATTTAAAAGATGTTAATTATAAATATTTTATTTAAAATAAAATATAAATAAGTATTCAAGTATATTATATTAAAAATATTAAACTACAATTAATGTATATATCTTATATAATAAAGTAAAGTTTTTTTCTGAGAAGTTCTGAGACGCTGACACGTGTCACTTACAACCCATTTTCTAACTCTTCTTGAGACGCTGACACATGTCAAATACAATCTCTTCTCTAACTTTTCTTAATTTCTTATTTTTTCTAACTCAACCCAAAAACCCAAATTTAAAATTCCTATCTTCTTAAATATTTTTTATCTTATACTAACTAAAACCAAAAAATAAATAAATATTAGAATATTTATATATATTTTGATATATTTTTGATAATATTTTAATTTTTCGTAAAAGACATTATTCTTTTGGTTTTGATATTTTTTCGTAAAAGACATGATTTTTTGTAATGTATAATTTTTTGCTGAATTTATATAATACATAATGAAAATCATTTATCAAATAACTGAAAATGGCTTAAAATGCAACTATAGAACAAGAGTGGCTTGATAAGTGCAATTGGTAACCCTAAGTGTCTCTAATGCTCAACTCCAAATACAAAAAAAAAATAGCTTTACTAACTCCAACTATAAATTTTAATTCTAAATATCTTCCAAATATTTGGTAAAGACATGTGAAGTTTTTTTATGGTATTATTAACGTCCATTGGTGACAATGCATAATTATTCTCGGCAGGATTTATAAGTACATACTCATATTTTTTCTGTTGTTATTAACGTCCATTGGTGACAATGCGTAATTATTCTCGACAGAATGATCAAATCCATAAATACCTACTCATGTTATCCTTAATTGGTGTGTCTCTATTTGTTCTATCTTTATTTATTTTTTGAGTAGGCAAGGAAGACAACGAACAAGGACAATATGTTGATGAAGTTAAGGACACATAGTAAAATTCTAATATTTTTATTACTAGATTATTTAGAAGACAATATTATTTCTTATATAAAAAAGATTAATTTTTTTTTCTTAATCTCTTACTTTCTTGATAAAATATTTTTAGTTTATTTTTTTTCATACTAAACTCATAAAAACAATTGAAGAAATATTAAATAAGTATATTTTTATACTACCTACGCAATTAAAACCCACCATTAGGTTGACTCAAACATATGTAACATTATTTGAAAATATGTAATGATAGAGGTATTATCATTGGCATCACTGTTTGATGTTAGTATATTAGCTACCCAATTTATATATTATCATTTGCTGCTTCTTATTGGATATTGATATTAATTGAAACACAATATATGAATTGTATATTGATATATTATTTTGAGATATTTGGATATTGTTATGTGTAGGTCTGTGTTTATTCAAAAGCAGGACGAGACGACTCATGATCCGACGATCCTTTTCAAATTGCAAAAAGAAGGCTGAGAAGAGGAGGCTGAAGGCTTTGGAAAATGAACAATTTCGGGTCATGGAAACAGAATTTAGCTCTCTCTCGAATAACCTGAAGGTAAAAGATAACAAATATATACCACTTTCTCCATTAATATCATTAATCTTTTCTCTAGATTCTTTTTTTTTTAATCATGTGACTGTTACTTTATTATTACAGAAAAATGGAACAGCTCACTTGATTCACACATCTATGAGGAGATATAATTATTATTATTGTACGAGTCATTCTTTTTTTTAAGTTGGTTTTCTTAAAACAAGTACTTAGTTTTTGAGAATATAGAAATTGCTTATTACTGTAAATAACTAAACTGTGTAATATAAAATATTTAAAATAATCAATTTAAATTAAAAGTAACTAAACATATTTCAATATATATTTAGTTATAAAATATTACATATTTCATTATAGTAATTTCAAACCCATGCAATGCATGGGACATTCCCTAGTATCTTATTTAATAAAGTAAGGTTTTTTTCTGAGAAGCTCTGAGACGCTGACACGTGTCACTTACAACCCATTTTCTAACTCTTCTTGAGACGCTGACACGTGTCACTTACAACCCATTTTCTAACTCTTCTTGAGACGCTGACACGTGTCAAATACAATCTTTTTTCTAAAGCAAAAGATTCGAGTAGCCAGAAATATGACTAAATCTTCTGAAGTAGAGGTTGTTTGTGCATTCTTCAACTACTTCTTTGGGCAACGAGTTGAAGTCTTTTTTCAAAATTTTGTATTTAAGTTCCCGCCTTCAAACCACTTTTTCCAACCGCACTACAGGAAATCACAGTATTAATAGCACTTCAGGATATCAGTTTATTTAGTTATGCTATGGTTGACTAATGCCTGAGTTTTACATAGCGCTTATGAATTATAAACGCTATATTATGTTGGGAAGCAAGTTAAAAATTGGTTCGCGGGAATTAATTTTATGCTATTACACGATATTCCTCTGTAATAGCATATATTAATTCTAAACTGTTATTAAAGGGTTAGCCGCGAAATAAAAAAAAATTAGTTTTTCCACCTAAGTAAAATAATTGGGGTTTTTAGAAAACAAAATCTCCTATGTAAAAAAATTAGGGTTCATTTCACTCACTCTCGAGCTTTCAGTAATAGTATATTTCTCAATCTCACTGTCGATTCACTCAAACTCGGTCGATCAATACTCGATCTGTCTCGATCTTTCAATCTCAGTCTCTATTTCTTTCAATCTCAGTCTCTATCTATGTCACTCTCAATCTCGATTTCTCTCACTCACTCTCTGTCTCGACATCTCTCAACCTCTTTCCCGATCCTTCATCTATGTCGAGTACTCTACATTGTACTCCCGATTCATTGTGTGGTCGAATTTTGCATTGAAGGTAACTCGAGTCTGGGTTTTCTTTATTTGCATGTTTAGATTAAAGGTTTTAAGTTACTAAGTCTATTTATTATTTTGCTTTTTTTGCACGAATAGCTTTCGGTTTTTGCTTCAATTAAAAATATTTCAATTTATACAACTAGTTTGTGATCGTTTTTAACTGCTTTGGTTTACACAAATGATGTGTTGTTGTGTATTGAAGATTTTGTCTTTTGTCAATTTATTTCTGCAGATTATTGTTTCCTATTTTTCAAGGCTTCAAGCTTCGTGTTGTTTTATTTAAGCTGTTATTGATTGTTTTTTTCATCTTTATTGTTTCTACTATGATTTGATGTGAATTAGTGATAGTTATTTGAGTTTGGATTGATGAACTGGCTATCGCAATTGTATGTATAATTGGTGGTGGAGTTGTGGTCCTATTGTTTAAAATATGGACAAGCATGGGTTTTAGCTTTCAAGGTATAAATCTGGTTGTTCTTTTCATAAATTGCAAATGTGATTGTTCATTATATTTATTAAGTTTTGTAATTTTTATTGATTGTATACATGGCTAGTCTTGAGAATATAGAAGGAGCAAGAAACTTTGTGAGTATATCATTAAGGAGTTTAGATAATCCTGCTGAGATGTTATATCCCTCATTGATTGCTGCAATGTTTGCCATCAACTGATAGACGCAGTAGTGTATCAGTTAGTGATTAGGGGTATGGATCAAAAGTACAAAAGGATTTTATGTTGGAGTAAGCATGGAGACATAAAGAATGATATGTCGGATGTGCCAACATCAGAAATTGAGGCTTATGAATTGCTTAGGACCGCTTTTTTTACGGGTAAAGGTAGTCAACAGCCATGAAACCATATTAGAAAGAATTTGAGGAATCTGAAACTATAGAAGACACTAAGTTTAAGAAGAAATTGAAGGATATTGAAACTCCACTTTACTCCCAACTACACCAAGGTTTCTACAATCATGGCTCTTAACCAGATAAAAGGGAAGATTTGAATGTCAAAGAACTACTTTGATCATCTTTTGACAATAGTTCATGACATGCTACATGAAGATAATGTGCTTCCAATGTCGACAGATGAGATAAAGATATTCTTGAAGATTGTTGGGGTTCGATATGATGTCATTCATGCATGCAAGAATGATTGTATACTCTATCGGAAGCAGTATGATGAGATGAATAATTGTCCTAGATGTATTTCTTCAATATGGGAAATGGGTAAACACAGTGATGAGGAAAAGAAGGGAATTCCATCAAAAGTTCCTTAGGTATTTTCAAATCAAGGACAGATTCAAGAGGATGTTTGGATTAAAAAGGATGGTTGAGGATCTGTGTTTGCATTCCAACAATACTAATGTAGATGGTTTAATGTGACACCCGTGGACTGCTTAACTTGGGGTCATGTGAATGATCAATAGCAAGAATTTTCTTGTGTACTGAGAAACCTTCGACTCGGTCTTTTTACAAATGGTGTGAACCCTTTCTCAATACAGAAAATACAGAACACCAAGTATAGTACATGGCCAGTGTTAATATAGTGTTGACTATGTTGACCTTTGGTCCAACTACACCAAGCAACAACATTGATGTGTATCTAACACCATTGATAGATGATTTAAAGTATTTTCGGTATGAAGGTATTGAGGTGTATTACTCATTTTTGAAAGAGAAATTCCAACTCAGAGCTATATTGTTTTGGAGTATTAGTGAATATTCAGCCTTGGGAACACTTTATGGATGTAAAGTGAAAGGAAAACAAGCGTGTAATGTGAGTGAAAATGATACACCTTGTAGATGGTTGAAGATTAGTCTGAAGTATATGTATATGGAGAATATGAAGAGATTAAGGCATAGACATCTTTCTAGACGAAAAAAATGATGGATTGACAATATTGTTGAAGAAGAGACTGGAAATATAATTCAAATTGGAGCTAGCATATTTGATATAGTTAAGGAATTTAGGAATGGTTTTGGAAGAGTAACAAAAAAAAAAATTGATCAGTTGGGTCAAGATAATGTATATTCAGATGCAGAATATGAAGAAAGCGCTAATCAATGGCGGTAGAAGAAACAGTCAATATTTTTTTATTTACCTTATTGGAATGTAATTAATATTTACTTTAACATTCTAACTTTCAGAATATTAAATTAATATCTTAAACATTATGGTGAGACACTATCTTTTAATTTTTCATGTGTTAGGATTTCCCGGTGCGACATAACATTGATGTGATGCATATGGAAAATAATTCGTCTGAAGCTATATTATCTACTTTGATGCATAATGCTAAATTAAATGATGGCTTGAGAGCAAGAAAGAACTTGGAAGATCTTGGAATTAGAAAACACTTGCACACAGAAGTACGTGGGAAGATAACATACTTGCCTCCAGCTGCTTATTGGATGTAAAAAAAAGAAAAAGAGAGAATATACTTTCCTCCAACTGCTTATTGGCTGTCAAAGGAATGAAAAAGAGATTTTACAATAGATTGTCTAAGTTTAAAGGACTTTATGGATATTGTGTAAATATCGTTAATTTTGTTTCAGTCAATCCTCTTGTTATTGGTAGTATGAAGTCTCATGATCATCCCGTTCTGATACAAAACTTGTTTCATGTCACTTTGAGAGGATTGCTCCCAAGAGGAACTAGGATTGCGGTGACTCGAATATGCAATTACTTTAACATATTGTGTTAGCGTGTCATTAAATCGAAGAATCTGATATCCTTGGAGTCTGAGATTTTGGAGACAATGTGTCAATTGGAGCGGTTCTTACCTTCATCCCTTTTTGATATCATGTTACACCTTCATATACATCTAGAAAGAGAGGCACGTTTGGGTGAGCCGGTACACTTTCGCTGGATGTATCCTTTTGAGAGGTCCCTATTTTTTGTTTTCTCTTTATCTTTTACACGTGTTGTAATTTATTACTTGACAAATATTTTTTGTGACTGAGCTATAAATATATGAAAACACTGACTTCTCGTCGAATTTACGATGATTTTTTATCCTTGTAAGGTTTACGACGATTGATCCATTATGACTAGCGTTTAACGATGATTTCAACTTCGTCGTAAACGTGTTGTAGGACGTCGTTTACGACGAATTAACAACGATATCTTCCGACGTTAACGACATGTTTTCTTGTAGTGTACATTCTCCTGTTCGTATAGCTTTCCATTTTTTGGTTGAAGCACAACCTAATCCGATTATCACAGCGTATGATCCCTACATCTCGAAAATCTTATTACTTATGCTTATACATTCTTCTCGTCTGCCTTTTCAATATTTCTTATGATTTTCCGATACCTAATTTCGAGATTGTTCTTAAGCAGAAATGTCTCATCAATGTCAAGTATTGAAACTTTATTATTCTTGATTTGATTCCATCTCACAACCTATTTACTAAATATCTTTTTCATCTCTTGTTTTGTTTTCATGACAGGTTTCATTACACAACATTAAAAATTGGGACACCCCCAAGAGAGTTTTATGTAATAATTGATACAGAAAATGTTGTTTTGTGGGTTAACTGCATTTCTTGGGTCGGCTGCCCCAAAATTGGTGTACTTCAATTTTTTTTTTTTTTTAATAAGTTTCCTCTACATCACTTCAGTTTTCTGCAACATTTTCTGTTAGATCTTATTTTTTAACAAAATGGCTTCGGCTATTCTTCCGGTGGATATTCTAGTGAAGTTGTTCATCGGGATGATCTGTTATTGGGTACGATGGAATTGTAGTTGTGAGCACTATTTTGTGGTGTTTTGGAACGTCAAAAACGGAGTTGATTTGAACGAGAAATGAATGTCCAAATTTGAACAAATGGGAAAATTTCCCACATCGAAAACATGCAGAATAATCCTTTATATTATAAGGGAGGATGTTTGGGTCAGGCTCAAAGCCTTGACACCAATTTATGGCGTAAAGGAGAGAGAGCATGCCCATATTAAACTGGATTGGCATTGGGTTTAGATAAATGGGTTGGAGGCCTAATAGCCTTTCTCTTTTGGTTCATATTTGTTTTGACATTTGTGATCGACTTGTCAACACAAAAAAAAAATGTATCTATCTCTTTTGGGATTATAGTTGCATAACACCGTCACACTACATGAAAATAAAAATTTAACGAAAGAGTGTCTCACCTCCGTGTAAAATGTTCTTCGATCATCAAGTTTTGGTATCGATTGTTATCTTAATTCCATTTTTTTTTTATCATAACCTACTGAAAATAATTCAGTTTGTAGAAATCAAGGTTCCACATTTTCTTCATCCTGAAGCATCATCCTCTGCTACAAAGTTTATATGTTCAGACGAGAGATGTTACTCAATTTACACAGAAAATTAAGATGTACTCCGCAAGAAAATTTTTTCCTACAAGTGAGAGTATGCAGATAGAAGTGTCACTTCTGGTTACTATATCTCAGATGTCATTTCCTTTGACACTATTATTTCCAGTAACTTGACTGTAAAGTCTTCTCCTCCCATTGTTTTCGGGTAAGCTAGCAGCAAAATCGCAAATTATTTGTGTATATATGTCCGTACACATTCATGATATGAGATGCTTATGTACTCTATTGACAAACATGTGTAATAATGTACAAGTTAGAATTTTATGTTCTCTATTGACAACAGTAGATGGCATCGTTGGGTTAGGCAAGGGAAATTTATCTTTAATATCACAGTTTTCTACTCAAAGACTTGCATCATCAGTGTTCTCGCTCAATCTGAGTGGAGATAAAGGCGGTGTGGATGTAATGGTACTAGGTCAAAATCAAATGCAAGATGTTATCTATAACCCTCTTGTTCCATCAAAGTAAGTTCTCAACCTCTCTACTATATTGATCAACTCTTTCATATGCTATATGTTAGTAAAAATACATGTTAAACATTATCATGATGAAGCATTATGATAGATTGAACTTCTCAGTTAAGGACAATTTACTCCAAATAGAACTGGCAATCAGTTAGGGACACAGTATAATGTGAATCTGCTGAGCATTGCTGTGAATGATCAAATATTATCCATTAACCCAGTGGTGGAGCTACGCTGTTGGGAAGGGGGTTGCTTGACCCCATAACTTTTCAAATTTTTTTTGTTATATAGCTTAATTAATTAGCATTTTGGTAACATGAGTATTTAAATATAAGAATCATACGATGTGATATCCGTATTAGCCTAAGAAACCAAAATTATACTTCTCCCATTCCTAATTGATTATATTTCTAGAATTTGCCCAGATATTAGAAATTTGTTGAAATAACAACTTTAACATTCGGTTCATTAACTAATTAATAAGGGGCATAATAAGAAATATGAAGCTAAATATGCATAGGAAATAGAGAAATAACATTTTTTGAAGAATTTTATTTTTGTTGCTAAAAATAGAATCAATTAGGAATGAAGGGAGTATATGATTAAAACTATTTCAACCAATTTGATCAACATGATTTTTCATTCATCTAACATCAGATTAATTTTTTTTCCTTCTAAATACTTTATTAATAACATATGTTCATTCATATAACATTTGATTAATTTTTTTCCATCTAATACTTTATTAATAACCAATGTTGGAGTCAAACATTACAAAAGATGTAAGAAAATCGGGAGAAACATCATAAATAGCCCAGTCATAGACGTAACATCTGATTATTAAGAAAATATATAAAGCAAAAGTTAAATAAAAATTAAGCAAAAGTTAAGCAAAATATAAGAAACGCATATGTAAAAATCAAAACACATTTAATTTAGAGTTATTTACTCAAATAACTCACAAATATTGTGAAATGACTACCATAACAGAAATCTTATGTTATTTACTTAAATAGATAAACGATTAAGGAAATGTCCTTCAAGATAAGTTTTAAACTAATAATTACGATTATGCCATTTTAATTTATTTTTATATATTTAAAATAATATTTATAGTTACTAAAAAAAACAATTATTCTATTCTATTTCAAACTGAATTTATTAGAAAAAACCTCTTCAATTTCCAAATACAAACCAAATCTGTAAAAAAAAAAAAAAAAAACTTCTCTCAACTAGAATCGCGAACCCTAATTCGCGATTTTGGTTGGTCCTCTTGGCTTCTTCTCCTCCGCGTCGTCTCCTCCGCGTCGTTTCCTCCGTCTCTTCTCCTCCGTCTTTTCTCAGTCACGAATCGTCCCCGACGATAAACTGTTCATCTTCCCCGATAAATTTTTTGTTCAAAAAATTGTTCATCTTCCCCGACGAAATTTTTAAAATTTAGTTGAATTTCTGCATTGTAAAACTATAAAGGTTTGTGTTTAAGTTAATCTAAAGTTGCTATGTGTTCGATTTGATACCGATTCATTCGGAAACTTATTAACTCATTTGTTTTAAGTTTTAAGGATTTTCAGCGTTTCTTGAAAGGTTGAAAATTAATACGGTATGTAAATGATATTCTGAAGTTGTACATTCCATTTTCCGGAAATATTCCAGCTCTATTCCGGTTCTATTCCGGCCATTGTATTATTTGAAAAACTTTGGCGCAGATGTTTTTTCCGTGGCTGATTTACTATAATTGCGGATTTATGTGATGGCTGATTTATATTAAAGTTATTTGTTATGTGATGGCTGATTTTATATAGCAATGTGTTTATCTAATAGCTGATTTAAGTGTAAATGTTTAGCAACTAACTACGCTGGTTTATGTGTATATGATGGCTGATTTATAATTTAGTGTTAACAGATGTTATGGCTGATTTATTATGCTTTAATGGCTGATTTATTAGTTTCATGATTTTGTTTATGATAGCTGTTTTATGTCTATGATGGTTGAATTATTGTTTTTTGATGTGGCTGATTTATTAGTTTCAGTTTTGTAGTTGGTAGCTGATTTATGGTTTTAGGGTCTATGATGGCTAAGTTACGAAGTATGTATTGACTGATTTATGGGTTTTGTTTGCAGATGGATTCTTCTGATGGAGCAAACAAGTACCCGCTTAGATTTTATGATGAAGGGAAATCTCCATATCAGAATAGGAGCATTAATCATAACTGTCAGCTGGTAATTTCTCATGTCTTGGAGAATCAATTGGAAGAGATGCATGGGAAAAAATTATGAAATCAGTTGTTGGACTCATTCCTAAGCTAGTTGAAAGCGATTATGTGTGGTCTGCTAAGACTGTACATTTTCTTCTCACTCGTCAGTTGGCAATACAGAATGAGAATGAGATTTGGGTAGTGATCGGTGGTCAACCAATCAGGTTTAGCTTATACGAATTTGCTGAGATTACGGGGCTAAACACAGATGCACTACCAACTGAGAGTTGTGAGGCTGACTACAGTAGTTTTTGGACAGAGTTAGGTGTTCCGCATGGAGTTGGACCAAAGTATGATGAACTGGCTAAATGTTTTGGTAGGTGTCATGGATGGGAGTTACAAGAACGGAAAATGTTGGGGTTGTTATGTATTATTCACATGGGTATTCATGGTTTACATCATAATTCTAGACTTCCTCTAGAAACTGAAAAAAGAGTCTTCAATGATGGACACATTAATGATTATCCATGGGGTCGGGTGGCATTTAAAAGTCTTATAAACGGTGTGAAGATTGTTCAGTATGAAGGACATTCATACACTGTCAACGGCTGCGTGCATGCGTTACTCTTTTGGGCGTATGAATTAATATCGCTGTTTGGAGAGTGTGTTTGGGAGAATATTACAACAGAATGAAATTTCTTTTCTTCGATGGGGTGGAAGTCGTATGCGTGAAGATTTAGATAAGGTTATTAATCAAGAGATTGCAGAACATGGTGAGGTAATGTGTTTCGGCTAGCTTCATAAAAATTAGTTGTGACTGAATTTTTTTTTTTGATATATGATATGTTCATGTTTTGTTATAGGTGCGTGTTAGAAGATGATTATGAAGCCTCTAGATGAGATATATCCTATTGTGGGCGGTGAAGATGAAGACACAGATCTTCATAACTTGATAGTTGATATTGTTGATGATAGGTTTGTTAAAGGTTATTGGGATGTCAAACAAGTTGAATCACCTAGGAAGAAAGACAAAGGAAAGCAAGCTGAAGTGAAACCCAAAAGAAAGCATGTCGAAGCATCAGAACATCCAAAGAAGAAAAACAAAAGAAATGGAATTGAAAAAATATCACATGAGAGTGATAAAGAGTCAGAAGATGACAAGGTAGTTGAATCCCCTAAGAAGAAACAGAAAGAAAACATTGTTGAAGGGAAAAAATCCCGCGAGGGTGGTCAAGACTATGATGATAATGAGAAAAATGTTTATGTCTCTGGTTTTATGCATCTGGTGGAGAAACTCTCCGCAAGGTTTGATGTGTTTGAGAAAAACATAACCGGAGTTGTTGAAGGCATGAAAAGTAAGCTTGAATCCAAATTTGATGAAAAACATGGCCGTAAATTAGAGCTGTTGGAGAATGAAATCAAGTGGCTGAAGGCTTGCTTAGAAGCCGGTGAAGTTAAAAACTTCAATCATAAAGATGACAACTCGAAGGTTTTTGAAGATCAAGAAATCACTAGCCCGGTATGTTAACATTAATGTCTTGTCTTTATTGGCTGATTTATATAGCCGACTTATGGAACATGTAATGGCCGACTTATGAAACATGTTAAGGCCGATTTAGTTTAATTATTTTATTGCAATATGTTATGACCGACTTATTAAACATGTTATGGCCGATTTATGTTTAAGTTATGACTGACTTATAATTTACAAATGACATTCTTGTAATAACATTTTTGTTATAAGGACTGTTTGGGTAGCGAAAATTATTACAGTAATAAAATTTTTTTTTTGACATATTCCAGTCATTTTACCTAAAATCTGTACTATTTAAGTAAACTTCCCTTTAATTTATCCAAAAGAAAACTTAGTATTTGGTTGCTAATTTGGTTTGAAATCGTAAAATTGACCCTCTTGTCCTAAGTTCAAACTATATATTTGCACTTTTTATGTTAAGAAAAGTTATTCATCGAAACATAATTTGTTTACAAAAAGTTAAGTACATATATTATTATATAAACAATTTTTATTTATTTATGAGGTTTACAATTTTTATTTACAATTTTTATATGATCCACTCGTCCAAGTTGTGAATTTTTTAATACTTTTTCAATACTTTTTTGACATAAGGTTTTCCAACCATCGAAATTGTTATTCCATAACCTATCTAGTTTTGTTATCGTTGATATATTTATCCTAAGTTATTAAATTTTTGGAATGATTTTACCATCTAATTTAAGATAGATCTCATTTAATCTCAAAAAATAAAATCATAAAACATTCAACATGCAGATTTCAAATGATGGTCTGCAGTATTGGCGTCCCATTACATATGAGAGTTTCCAATTCTACAAGATCTTTTTTAAAATGATCGTGCATGTTCTTGATAATCAACCAATTGGATGGAAATATTACAATTGTAAGTATTTTGTTTTTTTTTTGGTTTTGATGGATTTTGATAACATCGTATTTTTACCTATTATAGCTATTGTTTTCTTATGCTTTTGAGAAGAGTCTGGTGCTATACCTTGGCAAAAGAGCCAATTATCACTTGTTTCAGGTTTAAGAAGGTTTTATAGGTTTTTATGCAAAATGGACCAAATGTCAAAGAAAACCCGTTTCTAGACAGTTTTAGACCGCCAGAAGTATGACATCTTTTGAAGGACTTTCCGATACCCAAATTTAGAGTTCTTGGTGTCTATGGAAATCTAGAAGTGTCAAGATTCACCTCGGTCAAGAATCAATGCAATCAATTCAGCCGTTTGGAAGTTATGATCTCATGAGTGGAGCACTGTCGAGACCAGTCACAACAGTTGTGACCGGTCGGGCGACTAAGGCCACAATCGGCCAGAGAGGTCGTGACCGGTGCCTCCCCTCTTGGCATGACCGGTCACAAGGCCCGTGACCGGTCTGAAGGTAGCTGACTCCAAGTTTTCTAAAACGGCTCTCTCGGCCCAAGAAATCCTAAACCGACCTCAAAACCTATAAATACCCACTTAACCAAATTCTAAAGGTATGACTTGAAGGATTTTCAAGAGGCTTTGTGGAAAACCCTAAGGACGAGCAAAGAAGCTCCATCCGCCTTCCCTCTCTTGTAAAGTTCTTGAAGTTTATAACCTCTTTCTCTTATTCATTCTCTGTTCTTAAGGAAAAGTCTTTGCATCTTGTAATCTCTGAACCTTATTCTTTTATCTATTCAGTTTATGCTTATGAATTGTTTAAACCTTGCTTTGATGATTCCTTTAAGTATGCTTGAGTAGTTTAATCGTTCATTAGTGTTTCGTATGTCCGAGACTTGGAGAGAAACATGCATTGTCTTAGGTTTCACTTGAGTAGATAGACCTCTGAACCCCCTGCGATCCCTTGATAGCCCAACGTTTCTCTTTATTGTTTTATGACCGTTTTAACTTGCTTTCATTACTAGTTACCGTGACACACAATCAACCAAACCCTATATTGAGTTCTAGCTATACTTTGGTCTATAAAGTTTGCAATACATCTTCTCTCTTTGTGGGATTCGATCCTTAAGTACTACATACGTTTGATGTGCATTTGCAGTAGTCGTGTGGTCTTTGAGGTAAACGACTGAAGCGAAATATCACACGCATCAAATTTGAGTATGATTTTGCCAATAACGAAAGAAATCGCAAAGATGACATTACATGGTCGTTGGATGTGACAAAAGGAGCAAAAAAAACAAAGATATTATAAACACAAGATAGGGGAGATGAGACAATTCGACGAGTGGTAATAGAAGTGACTTGCTACTAGTAGCTTTGCTGATACATCTCCTTCATTCCTTGCTCTTTTTCTGAGTGGCAGCCGCTGGTCATGACCAAATTAAATTTTTAATAGATAAAAGCAAGGGATTAACTTTCACAAGATAAACCATGAGATCAATCAACGAAATCTTCTAAGAAGATATTGTTTCTCTTTTCACTTAACTTTCTTTTCTATTAGTCATATTGCATTGTAACTCGAGGTACAAGCTAAATTACTTAGTGTGACCGATTGCCAAACCAAATCAACTAATTGAAAATTTGGTGCAAATACTCTAAGTATGAGTTGTTTGAATATATATATAAAGTTGGTTATTCTCTCTTCTACTTCCGCCACATCAGCGCACAGCTCATTCGCCACATCATCATCTCATACTAAATTACTTTCTTATTTTGAATTTTCTACATTGCCCAAACAATCCAATTAGCCCAAATATTCAAATTATTTTCTTATTTTAAATTTTCAATATAACCCAAACAATCCAACTAGCCCAAACACTCAAATTAATCTACTCACCAAATTTAAAAAAAAAAAAAAAAAAAAAAAAAAAAAACTGAAAGAGAACTCCAATATCTTCCAAATTAATTATTTGATTTAAAATTTAAATGCTAATAAAATTCAAATATCTGATAATCTTCATACTTAAATTACACATGGTCAAACTCACTCTCCTATATAAATAGCACCTATGTCCACACCAAAAGAAAGAAAAAAAACCAACAAATAATCTCCTGACAAATTCTTATAATTTTATGTAACGTCAACACCATATGGTTTATTTGTATATTCTATCCACGGAGTCATCGCAATAATTTAAAGGTACATCTATCATAATAATAGAATGTACTTACAATTTAATTATTGCGATTTTTATCCTAGGCTATCTGATTGTCCAACCATGAAATCTTCAACCCAAGTCAAAATAAACTGCAAATGAATGTCAGCATTTCATCTTTGATTAGGTATATAAATCGTTACATTCTAATTTTTAGTCACAAATTTTTAAAACCATTTTTCTGTTTATTTTCTTATATCCACCTTCTCTTCATGTTTAAAGTGTCGTGGAATACAGTTAATTAGCTACAATAATACTCATGTATGGAATTACTTTAATTTAATAAACATGAAGAGAAATTGAATTTAAGAAAATAAATTCATATTTTAAATAGCATTACCTTAAATATTATTCTAGATGTTATCTTAATATATTATTTTCACTCAATATTTTAAATATACTAACATTACCTTAAATATTATTCTAGATGTTATCGGCCAAGTCTGTACGACAAATGCCTATCGTAACAAAGTTACACAAAAGTTGGAAAGGATGCTGGTTTATCTACGTCTTAAAAGGTACATGTTCTTCCCAAATACACTTCAAATGCCCAATTTTTTTTTTTAAACTACTAATAAACGTACGGTGTTACATATAGTGGTGAGAAAGTTCGTGTTAGTGCATTTGATGACCATGCAACTTCGTTGGACAAGTATTTAACAACAAAGAAGCTGAATCATGCGTCATGCTAGCCACCTATATCAATCCGAAGTTTTTTGGCGGTCAATCGTTATACTAAACAGATTTCTGTTTATATTATTTAGTTTTAGATTAACCAACAAGATTTAAAAATTAAATTTCGTCTTTAATTAATTAATGGATCCAACAAGAAATAATATGATCAACAAACAAAGGAGAATGAAAAAAAATGAAAAATAAAAAACATATAAAAACAATAAAATAATAATTTATCTTATATAAATATTACTCCTGCGCGTAGCGCATGCAAACTACTAGTTTACTATATTACACAAGAAAAAATGTAAAAATTGAATCATGGGTTTGCAGGATTGTAAAATTAACAAATAAGTTGACCAAGTGGTTTCATTGAGGTTTTTCTCACTGAGACTAAAGTTGCATGAAGTCGAGGATCTTTTAAAGGCCTGGTCATTCGGATACTCGAGTCGGGTTCGGATCGGGTTTTTTGGGTTTGGGTTTTTCAGATCTAGAAGGTTAGGACCCGTTCAGATATTTTAAAAATTTGTATCAGGTTTGGTTTGAGTTTGGTCGGGCTCGGTTCGGATTGGGTTTACTCAAATATCCAAAAATTTTATATAAAAATACGAGTATTATTATCTAAATCTCTCAAAGAGTAACAAAAAAACCAATATATATATATATAACCGAAAATCCTGACTATTTTGGGCACTTATCTTATTACAAGTATAAATATTACTAATATATTATTATTTATTAGTATGTACTTATATTTTGGGTATGTTCGGGTACCTATTCGGATTCGGGTTTTTGGGTTTTGAAATTTTAAAATTTTGGGTTCAGATTTGGATCCGATTTTTTAGGTTGGTATTGGTTCGGATTTTTGGCTACTGATTGTTTGCCCAGGGCGTGGTCCAGAACAGGGTCTGGGGTAAAGGAGGTGAAGAACATGCTTTAGGCATAAAAAAAATATACATACAATTTAGAGGCATCAATTTACAAAAACTTTTGGTGGCACATTGGTTGTTACCTGTTACTACAGTATTTTTGCTTCGTGGACACTCGTTTCAATCCCAAACTTTTATAAAAATAAAAGATTTTAAAAATAATTTTTAAAAAGATTTTAATTTGCTTAAGGCAGCAAAATATGTTGGATGGTCTTCGCCCGCCCAAGACCATCCTTATCCTCTACTATCATTCGTCAAGTTTTCATTCTCTACTTCACTGTCAAAAGTGGATAATAAACAACCATTTAAAGTCAGAAAAGAGTACCAAACAGTATATTCATGGAAAATTAGTAAAGTAGGTAATCTTAAAAGAATATGTAGTTTTGTAGTTATAATGGAAAAATGGTATTAAAATTTGTTACATTAACAAGGGCACATTTTATTAGGAGCATCTAAGATTAGAGGCTTGATTGGTTCTCCCGTAACCACTCGCAAACGCAGCGTTTGCGGGCGGTTGCGGTTGTTAGCGTTTTAAAAAGTTCATAGGAATCGCTTTATACCGCTTTGCACCGCTCAAACCGGATTTGATCGATAACATTGCAGATATATGGCCGGCCCTCAGTACAAATATATCATAGTATCATACATGTGCTTAGAGTTTTCTATCTTTATAAAAAAATTTGGGCCCCATTTTAAAGTAAATGTTATGGGTTCAGATGGTTTAATGTATGTGTTTTTAACCTTTCACAAGACAAAACTCTCAATTTCGAATATATAAATGATTTTATTTTCATTTTTATGTGTAAGAGGCCAATTATTTTTATTTTTATTTTTAATGTGTAAAGAGCAAAATAAAAAATTTCATGCTTCTAACCATTTTTCTATTGCGATTCCACTTCCTCTGTTCCTTTTTTTTCCTTGTCGAACATTTGAGAAGCAATGGAAGGTTTTAATGAAAATTGGATCGTTCAAAAAACTTACTTAATTAGGTTTGTAACACTTTAAGCAAAAGCATTGGCGTTAGATTCATTGGTTTGGCCATTAGACTCAATACAAAAATTATAGTAAAATAGAAAAAAGAAAAAAATCAAAACCAAAGATATTTTACTTAACAATGTCTCTAACGCCCACATTTTACGCTGCTTATGACATACTTTGCAAATGACTATAGTGGAGGATAGAAATAGGAAGAGACTGAAAAGCCGAGGAAGAGTAACCCTCCAACAGTTGCGACTGTGCGTTGTGAGATTCTTGAAGCCAACATGCTTCCTCCTACAACTGCTAATGATGTACACACAGTGTGTCCTACCGTTGCCCCGATGGCCACTCCTATGGCGTTCTTGTGTGTCGCCAACTTCACAAGAGACAAAAGTAATGATAGTTTCAGCTAAAAGTATCATCCAAACAATTTCAATCTTAGGGGAAAAATCAGACTGGTCAAATATTGTAAAAAGTTAAATATGAGAGATGAAATTGAGTTTTTACTTACAGCTATTGTAGCGATTTGGCTACGGTCGCCCCATTCAGCTAGAAAGGTTAAGATAAAGGACTGCAAAAAATAGGGTTATAGTCAAATTGTTAAACAGTTTTTGGCCAGTAAATAGTGTTTCTCCTGGAATCGAGATAGTTTTAGATGTAAACACAGTCGAAAGCATCAATGTTCCCAATAGAAATATACCTCTAGAAATATTGGGGTACAAAATCTTGAGAATAAACGACGGAAGGGTGTCTTTCCTTGGCCTGACTCGAGCTTCTCTTCAACCTTTACCAAAGATAATGAGAAGTCGATTTAACTCTGAATGTTAATAACTAATAAAGACGTTAGGCACACTCTCTTTTAATTAAGAAGCAAACAATTGCTAACACAAGTAGCTTGAGAACCACATACTTCTTCCATTTCCTTCTTCTGATTTGACTTTGAATCAGAAGACCTCCAAGCAATGTAGAGTAGTCGCAACCCAAAAAATGCATAAAGAACTGCATAATCAAAGATTATAGATCATTCAAGCAAGACTCCGATATAAATGAAAGAGCCAATCGAGTGCAACAATGCCAAGAATAATACAGAAATGTCTACTACAACATGTTTAATTTACATAATTCACTAATAAACATGAAGTTGCAAAATTATCCTTCCATTTCAACATGCCAGATAAAATTAGATACTAAGATTCACAGTTCACGTAAACTAGAGCTACAAAATTATGATAACACGATGCACAAAAAGATGATTGGGAAGTTTCAAGCTTCAGTCAATACATTTTCAGTATAAAATACTCATAAACATATAGTACACTAGAAGTTGCACGGCACTCACAAGATTTTTAAGCAGAAGAACATTACAGTGGCACATTTAACACCATACGAGAGTTGTGCACACGAGAAATAGTTATAAGAAAATTAAACTCCCCCACCAGAGCCTAGAAACAAGAGAATTTGGCACAAAGGGAACTACATACCTGTAGCGGCGCTGTTAGTATGCTTCCTTGATATCAAGTTTGGCACTATCCTACCAAGTCCAGTGGAAAGTATCTAAAACAGAAATCAGAAAAATCGTAAGAATGAGACTTAAAGCAATATAACAAAACTAACTAAGATAAACACATAATGAATTAATCCAAGTAATCTTTGCACTTACAGTCATAACAAACAACGCTGAAAGTGCGCCAGATAAAACAGTAGCTTTCGGATGTCGCATAGCCATCAACGCCGCTATTATAAACGTTTCATCACCAATCTAACCACATGATAAGAAACAAAGATTACACTATGCAACTAAGCTTGAGCCATATCTACAACACATATAGCAATTCCAATTAATCCGAAAACACACGAACCTCGGTCACAAGTATCATCGAAAAACTCGAAAACAATGCATCAAATACACTAGGACCAGTGGAATCAAGGTCAAGGTTTAAACCAAGAGCACCAATATTATCACCACCAGCATCAACTCCAATACGTTCAGTACCACCAATCTATAAACAAACAAATAAAAAACAAAATTCAGATTCCGATTCGCATCTAAAGAGATTCTAATTCGAGAAAAATAAAAAAGCAGATCGAGCTTAAATTATACCATTCCACGACGGCCAAGCTCTTTACCAGATCCTTCTGATTCGTGTTTCTCATTTTCAATTCCCGAATCCTAACAAAGCGTAATATATAATAATTGACTCAATTTTGAAAAGACGAAATCTATGGAGGGAAATTGTATGTATACATACCTGCGCTGAGATGGAAGAGACGAAGATGAAGTAGAAGATGGTAGCGAAGAGAACAAGGCGGGTAGGGTTTGAAATCAAACCCATTAGTGAAGCGAGAGATGTACAGATCTGAGTTTTCGCGAGGAAGAAGATGATGATGAATTTATTTTCTTGGGAGAAAAAAAAAACAAATCTGCGAAAATGGGAAATTTTTTTGAAGATCCTTACGATTTAGAAAAGCATTGGAAGAATCGCTTGAGCTTTGAGAGCGTGTGATCTGTGCGGATTTGAAGCTGTAATGGAATTTTAAATCAAATATTTCACACGGTTTTACAAAATAAATGAACAAAATCGTTTACTGTATATAAATATTTACTATATTTTAAGAAATGATACTACTATATAGTATTATAATAATGATTTGAAAAGGATTAAGTCAAAGATATACAATTACAAGCACTATTACAAAAAAAAATTTAACCATAATTTTGTTAAGCTATTATACAAAGTTTTGCTATATTGTTTTCAGTTTATGGTCTCGATTGGATAATGGATATCCTGCAGATTCCAAGAAAATAAGAAAATTTATATAAATTTTATTTTTGTCGGCAACACACCTAACTCAATAGATAGTGAAATATATATATATGCTAACACATTTTTGTTTGTTTTATTGTTGCTACTTGTTAGTGACAAAGTATAGCAATCATATAATATCTTTTAATGGGTTATCGGTTTAACATACCTTTTTTTTTTTTTTTTGGTTTAATCCACTGGTTTCGGTGGACAAAACAAAATTGAAGATTTGACAAAAAACAATGTTTTAAACTTTGAATTACGGTTCGGCATCCTCCTGCTTCCATAACGGAGATGGATGGTTTCCATCTGCCAACGTCTGGTTCTTATTGGTGGTGTTGGATGGCTTATTTTCTGGCGTGGATGACTTTCGCTATTGTCTAGATAGTTCAGTTTTCAATTTCGGCGAGTTATGCTAGCTTTTTATTCGGAAGTTTTTTCCTGCTTTTTGTTCATCTCTTTTGATTCATATTGGTTCGGATTCAATTTATCTTGCTTGATCTCTTTCCTTAAATCTAATTGTGTAATTCTCCAAGCCTCTTTTCTCTAAGGGGTTTAATTCGAGTTTCATGCTTACCAGATTTCTATTATTAAAGTTTGGATTTATTTGCGGATTGGAGTTTATGTTGGTGTCTTTGGTTTGATTTCTTAGCAATTGAAGTTCTAAGGATGTTTGGATCGATCAAGCTTATGTCGGTTTTAGTGGTGTTCAAGGTGAAAGCCTTCGAGTCTTAATCTGATAGGTTCGATGGAAGATTTTGTTATTACATGTTCTCGAAGAGAAAGATTTTGGAGCTTTAAAGTGAAGCATGTTGAGTCGTATAATCAAAAAAATTCCGATGATTAGGAGTTCTTCTCAGGCGAAAAAGCACCCGACATAGATGATGGTCGTCATGTTGTTCTTTTTCATTACACGTGTCTTTGGCTTCGATCTTTGAGTGACGAGTGTTCTTGGAGTTAGATGCTTATTCATCCAAATTTTTCTCTAGCGGATTATATTGTTTTAGCCTTAGTTTCACCTTTCGTTTGATTATTTTCTTAGATTTGTTGTATGCATTGTTTCTTCTTATGTTATTAATAAAATAAAATGACAAAAAAAAAAACTTTGAATTACAAATGATAAAATTGGTCAATGACATATATAACAAACATAATTTTCTCTTTCCCACAGCAAGATCTTCAAATCAATACCAGGTTCATCCGTCTCTTACGTGCATGTAACATATATGTTCCACTAGGCTCGTCAATCGGTTAATAGGCTATAGTGACATGTCGGTTCACTGCAGTTTAGGTTCTACTGTTTTCATTGTTCATACTAATATTATACATCTTTTCATCACTATGTCAGCACTATGACATCATACCATCAAATAAATAATATATCATATTTTCACATCATCAAACAATCATCAAATCATCATGCTTATCAACCAATTATAAATAATAAAACCATCAGATTTAATCAAGAAGCAAAGAGAATAGAACATGACATCGTGTTTCCGCAGATCACACCCTCACCTTAGCCACTTGATGATAACAACTCATTTCTCCTTGCTTCGCATTTGGACAGATTTACTATCTTAGCATTAACTGTGTAATTCTTCATACTCTTGAGCTCCTAATTGGTTCTCCTTCAACCAAGACCTACATCTGCAATTAATTTCGAAAAGTCAATTAGAACAAGATGGCTTCCTCTTTGTCATTGAAGTATCGATAAAACCAATTTTCATTGCTCTTTGATATGTCATTAAATATGAAGAGCCATGAATTTTTCATTTAGCCTCATGTAGTCCATAAAAAAAAAAAAAAATCCAATAACAATAATCTTTAATATTATGCATTTTGTGGTAGGAGTACAAAACTATTAATTTTCCTAACTCATAACAATTGAGCACAATAGAGTCTATGCTTACAAGTGAATAACAATTATTAAAGGGAAATAGAAAAACTTATGCCATTCCATTTTGGATTAGCCTTAGAAATCTAGACGCACATTCTCCTTGGAAATCCTGATCCAATTTCTCCTTGGAAATCATGATCATTCGTTTCTTTCTCTAGAGCCTGATAGGTTTCAACCACCTTCGGACCTTTATCTTCTAAAATCTTGACAACTTTTTGGTTGATTTGATCTAATTATCCTTTCACTCTCAAGAACCCTAATTTTGTCTCCCAATCATTTGTATGGTGTGGATCATAGAAAGTTGTTATTATTTTGAAAGCCTCTAACTCTATAAGAGGGTTTGATTGTCGAGTTTTATTAAATTGTTGGGTGATATATCATAGTTTTTATCGGTTTTCAACCATGATATAAGTCTTATTTATAAAGTATTTTGGTATTTCTAGAGTCTTTTCGAGTCTTTTGCAGATTTAGGTACGTTTTGGGCTCCGGTGCGATTTTGGAGCAAATTCAGAGACACAAATTCGGAGAGCAGTCATGGTGCTACTGCAGGTCGACACCACTAAAGAACGAAATTTCTGCACGAGTTTTGCACGAGTTTTGCATAATTTCTGCACTTTTGCAGATTTGCCCCAGAAGTTTTACAGATTTGCAATTAAACCCAAAACGTGTTTTTAGACTATAAATAGGATTTTTAGGTCATTTTTAGACCTATGCTTGACTTTCCACTTCATTATTCACAGCCACCTTTTCAGAGTTTTCAGAGAGAAGATTTTCATACTCTTTAATTCTTCTCTTGATTTATTTTATGCTTTCTATTATATTCATGATGTTTGTTTCATTCACCATGTCTGAGTAGTTTGCTTGTTAGGTTTAGGGTTTTCAAAGGAATTCATGAATTGTTAGGTTGTTAGATTTGTTAGGACTGAATCAATAGAGTTTTTCATCTAGATTGTGTTTATTACTTATTCTAGCTTCGCGGCCTAGAATTTGATCTTAGGTTGATTAGTTGACACGAAAGTGTAATTGATTGCCTGAACTATCTTAGATGAGCAAAATAACTATTCGCAAAGAAATTTGGTTTAGGTATTTTGTGAACAATCGAGCCTGATCATTAATGCTTGTCTGAATTGGAGAATTTAGCAAAAAAATTTAGAATTCTAGATTTAGACATAGATAATTTCCGCAGCGAAAACTGGTTGATTTTACCATTGTGTTTCGAGTTCGTGAACGGTTCTTAATATTAATCCTGATAGTTTATTTGTACTGCGATTCTGAATTACCTGAGAAATTCCTTAAGCCTAGCTCTTTTCCCAATTGTTTTTACAACCCAATTTAATTATTTCTGCAATGTCATTTAAATATTTATTATTTGACTTAACTGAATTTGAAACGAAATGATCTATTGTGAAGTCTGAGAGTCCTTGTGGATTTGACCCCTAAGTACTACAATGGTCTCTTAATTTGAAAGAGTAGCTCTAAGGGTAAATTTGAGCATATCAAATTTTGGCGCCGTTGTCGGGGACTCTTTTGAGTTTCCAATAAATTTAAGTGTAGAATTGAGTCTAAGTTTTTATTGTTCAGTTTACTTACATCGATTTATCTCTTTTTCTGGCGTGTTTCAGGTGTATGAATATTCGCAATACTCGAAGCAATAAAGACAGCGAGCTTATTTCTTCCGAGTAAGGAGCTTGTGAGACTAGAACGAACGAACAGAAAAGCAAAAAAACCAGTGGAGATGATTGATCATGTGATCTTACGTCCAGACGAAGCTGGTATTCTACGAGACCGAGAGGGTCACGCTTACAACGAGGAGGGTCAGAGAATATGCGAAGATGGAAACCCCATCACAACGTGTCGAGGGGCACCAGGTCGTCGATGTCGATCGACACCAAGCGCCACACGGCGAAGTTGCTGCAGAGGCGAGACAGATGCAGGCTGTGAGAGTAAGGACACTTGGGGATTATAACAGGCCTGATGAGTTCTATGCGAACAGGTCTGCAATTCGTCTTCCCACCATTAAGAGGAATGATTTCGAGCTAAAGCCGTCCTACTACTCTCTAGTTGGCTAGCACCCTTTCTCCAGATTGCTTCATGAGCACCTTATGGATCACATTGAGAGGTTCAAGGACTTAGTAACCAGCATGAAGATCAATGGAGTCAGCTATGACTATTTTTCTGTAAGCTCTTCCGACATTCTCTCATGGGTGAAGCAACTTACTGGTTGAAGCAATTACCAACATGATATTTGACTAGTTGGGAGGATACTAAGAAGGTGTTTCTGCGAAAATTGTATGATGATGCGAGATGAGAAGACTTAAGGAATATCTCTCAGTTCACCTAGAGGCCTACTGAAGCATTCAAAGCTTTGTGGGTACGCTTTAGGGCTTACTAGAGAGATTGTCTGCATCATGGTTTCTCTCAAGTTCAGTTGCTAGCTATTTTCTTCAGAGGTGTTGACTGGAGGTATCAGATGGCTCTGGATTCTGCGAGCAATGGGAATTTCAATACAAGGTCTCCTAAAGAAGCTTATGAGCTGATTGAGAACTTCGCGTCTAGCAATAACACCAAGAATGCTGATTATGAGAGGCAGAAGCAAGCTGGAAATATTGATGGAAAACAGATTGTTGAGCTGGAGACTAAGTTAGATTCAGTTCATAACATCTTGGTGAGTAAGAAAGCGGTTCAGTTTGCTGCAAAGGTTGAGACTTTTGACCCAATGGAAGGTTTTGAGGAAAAGAATGTCAACTATGTCAATGGAGCTGGATATCAGGGTCAGAGATATGGTACATGTACACCATGTTCTAAAAATTGGGGGATATGCCGTTTAATCGGCCTAATAATCGTTCATCGGAGGTGAGCCGCGGCGATTTCATCAATTCGCTCAGAAAATCGGAACTTGAAAATAAAAACTCATTTTTATTTCGTTTTAACTTAAAAATCATGCGTTTATTAGTAGATTCATAAATTTAAGGAACATATATGATATATGAAGAAAAATGGAAGAAATCAATAAAAAAAGATGGGTAAAAAATGCAGCAGCCGCTTTCTAGGATTGCAGAGTGCATCTTCTTTAGGAAGAAGATGAAACAGAAATGACTATACTACCCTTTACTAGATAAAAACCTTAAAAATTCAACTAAATCAAACATAGCACGGTTTGAACTCGTGACGTGCAGGTTGAAAACAGGTGAGCTTCCCACTGGACTATAGCAGAAGTTGTTACGTATGTTTCATTTACATATAAATATATTTAAAATATAAAAAACTCTAAAACTAATCCCCGATTAATCCCCATATAATCTCCGATTATTCTGTTCCGCGCTAGGCCTGCCCTCACCGCCTGACTAGCGCCTAACAAAATCTTGAACATAGACTGTACATAAGGGAAACTTCACAAGGAACTATGGTTCTTCATTTTACCAGACACCTCCTGCACCAACAGAGCAGAGTGAGATGAAATCTATGATTGAGCAGATACTGGAGGGCCAGCAGAGGATCATAGTTGATTTTAATGGGAAGATTGATGCTATGTATGCTGATTTGCATGGGAAGTTTGAAGCTTTGAGTACAAACGTCAAGATGCTGGATGTTCCGGTTGCCAAAATGATGAGTCCATCAAAAGACAAGAGGGATTCCTTCCTAGACGGACTGAGAACAACCCCAACCATGCCTGCAATGCCCTTTTGGTGGGAAATAGAGAGGAATTCGTAGAGTTAGAAGCAATTGAAGCAGATTTTGAGGATCAGACTCTAGTGTCAATCGACATAGTGTCGATCGACACCAGTCGTCATCTGAGACACCAACTTCTGCAAAGCAGCAATCATGCAGTGTTGGTCGACACAAACATCCACAACAGAGGACACAAATCCACCTATCAGTGTCGATCGACAACACTCTAGTGTCGATTGACAACACACTAGTGTCAATCGACAACACTCTAGTGTCGATCGACACCACCCTAGTGTCGATCGACACCAGTCGTCATCTGAGACACCAACTTCTGCAAAGCTGCAAACTTCAAGGGAAAGGGTCTATAAGCCTAACGTTCCCTTTCAAAAGCCTAATGATATAAGATAGAGAGGATGGCTTCACAAATTGGCGGTCGCTTCTCACTTGATGAAGAGGAGATGGTCGAAGATGGAGATCTAACACGATGGCGAGCGCTTCTTTCGTGTGGGATCGAATTGAGGGATGTTGATGGCGGATTGAGGTACACCACAGAGCTGTGATTAATCTCTGATACAGCACAAACACTCTGGCTTGTTGAATCACTCAAAAAAAACAAGAGCAAGGACTTATTCTTTCAAGAACACTCAAAGAGAAGAAGAGAAGAAAGCATCGTTGTTTTATTAATCAAGGGTAAAAAAATATTACGCAGCTGCAAGGAGACTTTATGAGAGTCCATCAGCTAGCCCTGGGGCCAAATAAAAGAAATAAAAAATGCAGCTACAAAAGAAACAAAACACAAAACAAGGAAACAAAGCAAAACTAGCGTTTTAGACAAAATTAAACCAAATAAGGAAACTACTTAAACTCTCTTTTGCTGTGTCATTTGGTGAAGTCCTTAGGCGTGGCTGAGGCTATTTGAACCTGCGAAGATATTAAAAATTGAATAAAACTTACCTGGACGAGTTTGGGATTGATTAGAGACTCCTTGATCTACTTCTTGTACTACTCGTCGATGCATTGGTTCTTTGATGCATTAGTTTTCTTGGAGCTTCTCTTCCATGTCTTGATCAATATCTGGGAGCTCTCCTACGTCCTTGGTGCCTTGAGATTGTCCTTGAATCTCTTGTTCTTCATTGGAGCTGAAGACAAATCAGCAACATTAAAGGTATGAGACATTTTAAACACACATGTCATCTCTAGAAGGTAAGCATTGTCATTGATCTTCTCGAGGATTTTGAATGGGTTGTCGCCTCTTGGTGATAGATTGGAAAATCTTTGCTTTGGAAACCTCTCCGGCCTCATATGTAATCAGACCCGATCTCCTGGTTCAAATAACATTTCCTTCCTCCGTTGATCAGCCTTGCGCTTGTTATCTTCAACTTTCTTCTCCAAAAATTCTCCTTGGCTTTGATATGTAGCTTCTTGATAATTTCTCCATGCCTCAAACCATCTTGATTAACCTGTTATATCTGTGGCAAAGAAACTAAATCTACTGGAGACAAAGGGTTAATTCCATAGACTATCTTGAAAGGAGATAGTTTAGTAGCCGAGTTAATAGCCCTATTATAAGCAAACTCAACAAAAGGAATACAATCAAGCCAAGTTTTCATTTTTTTACCAAGAGTAGCTCTAAGTAAAGTTGAAAGAGTTCAGTTTACCACTTCGGTTTGTCCATCCATTTGGGGATGACAAGTCGTAGAAAACAAAAGCTTGGTACCTAACTTTCTCCATAGAGTCCTCCAAAAATGAGCTTGAAACTTGGTTTCACGATCAGATACTATTGTCATCGGTATCCCATGGAGACGCACCACTTCCTTGAAGAATAAATCAGTTATTTGAGAGGCATCATTCGTCCTGTCACACGGGATGAAGTGAGCCATCTTAGAAAATCGATCCACGACAACAAAGATTGAATCCTTGTGTCTAATCTTTGGTAAACCTAAGACAAAATCCATGGAGATATCTTCCCAAGGGGCGTTAAGAATAGGCAAAGGTAAATAAAGACCATGAGGATGTGACCTGGATTTTGCTTTGTGGCACACAATGCATCGGGAACAAAACCTTTTGACGTCTTTATTGAGGTGAGGCCAAAAGAAATGCTCCATGACCCATCAAACCTCCACCATGTGCTTCACTAAGTATCAATTCTCGCATAAAACCTTGGGGGATGCACAACCTCTTGTCTTTGAAAAGGAAACCGTCTTGTAAGTAGAATGCCTTGTAAACTCCTTGACCTGGTCCTTGGTAACATTCTTTTAGCTCTGGATCTTCTTTGTAAAGCTCCTTGATGTGCTCAAATCCCATTATCTTAGCCTCCATAGTAGATATAAGAGCATACCTCCTTGACAAAGCATCCATTACTACATTCTCCTTACCTTTCTTGTACTTGATCACATAGGGAAATGTTTCTATGAACTCCAGCCACTTGGCATGTCTCCTCTTAAGTGAAGTTTGGGTTTTGCGTTGCTTGAGAGTTTCATGATCGGTGTGGATGATGAACTCCTTGGACAGCAAGTAATGTTGCCATGTTTCTAGAGCTCGGACTAAGGCATACAGCTCCTTTTCATAGGTGGGGTAATTCAGCGTGGCTCCACTCAACTTCTCACTAAAGAACGCCACATGTCTCTTTCTTTGATGTAGTACAGCACCAATCCCTAGCCCCGACACATCACACTCTACTTCGAACATAACTTTAAAATCTGGTAGGGCGAGAGCCGGTGCTTTTGTGAGTCTCTCCTTCAACGTGTTGAAAGACTGATCTTGAGCTTCTCCCCATGAGAAAGGCACATTTTTCTTGATCACAACAGTCATTGGGGCCGCCACAGTACTAAAATCCTTGACAAACCTCCGATAGAAGCTTGCTAGCCCATGAAAACTTCGTACATGCCCAATAGATGTTGGAGTAGGCCACTCACGAATTGCCTTGATCTTCTCCTCATCCACTTCCAAACCCTGTTTACTTACTACAAAGCCTAAGAACACACACATGTCAGTACAAAATGTGCACTTCTTTAGGTTGGCATAAAGGCCTTCCCTCCTGATATGATTCTGGTGATGAATCTTGCTCCAATCTCACACCGTGAAGCTAAGTAACGTGATGAACTGGTTCCAGACCCAATTTCTGAGCACCTGGAGGTTTAATGGATCGAATGACGCCACAAGAGGTTGCGAAATTACCACTTGATAAGTCTAAGAGTCTCCTATTATTCGAATCACTCGGAAACAAGTAGACAATAATCTAGAACTTTGTAAAGGTTTTTGATTAAAAAATATTAGATAAGAAATTAAATAGAGTCTCAGAGAACATATAAAGAAGAGGAGACGAAGAGGAGAAGAGAGGAGGAGCGGAGGAGAGTAAAAGCTAGGCGAGTTACAAGACATGCCTTGTAAACTCGCATGAATACTAGAAAATAAACACACACACTTAAGTTTAAATTCAAACAAGTAAAATAAAAATAGATAGATAGAAAAGATTAAGGTCTGCGCCAATAATCTCATAACGGGCCGGGGTGAAGTCGGACTAGAGCCACGCATACACGAACCTATGGACCACAAACCTCATTAAAAACCTTCCCCGGAAAACCACTTGGGAAAAACCGAAGGCAAGGGAAAAAGAGTGTAGGTGAGCCATAGGGCTTGACTCTAGTCATCTCGGACATGAATCATGACCAGGGAGGACGTGATACCACATGAGTCCGAGTGACTTGCTTGAGTTATTGCCTGTCGTAGCAATACTCCTATCGTTTGGTTGAACTGACTGGTCCGGGAGCGAGTCATAGAGCCGGGTGGGATGACCAAGGCTTCCTTGGATGTCTTGGACTGAGTCTTTGCTCCTAGGGGTGTGTCCTTAGCTCCATTGGTTCCTGTTTCCACTAACTCCTCATAGTCGACCAATGTTGCTAGCTCCAGATCCTTAGTACTATCCGTTATCACATCACGCTCCCCCAGTTGAAAAGGATTTGTCCTCAAATCCGTTTTATCTGCCACAAAAGGTACCAAGTCAGAAACATTAAACAATTGACTAACAGTATACTTACCTTGGAGATCAAGTTCATAGGCATTGTTCCCAATTTTCTTTGTAATTTTAAACGGTCCATCGATCCTTGGCATGAGCTTCGACTTTCTTTCTTCCAGAAACCATTCTTTTCGGAGATGTACCCAAACTTGTTCTCCTACACCAAAGGTTACTTCTCGTCTGCGCTTGTTAGCATGCTTGGTATATTGTTCGGTTTTCTTCTCAATGTTTGCGCGAGCCTTCTCATGAATCTTCTTGACTAGTTCTGTCTTTTTCTGTCCATCCAATTTAGCTCTTTCGCTTAAAGATAAAGGGGTTAGATCCATAGGAGACAACGGTTTAAAACCATAAACGATTTCAAAAGGCGAGTACTTAGAAGCAGAATGCATCGAATGATTATATGCAAATTCAGCATGTGGCAAACAGGATTCCCAAGAACTCAAGTTACTCTTTATTAAAGCACGCAACAAAGTTGATAAACTCCTATTGACAACCTCAGGATTAACCATCAGTTTGGGGGTGACAAGTTGTTGAGAATAATAACTTAGTTCCAAGTTTAGACCATAACGTTTTTCAAAAATAACTCAAGAACTTGGTATCTCTATCAGAAACAATGGACTTCGGCATGCCAAGCAAACGAACTACTTCTTTAAAGAACAGGTTAGCTATATGAGATGCATCATCAGTTTTGTTGCAAGCAATGAAGTGTGCCATTTTAGAAAACCTATCAACCACAACAAAGATAGAATCCTTTCCATTTCTAGACATAGGCAATCCTAGCACAAAATCCACAGAAATGTCAGTCCACGGATGATTAGGAATAGGCAAAGGAGTATACAAACCGTGGGGTTGAACCTTAGACTTAGCTTGCCTGCATATGACACATCGATTGCAAATTCGTTCAACATCCTTTTTCATGTGGGGCCAGTAGAAATGATCTTGCACCACCTTTAACGTTTTGGAGATGCCGAAATGTCCCATTAATCCTCCTGCATGAGCTTCTCTAACAAACAACTCTCGAGTGGAACAGTTAGGCACACACAAACGGTTATCATAAAACAGAAAATCCTTTTGTTTGTAAAAACGTCCTGAAGCATGCTTCTCGCACAGTTTATAAATTTCTTTGAAATCAAGATCACTTTGATAGAGTTCTTTTAGTTGTTCAAAACCTAGCAGCTTAGTTTCAAGAGTAGAGAGTAGAGTGTACCTCCGGGATAAAGCGTCTGCCACTACATTTTCCTTACATTGCCTGTACTTGATGACATAAGGAAATGTTTCAATGAATTCAACCCACCTTGCATGTCTTTTGTTGAGCTTTTGTTGTCCTTTTAAATACTTGAGGGATTCATGGTCAGTATGGATAACAAACTCCTTGGGCCATAGATAGTGTTGCCATGTTTGTAAAGCTCGGACCAGGGCATAAAGTTCTTTGTCATAAGTTGGGTAGTTTAGCATAGCTCCTCCGAGTTTCTTGCTAAAATAGGCTATTGGTCTTTGGTCTTGCATTAGAACAGCTCCAATACCTATACCTGATGCATCACACTCAATCTCAAAAGTTTTAGAGAAGTTAGGCAATATTAGTAAAGGTGCATGAGTAAGCTCATTTTTAAGTCGTTGAAATGCATCTTCTTGAGCTTTTTCCCATTTGAACCCAACTTCCTTTTTGATGACTTCCGTGAGAGGTGCTGCTATTGTACTAAAATCCTTAACAAACCGGCGATAGAACTCTGCAAGGCCATGGAAACTTCTCACTTCTCCTACGGTCTTTGGACTTGGCCATTCTTTGATTGCTTTGATTTTCTCTTCATCAACTTTTACTCCATCTGCACTTACAGCAAAACCTAAAAACACAAGGTTATCCGTACACTTCTTGGAGTTAGCATAGAGTTTTTCCTTTCTAAGGACTTCTAACACCTTTTCTAGATGTTGAACATGCTCTTCTAAGTTTTTACTATAAACCAGAATGTCATCAAAGTATACTACCACAAAATGTCCAATGAAAGCTCTAAGAACATGATTCATCAACCTCATGAATATACTAGGTGCATTTGTTAACCCAAAAGGCATAACTAACCATTCATACAACCCATGCTTAGTCTTAAAGACAGTTTTCCATTCATCCCCTTCTTTCATCCTAATTTGGTGGTATCCACTTTTAAGATCAATTTTAGAAAATATGCTAGAACCATGTAATTCATCAAGCATATCATCTAAATCTAGGAATAGAGTGTCGATACTTCACCGTGATGTTGTTGACTGCCCTCCAATCGACACACATCCGCCAGCTTCCATCCTTTTTGGGTACAAGTACCACATGCACCACACAAGGACTCATACTCTCTCGGATATATCCTTTCTCCATCAGCTCATCACTTGTTTTTGTAGTTCTTTAGTCTCCACAGGGTTAGTCCTATAAGCTGGTCGGTTGGGAAATGTAGCACCCGAGATAAAATCAATCTGATGCTTTATTCCTCGTACTGGTGGAAGTCCTGGTGAACTATCTTCGGGAAAAACATCCTGAAACTCCTGCAAGAGTTTATTCATTTCACTCGGCAAAACCGGTGCAAGGTCAGTTAGGCTAGTGAGAGCCTCCTTGTAAATAAACAATAGACTAGTTCGCTCCGAATGTATGGCTTTCTTAACCACATCAGCCTTGGCAAAGAAGTTCAATGGTTTGGTCCGGCTTACTGTTTGGGATGCTAAGTGGAGCTGATCTTGACACACTTCTTGAGGTGATAGTGGAACCAAGACTGTTTTTCTCCCATTGTACTCAAAAGAATATTTGTTAGCAAAACCCTCGTGCTTAACCCTTCTGTCAAACTGCCACGGTCTTCCAAGGAGAATATGTCCAGCTTCCATCGGCAAGATATCGCATACAACTTCATCCTGGTACCCCCCCCCCAATCACTATAGGAACGGTAACATGCTGTTTGACTCTTAACTCTCCAGTCTCATTAAGCCAGTGAATATCATAAGGTCTTGGATGCTCTCTGACTACTAATCCAAGTTTCTGCACCATAGTCTCGCTAGCCACATTAGTACAGCTTCCCCCGTTGATGATGAGACTACAAAACCTTCCGTTTACATGGCAACGTGTGTGGAACAAGTTTTCTCTTTGATCCTCGGTTTTAGATTGTATGCACAAGGCCTTCCAAGATACCAATATTTCTTGTCTTGGTGGAGTCTTAACTTCGACTAAAGGATATGATTTATTCTTCTGCTGCCACTATCTGAACCCTGTTTCTATCATGCGATCAAATCTGTCGGCAATTGTCTAGGCGAGAACGTTGTTGTGAACATGAACATGAAGCATCACTTGGTCAGGTTCAGACATCTTTTCCCTGAAACAACACACAAAAATACACCAGTAAAGAGTCCTTTTGAAGATCGAATTAACCCTAACACATAAGAACACAAAAATGACTCTTGGTATCCTATTTTCTCCGAAGAACCCAAATCGCGACTGAGCAAGTCGATCAGTCACTAAAAATATCAAAACACCTCAGAAAAATCCCAAATCAATTTTAAAAAATACTAGACTCATCCTAGATTCCTATGAAATTGATGTCGTAATTTTTGCGCCAGCCAATATTTAATTAAAATTCGAACAAGTTGGTACAAAAATCACTTAACTTTTTGATGTGGCTCTGATACCACTTGATATGATTCTGGTGATGAACCTCACCCCAATCTCACACCGTTAAGCTAAGTAACGTGATGAACTGGTTCCAGACCCAATTTCTGAGCACCTGGAGGTTTAATGGATCGAATAACGCTACAAGAGGTTGCAGAATTACCACTTGATAAGTTTAAGAGTCTCCTATTATTTGAATCACTCGAAAAGAAGTAGAAAATGATCTAGAACTTTGTAAAGGTTTTTGATTGAAAAAGATTAGATAATAAATATAATAGAGTCTCAGAGAACATATAAAGAAGAGGAGACGAAGAGGAGAAGAGAGGAGGAGCGGAGGAGAGTAAATGCTAGGCGATACGAGACATGCCTCGTAAACTCGCATGAAGACTAGAAAATAAACACACACACTTAAGTTTAAATTCAAACAAGTAAAATAAAAATAAATAGATAGAAAGGATGATAAGGGCCGTGCCAATAATCTCATAACGAGCCGGGGTGAAGTCAGACTAAAGCCACGCATAGACGAACCTATGGACCACGAACCTCATTAAAAACCTTCCCCGGAAAACTACTTGGAAAAACCGAAGGCAAGGGAAAAAGAGTGTAGGTGAGCCATAGGGCTTGACTCTAGTCATCTCGGACATGAATCATGACCAGGGAGGACGTGATACCACATGAGTCCGAGTGACTTGCTTGAGTTATTGCCTGTCGTAGCAATACTCCTATCGTTTGGTTGACTGACTGGTCCGGGAGCAAGTCATAGAGCCGGGTGGGATGACCAAGGCTTCCTTTGATTTCTTGGACCGAGTCTTTGCTCCAAGGGTTGTCCTTAGCTTCATTGGTTCCTGCTTCCACTAACTCCACATAGTCAACCAATGCTGCTAGCTCCAGATCCTTAGTACTATCCGTTATCACATCACCTCCGATGCGTTTTCAAAACCAATTCTAAATGCTTGATATGATCAGAATAGCATTTACTATAAATAAGTATGTCATCAAAATTGACAACAACGAATTTACCAATGAAAGACCTTAGCACCTGGTTCATTAGACGCATGAAGGTGCTGGGGGCGTTTGTTAGCCCGAATGGCATGACTAGCCACTTGTAGAGTCCTTGCTTTGTCTTGAAAGCAGTCTTCCACTCGTACCCTTCTCTCATTGTAACCTGGTTGTATCCACTCCTTAATCAATGTTGGAGAAGATGATCGCACCACTTAGCTCGTCCAACATGTCATCTAGCCTCGGAATTGGATGTCGGTATTTGATGGTGATCTTGCTGATAGCGCGATAGTCTACGCACATCCTCCAAGTACCGTCCTTCTTTGGAACCAAGAGAACTGGTACCGCACAGGGGCTGAGACTCTCTCTGATGTAGCCTTTCTCTATTAGCTCTCGGACTTGTTTCTCTAGCTCCTTAAACTCTTCCGGGTTCAGTCTGTATGCTGGCTTGTTAGGTAAGGGCGAGCCTGGCACGAGATCAATATGATGCTCTATTCCACATATAGGTGGAAGTCGTGGGGGTATCTCCTCCGGGAATATGTCTTTGTATTGATTCAAAACTGATTTTATCTCCGCGGGAACCTGCACTTCACCTATACCTGAACTTAGACATTCTTTGAAAACCATTAGAAGCACAGTGCCTTTGGCACACACGGTTTTATGGACATCACTAGAACTTATATAAAGACTATAATTCCTTACCTCTTCCTCTTTATTCATGTGATTTTGCAACTCATGAATTTCTGATGGACTAAGAGGGGCAAGATTAAACTTACGTTCATTGTGAGTGAAGGAGTAATGGTTTGTGCGTCCATCATGACTTGTGGCTCTATCATACTGCCATGGTCTTCCAAGGAGAAGATGTCCGGCCCTCATAGGAACAACATCACAAACAACGTCGTCTTGATATCTCCCGACGCTGAAAGGTATTATTACTTGCTCCAAAATCTTCAGCTCGGTGTCATCATTAAGCCACCTAAGCTTGTATGGCCTTGGGTGCTTAGTCTTGGGAAAACCTAACCTGTCCACCATATACTTGCTAGCCACATTAGTACAAGAACATCCATCAATGATCAGATTACATACCTTGTTCTTGATAGTGCATCTAGTATGGAAGATGTTCTCTCGTTGTAGTTTCTCTGTGGGGTTGACAAAAACACTCAACATTCTTCTAACCACTAAAAGCTCTCCGGTGTCTGGATACTCGATGTCCTCTTCATGCTCAGCTAATTCTTCTTCTTGCTCATCTTGTGACTCATAATCCCCATTAGAAGTTTTGATCATGAATCTTTGATTCGGACACTCCCTAGCCATGTGTCACATGTCATGACATTTAAAAAATGTTGTGTCACGAGTTCTAGAGGTGTTATTAGGGAACTTACCTTGCTCTAGGCGTGTGGTGGTCTTTGGAGCCTTGGTGTTTCTGCCCTTAAACCGAGAATCTATCTCCATGGCTTTACCTCGAACTGGTTGCTTGGAACTACTAGAATTCCATGGTCTCGTTGACTTGCCGCGATTATTAAAAGAAGTCTTACGCTTGATTTCTTGCTCCACTTGAACAGCCAAATGTAACAACTCACGTAATCCACGATATTGAGCTCTCTCCACCTTCCTTGCAATTCTTTCTTGGAGTCCATCTATAAACTGAGCCATGAGAGCTTCTTTGGATTCTTCTAGCTCTAATTGATTCATTAGCTTCTCAAACTCTTCAAAGTACTCGTCTACACTCCTAGTGCCCTGTGACAACTTACGAAAACGTTTTTGTAAGTCTCTATGATAATGACCTGGCACATACCTTAGCCTTAGGAGAAACTTCATGTCACCCCATGTAGCTATAGGTCCAAAGCGTTGTCTTCTTCTTTCAGCTATGTTTCTATCCCACCATGCGAGTGCATTATCGGTGAGTTGAGCAGCCGCCACTGCTACTTTCTTTCGCTCTTCATAGCCATAGCACTCAAAGATATACTCCAGCCTCCTTTCCCAATCTAAGTATACTTCTGGGTTTGATTTTCCTGCAAAAGTGGGAGGAGTTAGTTTCAGTTCATAATGAGTTTCACGTGTATCTACACGCCTTGCTTGGTTCATCCTCAAAGGGTCTTCTCTTTGTGCTCTTTGTCGCCATAAAGGGTCAGGTGGAAGCTCTTCTTCCTCCGAATCTGGAACCTCCAGTTTCTCTTCCCGTACATTCCCTTGAGCTTGTACGTTTCCTCCTCCAGTTCGAGCTTGAGGCTGCTCTAAACGAACCATTCTTCCTCCAAGTCCTCTCAGCTCTGCTCTCATTGCAGCAAGCATTTATAGCACTGCATCTTGTAGAACTGCATTCTCTTCGTCTGCCATTAGACTCTATTGTATCTTGCACTCAGAAAACAACAAAAGATCAAAGCACAAAAGGAATTAAAAGCCAAAACGAGTTAAAGACTCAATACAATATTCAACAAACAAACTTTTTTTTTTTTTGATTTTAGGACTCTGTTGCAAAACTAAACAATGTTGGGACTTAAACAAACTATGAGAAACTCAACAAAAGAACTAAACGTGAAATTGAAGCTAAGACAATGAAGAAACAAAGCAATGAAACAGTTCAAACCCAACAACAATGTCAATTCGCGAAACAGAACCAAACAAACGAGAAACCACCAAAGCAAACAACTAACAACTTAAGCAACAGGAATAGACTAGAAACTTAAACAAAATAAAACAAAAGGAATCAACCACAGCAGACATGAAATCAAACACAAAGCAGAACTCACAATATATTTATATTTTGGACTCGATTTTAAAAAGAAACAAGAAAACAACAGCAGCAACTTAAACAAATTCGACTCAACAACACCATGAAGCAAGCTAAAGGAATCAAAGAAGACACAAAATAGGACTTAAAGGCAAGCAAACAAAATATTTTTGAGGTTTTTAGGGTTTTTAAAAATCGAAACAAAACAGCAACAAAAACAGAAACAGATTCAAACAAAAAAGAAAAAAAAACGTTTTAAAGGATAAAAGTATGAAGAACAGAAGAACCAATCAGGAACCTATGCTCTGATACTAGATGATATAAGATAGAGGGGATGGCTTCACAAGTTGGCGGTCGCTTCTCACTTGATGAAGAGGAGATGGTCGAAGATGGAGATCTAACACGATGGTGATGGCGGATTGAGGTGCACCACAGAGCTGTGATTGATCTCTAATACATCACAAACACTCTACCTTGTTGAATCACTCAAACAAAACAAGAGGAAGGACTTATTCTCTCAAGAACACTCAAAGAGAAGAAGAGAAGAAAACGACGTTATTTTATTAATCAAGGGTAAAAAAATATTACACAGGTGCAGGGGGACTTTGTAAAAGTCCATCAGTTAGCCCTAGGGCCAAATAAAAGAAATAAAAAATGAAGCTACAAAAGAAACAAAACACAAAACAAGAAAACAAAGCAAAACTAGCGTTTTAGAAAAAATTAAACCAAATAAGGAAACTATGTAAACTCTTTTTTGCTGTGTCATTTGGTAAAGTCCTTAGGCGTGGCTGAGGCTATTTGAACCTGAAAAGATATTAAAAATTGAATAAAACTTACCTGGACGAGTTTGGGATTGATTAGAGACTCCTTAATCCACTTCTTGTACTACTCGTCGATGCATTAGTTCTTTGATGCAGTAGTCTTCTTGGAGCTTCTCTTCCATGTCTTGATCAATCTCTGGGAACTCTCCTACGTCCTTGATGCCTTTAGCTTGTCCTTGAATATCTTGTTCTTCATTGGAGCTGAAACTAGACTTGTGCGCCTCTTGAAGTTTCAGTGCATTCTCCTCACTTGTAAAGATATTCTCACCTGCCAAAGAAGAGTCTATACCTTGGGGTTTCTCTATGCTAAGTTGGATGAAAGCTTCAGCAAGTTCTTCCTCACATATGGTTGGTTTGGACCAGTTGGCTTCTACGATCTCTATAGAGTTCACAATGTCTTGTATAGCTAAGTTGAACCTTCTCCGGAGTTGTTTGGACTTGGAGCATGTCACAGGACCTTCTTTAACCTCTGGTACAGTATATGAGTCATCTTCTTGGGTGTCAGATTCGACGTCCGCATCACCTAGGAAGTCTAAACATGAGATAGAGGAAGCCAGATGCATAGCAATGATGGATAAAGTGATGATTGAGCTACCTTTAGTTGATGCAGACAAGCTTTCACCTCCATTCAAGATATATGTTAAGAGAATGGTTACTAATGGTGTGAGTTCTGAGGAAGGAGCTTTTCTTACCAAGGAAATTAGCGCAATTCTCTTGAATGAGACGCAACATAAAAGGAAAGGAACGTAGAAGGAAGTGATTTCTCTGCACAAGTTAGTGCCATGGTTAAGAGTAGGATTCCAGAGAAGTTACATGATCTAGGAAGTTTTGAGCTCGATTGCTCCATCTCCACATGAAGTTTTTCTAATTCTCTTTGTTATCTGGGTTCGAGTGTTAGTTTGATGCCTTACTTTGTTGCTGTTTGACTGGAGATGACTGTTTCAAGACAGAGATTTCTCCTATTGGCTAATCGATCCAAAAGGATCCCAGAAGATGTCTTAGAAGATGTTCTAGTAAAAATTGGCAACTGTTTGATTCCCACAGACTTTGTGGTGTTGAATTATAAGGAAGAACCTAAGGATCCTCTTATTCTGGGAAGACCTTTCTTGGCTACAGCTGGTGCCATGATTTATGTGAGGAACAGAAGGATAAGCTTGAATGTGGGTGATATGATCATGAACTTTGACATGGACAAGCTGAGAAGGATACCCACCATTGATGGGCAGACATTCTCTGTAGAAACCTCCACATACATTATTGTTGGGTATGTCACGGAGTTGGGTCCTAGTGAGCAAGTGAATAAACAAGCTTCTAAGCTTGAGGATTGGAGTGGTCATCTCTTCCGGACTAGGCTCCAAAAAGAGGTTCTACTCACTGACAGATTGCTGGAGGAAGACGTTTTTGAGATGGAAACAAGGATTGCATGCAGAGCTGAATTACAGAAAAAGTGCAGATATTCGAGCTACAGGCTCGAGCGACACCACCACTGGTTTTGGTCACACCCACTGCAGGTTAGCCCAGATTTATCTGAAGCAGCTGGTTGTCAAAAAGAAAGCTTCACATCCCACACTCCATTCACCCCCGGAAAAGCAAAGGTACAAACTTTATGGACCCAAAAACCATCTGATCTCATCCATAAGACTTTTAAAGGTACACAGACTGTTTCACAGTTAACCAAGCCATGAGATTATCGTAGAGGGCTTGTTTCTTCTTTTGATGATTTTGCAGGAAAAATAAGTTACCCACCCAGACTAACGTCCCGCCCTGCTGATGTTCCTCAAATCAATGGTCGTTCTTATGCCCCGCGTACTTATACTCCACCATGGATGAGGCGACAGCTTCCTGAGAGGCATTCATTGGCACTCTCTGCTCCACCAGATGCATGAGCTCTGGCATAGTCAAGCTAATGACTAAAACTAAGCTTAGTGGGAGGCAACCCACTGGTAAGTTTTTCGTTTTCTTTCACTTTTTCTTTTCTATTTTATTTTCACCAAATTCAGGTTTGGCACCACTGGGGACAGTGCTGTTCAAGTCTGGGGGAGGTAGTTACTAACATTATCTTATGTTTTCTTAAGAGTCTGTCGAGTCTGTTTTATTGAGTCAAGCCCTAGTCATGAAACTAAGTGACCATTTGATTCGAGCTTGATTGGCATCTGAGACTAGTGGAAAAACCAAAGGCTCAATAGTGGACTTGAGACGTCCATATTTCCAGCAGAAATCCACTAATACCCGAGCTAATTTCTGTCAGTTCTTTTTACCACATCGATGTGACATGTGTTATAGGGCTTGACTCATTGTTCATACCGGATGAGATAACCTTTGTAAAACAACAAAGCGATACTCCTCTCCCTTATTCCAAGTACAAAAGCTGAAAAGATGAGATGATTCTCTCTTAAGTAAAGGGGTAGGAAAATTTCCCATGACCCCATTATTTTACTCAAGATTCAGATGATCACGCAAAAGTGGAAGAGAGGGATAGGAAAATTTCTCATGACCCTATTATTCGCCTACACCTTTGAGTTTAAAAAAAAAAGAAAAAAAAAGAAGAATAAAAAAAGAAAGAAAACAGAAGATGATAAGAAGAGAAATAAGTTTGGGGGAGAGAAAGAGTACTGAAAGCTATATGGTTGTTCTGTCGTGGTATTGTACGTGAACGAGTCTAGAAGGTCTTAGGCATCAAGATCATAGATGAGACCCGGCGATGAAGGAACTGTGGACTATGCTGTGAAATTATGGGTTGAATTGGGAAAGCGGTGAATGTCTAGGGTGAATTACATGGTGGTCTAGATCCTTTCAGGTAAGAATTTCTAGTGGCTTACAAAGGTGAATGTGAGTGTGGTGCTCTTATGATGAAATGATTTGCTGTGTTTTCAAACTTCTTTCTCTTGTTTAGCTTTCTGTTTTCCTTGAGGGCAAGCAAAAGCTAAGTCTAGAGGAGTTGATATATCATAGTTTTTAACATGTTTTCAACCATGGTATAAGTCTTATTTATAAAGTATTTTGATATTTCTAGAGTCTTTTCGAGTCTTTTGCAGGTTTAGGTACATTTTGGGCTCCCTTGCAATTTTGGTGGGATTTTGGAGCCAATTCAGAGAAATAAATTCGGAGAGCAGTCATAGTGCTGGTGTCGGTCGACACCACTAAAAGACGAAATTTCTGCACGAGTTTGCACGATTTCTGCACTTTTGTAGATTTGCTTCAGAAGTTTTCCAGATTTGCAATTAAGCCCAAAACGTGTTTTTAGACTATAAATAGGATTTTAGGTCATTGTTTAGACCTATGCTTGATTTTACACTTCATTATTCACAGCCACCTTTTCAGAGTTTTCAAAGAGAAGATCTTCATACTCTTTAATTCTTCTCTTGATTTATTTTATGCTTTCTATTCTATTCATGATGTTTGTTTCATTCACCATGTCTGAGTAGCTTGCTTGTTAGGTTTAGGGTTTTCAAAGGAATGAATTGTTAGGTTCTTAGATTTGTTAGGATTGAATCAATAGAGTTCTTCATGCTTGATGTGTTTATTGCTTATTCTATCTTTGCGACCTAGAATTTGATCTTAGGTTGATTAGTTGACACAAAAGTGTAATTGATTACCTGAACTATCTTAGATGAGCAAAATAACTATTCGCAAAGAAATTTGGTTTAAGTATTTTGTGAACAATCGAACCTGATCATTAATGCTTGTCTGAATAGGAGAATTTAGCAAAGAAATTTGGAATTCTAGATTTAGACATAGATAATTTCCGCAGCGAAAGCTTATTGATTTTACCATTGTGTTTCGAGTTCGTGAACGATTCTTAATAATAATCCTGACAGTTTATTTGTACTGCGATTCTGAATTACCTAAGAAATTTCTTAAGCCTAACTCTTTTCCCAATTGTTTTTACAACCCGATTTAATTATCTCTGTATTGTAATTTAAATATTCATTATTTAACTTAGCTGAATTTGAAACGAAACGATCTACTGTGAAGTCTGAGAGTTCTTGTGGATTCGACACCTAAGTAATGCAGTGATCGCTTAATTTGAGAGAGTAGCTCTAAGGGTAAATTTGAGCATATCATTGGGTGGAAGATAAATCAGTATAGTGAATTTGATTATCACCAATTTATTAGAAAAATCAGTTTATATATATATATATATATATATATATCAAACTGTGTATATGTTAATAGAATGTGATATTTATTGAACGTTGTAACTTTTTGGACTATAAGTCGTAAATGTCAGAGGTATGAAGAAAATGTTTGAAGGAATATACTTGGAGATTACAATAGTCAAACCTTATAACTAAGATAACCAAATTGGAAATAAGATAGATAACAAAATAAAGTTTCTAATATTACATATCTCACCTTCAAACCGCACTCTCACTTTCAACAATTGAATGCAATAGGCACTTCTTTTTGTGACAAAACCAGTGGATGACAATATAAAGTAAAATGAAGAATTGAATTGAAAAGTAATCTTTATGTAAAGTCACAATATAAATATATAGTTCTTAAAACATATACATTTGTATTGATAAAATTTATATCCTCTTATTTTATTAGATGTTTTTGCCTCTCTTTTTTTGTTCCATTTTATTAGATGTGTTGCAATTTTTTATGCAAAAAATTAAATTTTGATTAGTTAAATGGATTTAAAGTAAAACATTAAATGATATTTGTGTTAAAAAAAAAAATTCTTAATATGCTCGCTTTTACAAAAAAAAATCTAATAAAATAAAACGGAGAGAGTATTTGTTATTATTCAAAATACTGATATAATATAAAAATATAAAGTAAACACATATTTTATTATTATATTTTTATATAAATTATTAAAAAAGAAGCAAAGGAAACCAAATTACATTAACATTTTGTTTTTTTGGGAAAAAGAAAAGCATGTTACTATCATTTATTCCATGACAATACGCACACCGACGGGTCACCATAACTCCTTCTGAAATATATCCCATCAAGTTTGGCTGTCCATATGCGTGACTGAGCACAATTAAGTGAAGTTGTGTTGTATACTTCAACATCATTATAATACTCAAAAAAAAATCCTTGCTTAAGAATACAAATCCATCTTTTTCCACCATATATGTCCTCAAAGAATGTAATTCTATATGGAGGAGCATTGAAATCTAAACTTTGTATGCCTAGGTCACTTTTACTGGAACGGCAATGAATTCCGAGAACACGACCAGGACCAAGTTCGTTATAAATTACTACCTGATTTGGAGTGCAATAAGCTTCACTCAACCAGGAATTAGTAACAATAACTATTATTAAAAGTATGAGATGATTCATTTTGTTTATTTAAGATCGATACTGGAATAAAAAGAGATTTATATGATTACAAATATATATATATATAGTAAAATAAAAATATTATAATGGATAATCATATAATATGTATAATGAATTTATAAAGCAATATTCACCATAATCATCATTATGAGTCAAAGATTTTTAGTCAAGTCAAAAAAAATTTAGTCAAGTCAAAGATTTTTAGTCAATTCAAAAAGTTTAGTCAAGTCAAAGATTTTTAGTCAAAAGATTGTTTCTTTTAGTAAGTAAAGATTTTTTGTCAAAAAAAAAGTCAAAAAAAAATTTAGTCAAGTAAAAAAACAAGTAAAAAAGTAAAAAAGTAAAAAAGTATTATATTTTTATTTAGTCAAGTCAAAGATTTGCTGCAGAAAAAAAAATTAGTCAAGTTAAAATTCGTTCAGTATATGAATTAGAAAAGAAACAAACTGACATCACAAAAATATCTCATTATGACATAATAAGTTTGTACTACTCTAATATAATGAAAAATCGACGGCCAACATCTAGAACTAATTCTGACTTGATTTGCTTGACAACCCATAACTAATTATATGCATTTTCCAAAACATTAAAGCATAAATATATTGTACCACATTCAAAGTTAACGGGTATGTTTAGTTATTTGTATTATGACTAACCTTATTAAAATAACACCTTTAACCATAATCTTCAATATTTTGACCCAAAAAAAAAAAAAAAACCATAACCTTCAATAATGTGTCATCAAGCCCAATTATTGGCCTAAAATCTGTTTTCCAAGAAGCTTCGAGTATGTGAAAACACACATTGGAAAAATAGTTGTAAATAGTTGTACAACTGTTATAAATGTTTCAATGATTGTTGTTAAACTCGAGTTTGTGTCAAGTATCTCTTCGACATGACCTCGAAGCTTAGAAAATTATTTTTGATACTAATGTTTAAGCTATTTTTAGAATAAGATAGCTTCCTCTTTGATATGTCGTTAAATATTAAGAGCCATGAATTTTGCATTTCGCCTCACCTAGTCCATGAAAAAAAAAATCCAACAACAAGAATCTTTAATATTTTGCATTTTCTGGTAGGAGTAAAGAACTATTAATTTTTCTAAATCATAACAATTTAACACAATAGAATCTATGATTACAAGTGAATAAAAATTATTAGAGGGAAAGAGAAAAACTTCTGCCATTTCATTTTGGATTAGCGTTAGAAATTTCAACAAATTTTCTCCTTGGAAATCCGGATCTATTTTTTTCCTTGGAAATCATGTTAATTCGTTTCCTTCTCTAGAGTCTGACAGGTTTCAACCACCTTCGAAACTTTAACTTCTAAAATCTTGACAACTTTTTCGGTTGATTTGATCAAATTACTCTTTCTCCCTCAAGAACCCTGACTTTTGGAGAAGAATATGGTCCATGGCTTTTAATAATCTCGAAGATTCTCACAATCCGTCTTCAACCAATACTTACCTCCATTATTGCGGAAAACCAATCCGCCTTTGTTCGGCACAGGGGAAGTGCTATTATGACTAAGTCAATTCCTAAGTACTCCTCGGTGACCGATAGCGAAGTGCCCGATTAATTCGTAAATCGATTTTTTTTATAAAATTTTGCATTGAACAACTGTCTATAGCCATGAAATTTATGATATAGTGGGTCTGTTCGTTTGACAGTCGCTGGCGACAGCGACCAGCGACTGCGACTGGCGACTAAAATTTTCGATCGCTGACATTTCTCGGCGACTGAAATTTTTGATCGCTGAAAAACGTAAAATCGCTGGTCGCTGGTCGCGGGAAACGAACAGAGCAGCGACTTGTAAACGAATAATAACTCTAATCGCTGGTTGCTGTCGCTAGTCGCTGGTCGCAGTCACTGTCGCCAGCGACTGCCAAACGAACAGACCCAGTATATACGTGTACAAAATGGATTCAGATTAAAGAAAAACGCTCTTAGTTCACTACGGTAGAACGTGGGTCTCCAAAGCCCAATGTCGTAGGTTCAAATCATGGTTTCAAAAATGGTTTGACAATGATACAATATATATATATATATATATGATACAATATATATATATATATATATATATATATATATATATATATATATATAAACTATTGATCTATGGATGAATCATACCAATGTGAAATCGTTTTACCATTTGGATAAATTTATCTCCCCATAACCATAGTTGTAAAACAAAATGACAAATGCCAGTTCAAACAACACAATAGTCTGATCGTTAAGACTAACTAGTACATGAATGCAGGGTTCCAGTGATATAGCTCCATTTAGACACAAATAATCATAATCATAATAAAAAAACAAAAAAAAAGTTTCAAAAAAACAAAAAAAAAGAATCATCTTCTCCTCGGCGCGGCTGAACCACGCTGAATCGCTGCTGGTGCTTGCCCTTGAGACCCTGCTGGCTGTTCTTCCGCCATGTTGGTTGCTTGTGTCACAGCATTCATCACTATGAGTCCAAGTGGTATCAAGTACATCCACTATCACATACACAAGTTTCATTTCCAAGTCACATACACTGTTTTTAGTTCTATTATAAAACAAAATCAAATCCAAATGTGTAAAATTACTCACATATTTTGCCCAAAATGATCTCTCTACTGGCACTTCTGCTTCACCTTCCACATTCTCGCTACTACCAAGAATCTCCTCCGTGAATATCGGAGTTCTGCGCCACAGTTAGGGTCGCATTAAGGCAAGTTACCACTTAGGCTTATGTGTATGTAATAATAACTTGATGATGATGAATTAGGAATAATCCAAAGATGCAAAAAAAAATTTCTACCTTGGTGCCTGCTCACTACTCTTCAAGATAGTGTGGGAGTTGAATGTCCATTTTCTTGGCTACATTAAACGCAAAACATTTGTCAGACTCGCTAACTAATATAAACGAAACATCTCTCTGGACTCTACATGCTTAGTACATGTAACAGATTATAAGTGAGACATGACAAAAAAATTGTAGATAGAAGATTCTAATACAGTTCTTAGAATACCATCCAAGCATGCGAAAATTTCCTAAAACTATTGACGAAAGAAGGAAATGGCATGACTATATAACATAATCTACATTTATATTCTAGTCAAAACAGCAGATTCAGACCCCAAGAGAAAAGAAGGTAAGTCCATATTCTATTAAATACTCTCAGCTTCCTACAACAAAAGAACGATTGAGTAGTATTGTTTCACTTACAAGATTCAACTGCCGAGGATATTGGCATGCTCCAGGAGAGCCATAACTGACTGCCAAAATGTTGGCACCATCCTGAAATTGAATTGGACAATGTAACACGTAAATAGTGAGGAACTAACACAGATCGTCACGCGACAAATTTAGATCTCGAAAGACTGAAAAACTGATTTAAGAAAATATATATATTACCATGTGTATAATGATATGCTCATCCAAACCATCCCGTGGAAGACATCTCTGTAATCAAAGAGATAGAGTTTCAAAACCAGATACATTGAGCAGAGGGAAAAAGAGAAAAGCAATTACATTATAGCGATGAAAACGTTTCTAAGTTATTATCATTCAGAGATAATGGGTCTGGACTCATGATTCAAAAACCAATTACATTACTAAATTTGAACGGAATCACAGAAGCAAGCTTCTCTTATCTCGAAAAAGTAGTAAGGAACGGATAAAATAATTTACACGCTGCAACAAGACTAACCTACTAGGAGTTCATAAGCTTAACTCAATTGAAACAAAATCATTTATCTACGAGCAGGTTACCAATGATACAAATAAAATAATCTTTACCAAGAGCGTAAAATTTGATAAACACTCAATATACAAACATCTTTCAAGTGAATGATAAGTAGAAGAAACTATTCTCTCAAAACCGCTTTCGCATGAAACCGATGATATCAACAATAAATGAAGAATCATGAAGCATGTTGAGAGGGACTTACAGCTCTAACTGATGCAATCACATACTCTCTCCCAGGTGGACTGATTACATTAGATGGAAGTCTAATTTTATAAAAGTCATCTTCTTTCAGCAAACTCTACAAATAGTTTTACAATAAACACACATTAAACTTCTGCTAATCAGATTAAGATAAGAGTAACAAAATTCCAAAAATACACATTAGGAGAATTACTTTAAAAACTTCTTTCTCTTCATCAGAAAACTCATTCCTCGAAAATCGAAGTTTCGTCAATGTCTGCATCAAATAAGATTCAAGATTAACAATAAAAATAGTGAATTAACCTGTGAAATTACACATTAATTAGCTAATCAGATTGGATTAAACCTTAATTAAGATATGATTAAGCTTATTATCTCTAAAAATCCATTTATGGCAATTGCAATTATCAAGGAGAAGATGAATCGCGAACCTGACCACCATGGCTCCAAGTTTTAAGACGAGCAGAGAAAGTACCAGCGGAAGAGAAACCAGAGTCACCGAAAGCATGTTCGAGAGTGAATTGGATCTTAGAATCCAAATCAGGATCCGAGTAACGTTTACGGATAGTCGGATTTGGTGAAGACGATACCGGTGAAGCAGTGAAAACAGGTTCCGGCGAACGAGGATTAGCTCCTTCGAGACCAAACTCTTCGTCGTCGAGGAGAAGCTCGTCTGATTGGAAAGCCAAAGAGAAGGAGAGGTATATACAGAAGACGAAGAGGAGAAGTGTGAGCTTCGTCATGGTCATCGTTCGCCGGAGATTCTTCTCTTCCGTGGATCAATAGGGAGGAGATGTGTATGTATGGATCCAAGTTGTTTTGGTTGAACTTTACAATGTTTCGTAATATTTCAATTTGAGTCCTTTATATCCAGTAACTATTGCAGTTTCTGGCTCTTAATTTTTCGAATTTACTATTGCGCCCCTGGTTAAGTATAAGTACTGTAGGAGGTCTTGGATAAAATACCCGAATCCAGAAAACCAAACGAAACCGATACCAAATTGGGAGGCACCAAAAACATTTTACACTTTATAATTGGATTTTTGGTTAGCAATCAAATTTTTTTTTTTTTTTTTTTTTTTTTTTGTAGGAGCAAATAAGGCCATGGGCCCATGAGTATTTGGAGGTTTTAAGTGGTTTTTAGATTATAGATTTTGGTTTTTGATTTTTTGACTTGCTTTTTTTTTTTTAAATATAATGTGGGAGTTTCAAACTTTCAGCCATTAATCTTTCCCAATTTTTGGAGGTAGGCTTTGGAAATTCAAATTTAAAGAATAACTCTTTGTACCAAAGAGTAATCGAACCTGGAACACAAAGAAACTATCGAACCCGAGACACAAAAAACTAAATTTTTGTATACTACCACTAAACCACCATTCCTTTGGATTTTTGCCTTATATGTTTTGTTGTTTACGGCCCACGTCTTGCGACCAATACATTTAAAAGTATATTTTAAACGTAGATGCATATATAAGTCTAAGTGCCAATACTTTTAGGATATATTTTATTAAGTAAGTAAGAATATAAAATTTTGGGTTTTTTGATTTCACAATAAAGAAAAAATAAAATACATGGAAAATTATGAAAAAGGAAATTGTTCAATACAAATTCAAAAACTCATCAAAGTGGGTTTTGGATTTTATTTAGAAATTTGCAAAAAAACTACTAAAATCTAAACTCTCTTATTTAGAGAAACAGCTTTTCTCATAATCTTGAGTGGTTAATTAAATGGTTTTTGAAAAATCAAGAATCATTAAAAAATCTTAATCCCCAAGAAAACATAAAGCTCTAGCCCTTTTTACACAACAATGATCACACCAGCCTCGTGCTTTTTCCCACATGTGCTCTCTTATCAGTTTCACTATTAATAGCATAACTGATTTCAAAGTAAGGAATTAACACATCTTGCTTTTTCAAGATTTTAGCTTTATTACCATATATGTCACTAGAATGCATGAGCAAGCATTACATGCCACTATTGTACTTCTTTTTACCATTAGCACCAACTTACTTACTATACATTTTAGCTTAGGTTTTGAACATGCCACAAACGAGAGTCTATAATTTACCAACTGAAAAAAGACTCAAACCAGACCAGCAAATCAAACCAAACCTTAACTTGTTCAGATAATCTTCTATGTTTTATTTATTTATTTATTTGTAAGTTAACTTTTTTTTTTCCAGGTTCGGATGTTCAGGTTTCGAAATCTAGTACCTATTCGGATATTTTAAAATTTCATATCAGATTCGGTTTGAGTTTTTTAGGTCGGGTTCGGATTTGGGTGTTGGGTTTGTTTTTTTTTGCCCAACCCTAGTCTAGATGACCTCTATACTAATATTTGGAAAATACATTTATACAAATGAACTTAAACGTATAAAAATTACGCCAAATACCATTGAAAATATGACAAGCTTTTAAATTTATTAAGAGCGAAAATGATATTAAAAATCATCTAAATTATAATATTCATTTAATTAAAAAATTAAATCATTTATAAATCTATAATTAATCAAAAAATCTGCAGAAAATCTAAAAACTAATTCATTTAATATATTATTAATAAAAATATCATAGAAATTTAATTAATATATAATTGATACATAAAATCAAATTTGTACAAATGTACTATTACGAAAAAATTCTTAACCATGCACATATTACTTTCAAAATTACATTAAATCGTAATTATAATCCAATATATGTAATCTTTCAAAATTACATATATAGGCATGACCACGGTTACGGTTGTTACGGTTACGGTTAGTTAACCACTGGTTACGGTTATAATTTTTGTTTAACCTTAACATTAACCATTTAATATACGGTTAAAAAGGTTACGGTTGAACCGATTACGGTTATATACGGTTAAATATAATTCATATTTGATAATCATGATAAAAATTAATATTTTTGACTTTTTTTTAAAATAAAATTATTTTCTATTGAAAAAGGTAGATATGATATATCAATTAATATTTATTACTATAATTGAATATATATAAATATTTTGTTCAATTTTTAAAACAGTTACGATTATAATTTTATGGTTAAACAACGGTTTTTATGCGGTTACGGTTAATTAATAGTTACGGTTAATAATTTACGGTTAACCATATTTAATATATTTTATGGTTAACGGTTATGGTTTTTAACTATTTTATACGGTTACGGTTTGATTACGGTTGAAAACGGTACGGTTACAGTCTGAAATACTATTACGGTTAGATTTTAGTCATGCCTACGCATATATATATATATATATATATATACTAGATAAGGACTCTCATATATGCGGATTCATAGAAAAAAATTTAAACCCGTAAAATAAAAATTAATAGCAAAAAATAGAGAAAAAATAAAATCATTTCTATAAAATATCAAATAAGATTGTTTTCAATCTCCAATATTTTTGATTCGGTTTTTAACTAAATGATATAATATGCATATGTATATCTAATTTTTCTTTCTCCCATGTGTATTGAATTATTCTTTTTATTATTTAACTACTTTTATTTCTAGTTTTTTATATTAATTTCGATGAGTTGGTTTTCATATTCATATTATAATAGATTTTGAGTTTGTTTAGTGCGAAGTTGAGAGAGTACAAATTTGTTTATATTGAAGTAAAGATTATTTTCAATCTCCGATGTTTTTGATTCGGTTTTTAACTAAATGACATAATATGCATATGTATATCTAATTTTTCCTTCTCCTATGTGTATTGAATTATTATTTTTATTATTTAACAACCTTTATTTCTAGTTTTTTATATTAATTTCGATGAGTTGGTTTTCATATTCATATTATAATAGATTTTGAGTTTGTTTGGTGCGAAGTGAAGAGAATACAAATTTGTTTATATTGAATTAAAAATTTATAGTCTTTTGTTTTTTAAATTTGACATTGTGTTATTATCTTCTTTCTATTAAGAATTATTTTTAATTAGGAAAAATCATTGAAAGGTACATCAAAATTTTCTCAACACATGACTATGCATCTAAGCTATTTTAATGTGTTGAGCAATACTCAATAACTGCTTTTTTATCAACAAATTAATATTTGTAAGATATTAAAATTTGTAGATATTAACAAATTAATATTTTTGTTAAATTATTTAATTTTGTTATTATATTAATAATTTTGACACGTGTTAAAGTGTCATGATCTCACTAATTATAATTTTGACACGAATTTAGCTGAGTGCAATCCAGATTTATATAATAAGATATGTATATATATATAGTTTTGGTAAATTAACTTGTTAAGATAAATTTACTCTCGTATAACAACCAAAACAAGAAGTGAAGGAAAACGTGAAGTATGTTCAGAATTAAGGAAAGCTAGATTTTTCAAAGCAAATTCCGTTATTATCTCTTTAAAAAAAAATATATATATATATATATATATATATATATATTTAAAAATAAATTCTAAAATTAGGTAAAAATTCACCGTTGAAAACGCGTCGCTTTCTCCATCGTTTCCCTCTCTTCTCGGGTTCCCATGTCTCCCTCGCTTCCTCTGTATCTTCCTTTTGTTTATGTTTGAAATCTCAATTTCCCATCATCACAAATAATAATAAAAAAAAACAAAAAAAAGTCATTAAAAAAAAAAGACCAAAACAAAATCAAATCATCAAAGAAATTTTCATCTTCTCCAATCATATCAATTTTTTTTTTCTGGCGGCGAAATTCAGATCGGAGATAAAATAATAATCTGGCTTTTTTTATACATTAAACAAACAATGGATCTGCGTATAATCACACGAATCGTAACCGCGATTTTCATGATCCAAATAGTTTCCGGTAATTTCATATTCAACGTCACACATAAGTTCGCCGGAAAAGAGAAACAATTATCTGAGCTCAAATCTCACGATAGCTTCCGTCACGCTCGTATGCTTGCAAATGTTGATCTTCCTCTTGGTGGTGATAGCCGCGCTGACTCCATCGGGTTCGTCTTCTAGATCCTAATTTTGCTTTATTTTTTTTGGATTTTTATGATTTCAGAAAAATAATTTGGTTAATTAGTTGACATTTATACAATGATTAATTCAGATCACGACTATAAATCCCATTTTTTCTTATTTTGAACTTTGAAAATTTGGTAATTAGTTTGAAATTTATACAATGTTTAAAATCTAATGAGATTGCATTTTCTTTTCAGATTAACAAAAATCACGATTATAAATCCCTTTTTTTTTCTTTTTTTTTTTTTTTTTTTTGCTTATTTTGAACTTTGAAAATTTGGTAATTAGTTTGACATTTATACAATGGTTAAATTCTTATGAGATTGCATTTTCTTTTCAGATTATACTTAAACAGAAAATCACGATTATGAATCCCAATTTTTCTTATTTTTTTGGTTTGCTTATTTTGAAGTTTGAAAAATTTGGTAATTAGTTGACATTTATACAATGGTTAATTCTAATGAGATTACATTTTTTTTTTTTCAGATTATACTTTACAAAAATCAAGCTTGGGTCACCACCAAGAGAATATTTTGTTCAAGTTGATACAGGAAGTGATATACTTTGGGTTAATTGTGCTCCTTGCCCTAAATGTCCTGTGAAAACTGATCTTGGTGTATGTTTCTTTAATAATAACATAATACTTAAATTCAAATTTTTGTTACATTTTCAGAATCCTTTAGCTATGTTTTTTTTTTTTTTTTTTGTTGTGTAGATTCCTTTGTCATTGTATGATTCGAAAGCTTCATCAACATCGAAGAAAGTTGATTGTAAAGATGATTTTTGTTCATTCATTATGCAATCGGATACTTGCGTTGCGAAGAAGCCATGTAGTTATCATGTTGTGTATGGAGATGGAAGTACAAGTGATGGAGATTTTGTTAGGGATAACATTACATTGGATCAAGTTACTGGCAATCTTCGAACCGCACCTCTTGCGCAAGAAGTTGTATTCGGGTTAGTAGTATATAGCGTTACACATTTTTTTGATATGTTTAGGCAAATATACAATCACTAAGTTTTGTGAAACATTTTTTCATGTGAGATTAGGTGTGGAAGTAATCAATCTGGTCAACTTGGGCAAACTGATTCAGCAGTTGATGGTATTATGGGATTTGGACAATCGAATACATCTATTATTTCGCAGCTAGCTGCCGCGGGGAATGCGAAGAGAATATTTTCGCATTGCTTGGATAATGTTAAGGGAGGTGGTATTTTTGCTGTTGGTGAAATAGAATCTCCAGTAGTGAAAACAACTCCTTTGGTTCCTAATCAGTAAGTGAAACCATCTTAAGTCATATATATTTAAGTTACGAACTTAGAGTATGAGTCTTTCGCGCTTACTAAACTCCTTTGGATTGCTTATAATGTGTCATCTATTGGTTTAGGCATTTCTCGGTGTATATGATTTTTGAATATGGTTTCTTATAATAACTTTATCGAATGATTTTTATGATTTTTGAATATGGTTTCTTATAATAACTTTATCGAATGATTTTTAGGGTACACTACAATGTTATATTGAAAGGAATAGATGTGGATGGTGAACCTCTTGATCTTCCACCAAGCTTAGCTAGTTTTGGTGGGAATGGAGGAACTATAATTGACAGTGGTACGACATTAGCATACTTACCACAGACTCTGTACACCTCACTACTTGAGAAGGTGAAAACTCTTTTCAATCTCTTTGTTTCTAGTTTATAATCACAACCCTGATATCGTATTTTTTTTATGTATATAGATTACTGCTAAACAACCGGTGAAACTGCACATGGTACAAGAAACATTTGCGTGCTTCACTTTCACCTCAAAGTAAGATGACTGGCTTCTTGTTCCTAGCCTCTATGGTATCGATACCATTGGGTGCTATAAATTGTCTTTAAGTAAACTTTATCACAGATAGCGAAAATTGCGTGTGCACCTTTTTTGTTTTTTTTTTTTCTCAAGGTCTCTGTTTTTCATGCCAAGTTCTTGTCGAAATAACAAGATCTATAAGATGTTACAAAATATAAGTGCCAAGGATCTTGATTATTACATGCCGCGAGTTTTATTGTTTTATATAAATGGGATGTGCTAAAATATTCTTTCTTGTACCTGCAGCACAGATGAAGCATTTCCGGTTGTCAATCTTCATTTTGAGGACTCACTCAAACTGATTGTTTATCCTCATGACTATCTTTTCTCGCTTCGTGTAAGTTCAATATTCGCGTTCTAATTGAGTTTGATCAATAGATACGAACAACATAGTTAAATTTAGTTCCCCAAAGGTCTACTTATATCCAAATGAAGTGATGAATGGTCTCATCCAAAAAATTGAATTCTCTCTTATTTTTACGCTTCTCGAACAGGAAGATATGTATTGCTTTGGTTGGCAATCTGGTGGAATGACGACTCAGGACGGATCTGATGTAATCCTTTTGGGAGGTAAATTTCAAATCATATCATTAAGTAAACTCTTTCATTAGATATTATTGATCATTAAAGTCATCTGCACTTGAAGTTTCATATAGAAAAATCCTCAACTGCTTTTACTCTGAGATCATTTTTGGCATATGTTATGTAATGTTGTTAATAGCATTGTTCAAATACCATTACCAAGTACTTAAATGTATCTTGACTTCAAATTTGGTTTAGATTTGGTGCTTTCGAACAAGTTAGTAGTATACGATCTGGAGAATGAAGTCATTGGATGGACAGACCACAACTGTAAGTATCTAGAACTCAAGAACTACTTAGACTATGACCGATCAAAGAAAAAATCAAAATGGTTTTGTTTTGTTTTGTTAGGTTCGTCAAGCATCAAAGTGAAAGATGGATCGGGAGTGGCTTACTCACTCGGAGCAGACAACCTCATAGCAGCAGCTCCTTCAGTGATGAACGGAACACTTTTAACGTTATTTTCGATACTATTTTCGGTTATCTATTCTTTTACATCATAGTTTTGCTAAGAAAGAAGATCGTTTGATTTTTGATTCATTTGATTCATTTGATCCTTTGTTAATGTGATTTGGCTTTTTCTGAGTCATGTAATTTAACATAGACAAAACTATTCATTCTTTGTTGTATAAACTCTCAAAGATAAATATATACAAAATATACTGTTTCAATCAACTCTTCAGTTGTAATATTTTTTTTTTTTTTTTTGTCAACTGATTTTTTATTGATAATGCAAATGAAAAGATACATTGTCAAGATACAACAAGTACATAAGCCAGCGGAAAACTAGATATCCCCGGAGACTGAAAGCCCAAAAGAGGGAAGCTAATGCCCTAAGAAACAGGGAAACTAATTAAACAAAGTAATACAAACCACAAACGACGAAGCCAAAGTCAAAAACTTGTAACGCTCGAATGGAAACGAACTTGCCAATCAAACTCCCACCCAAAAGTGAACAAAGCTAGCCACAAAGGACAACCAGCATCCATCTTCCAGCTAACGAAACCTCCTATTGCGAAGCAAGGGTACCTCTCAAAATAAATGAACCTAGACTACTATTCCGACAAGGAGACACGAGACACAGAGACCAAATCTCACCAACCTTCGGAAACGGCAAAGTCGCAAACCACGACCAGAAGATGCCTCATTCGAAGCCACGAACAGACCAGACCTCGATCAGGTCTTGATTGTAGATACAAGGAGCGAAACAAACCTCGAACCGTGAAACACTAAACTCGGATGAGAAAAGCATACGATCGAACCGGAGAGATCACAATAAAGCTCATCAAAGGACAACAATAAGATCAGATAGAGCACGAAAACAAGGGAGCGCTACCAAACTAAGACCAAAAACTTCGGGCTAGCAACAAAGCCTAAACTCTAAGACTGGAACACACCACGAAGGCGCGTGAAACACCAAGAACACAGAGCCTCACCTAAACTACCAACCTAAACGAGGATTTGTACCACCGTAACCATAACACAAGGGCCCAAAAGTCTCAAATCCAAAAGCGAGAGAAACAGATATCGGAAAAGACCAATAAGGAGACAACAACATCTCAGCCGAAAAAGGAGCAAAGGAACCAGAAAACAACATCGGGCAGCTCAAAAACATGAACCGGATCTGACAAAGTCTAAATCAAACCCACCGACGAAAGTAACCGAGACCGCTGAGCTCCACCACGAACAGAGAGAAGACGACGCACAGAGAGAATACTACCGGAACCGGAAGATCTCCTACCTAACGCCGTTCCGAAGCCTGTGTGACTAGAATCGCCAGAGGAGAGTTTGGCCAAAAACAGGAAAACTTGAAATAAAACTAATGGACAACCCTCTCACGACTCCGGCGAGGAGCACCGGAAGCCGGAGAGGTTAGATCGAAAACTTTGGATTTACGGCGGCTAGGGCGAGCTCGTTTCGCCTAGAGAGGTTTTTTTTTTTTGATTTTTGTAGAAGAAAATGAGTGTTGTAATATTTATTTACTATTGACAGATGATTTTTTTGACAAACCAATCATATTAGTAGGCACTGAAGAAATCAATTGATAATTGATGAATGAATGAATGAGATAATACATATCGTTTCAGGTTGTTAGTTTACAAAAAACATTAATCTTCTGTATTAACATTGACATTGCCATAAAAACGTAACACTAATTCTAATTTATAAATACTACTACTGTAATTAGTTTACTCAAATGTTAAAAACGTATTTCTTTTCACACAAGTGACTCAAAAGGCCAAATGTGTTCTTCCTAGAAAAACAAAATTTGCATAAATAAACTCAAATGCAGTTTCAGATATTTACAAACAAAAGAAAAAGAGAGATTGTAACAAAAGTATTAAGCAGAGTAGATATATATTATATATACAAATAGCCACACTCACAAGAGAAAGAGTAACTGTTGAAAGAAACATAGAGCATAAGAGACATTGAGACTCAACAAAAACTATGAGAAAGGGAGAGACAGTTTTTAATCTCATCTTCACCTCATGCCTCTGTTCTATCTTCTTCCTACTCTTTGGTCGGCTTTATATACTGGCAGATTCACGAGTGTGTCGACTCTGGCGACTTCATCAGGCGGATTCGGTTCCCGATTCTGGAGTTGATGTTGATGCTGTGTCTGGTTCTGGTTCAGTTACGCCATTGTTTTCCTCTGAGAAAGAAGCAGTTGACAATTTGTTTGGTTCTGAGTCAAAGAAGAGGCAAACTACAGCACAGTCATCGACTTTTGAAGTCGGGAACTTCCATCTCCAATTCCGCACTGCAGCCTCAACCAAAGCTCGGCCTGCTGAGGAACGTGTTGGAGCTTTCGCTACAATCTCTACAACCTCTTCATTTGTCAATGCATCCCAAATCTAGCAAAGTTTAAAGACTACATAGGTTAGTTCACTAGTCCTAAACTATTTCGAAATTAAATTTTGCTGATAGTTTTTAAGAAACACTAAGATTTCTCTTTACCCCATCAGTAGCCAAGACAACAAATTCATCTTTCTCCGTGAGGAGTCGGTAGGACACATCAGGCACAGAAATGAGACCAAAGTCCTTGAGGCAAAAATCTCCAAAAGCACGTGCCATGGCGAGACCAGGTGAGTTGTGGTTAGGAAGCCATAGGCGGGCAACCCCCGGTTCATCTCGAAGAGCAAATATACGTCCTCTGCATCTCTTTATCCTTTCCGCTTCCGCTGGGAACAAGAAAATTCAAACTTAAATTGAAAAATCAGATTATCTTCAACATGTGCAGACTAAAACTAAAGTTCCATTACACGTCCCTCATCAGTAATTCCTGGTGAACGTAACACTAATGGATGATACTTAGGCTACAACATCAATAGATATCTTGCGTAAACGGCTTTTCGTAAAAGGGCTTTTAAAGGAAACCGTAGGAGTGAATAGACAGTATAAATAACCTGGAACATCTGGTTTGAGATCTTCAGTTAATTGAAAAGGAACAAGTTTATTATCTTTGTTCCTCGTACCCAATACTGCTCTTGAATCCCCAATATTTCCAACAACAAGATGCCGACCCTACCGAAAACCCGAAAAGAAAATACAATCAATACAAATAAAAAACGATATGCAACAAACTGAGAAACAAGCAACATCAGAATGATTATTCAAATCACCTGCTTGACCATGGTAACTGCAGTTGTTCCACTGCAAAAACAATCAACATCCACTTGCATCTTCAACTCCTTGTCCATGAATCTGTAGGCTTTAACAATTGAGCCTAATAGTGCTTGAATCAAATCCTGATCCTTTACGTAATCCTTATTGTAGACTTGGGATTCTCCATTGGCAGATATATGTACAAGGCTTTCTGATATCTTTCTATCACCAGTGTTGAGACTGATCTCTTTAAGAACCTCCTCACAAGACACATATGACTCCAAATGAGAGCCTAACTTGAGGGGAAGCAAATCCCTCACTCTCTTTGCGACAATGTGACCATACGGACCATGACCATCAAAAACACCACAAAAAACAGTGTCCTCCATTGATCCAAAATTCTGAAACATTTACAAACATGTAACAACCAGGATTACTAAAGATCTATACTTGGAAGCATTCAGAAACATGTAACAACCAGAATTACTAAAAATCTATACTTGAAAGCATTTAAAAACAATCCATATCCAGGTAAAGCTCACATGACCAAGACCAACACTAAGTTTTTACATCTATAGGTGAGAATTGCATTAAAAGATGAAATCGAAAACCACAGAAACTTATCAGCTCATCCGTTTGACATGGACTACTTAACACATTAAAGTGAACCAATTGCTCCATAAAGTAATAAACTTGATAAGAATATAGCTCTAGAAGGCAATTTATTTTGCACCTACTTGTTACAGCAATGATATCTAAATCGAAAAGGCGAACAAGTACACAGAAACAAAAAAAAGCATCATCTCTAAACCATATGAACATACAGCAAAAATGTGGTCTAAATAGCAAACACACCTCCCACACAATCATGGCATCCTGATTAGGTCCTTTCTTTCCCTGTTGAGAGAAGAGAGACGCGTTATCGGTAGACCCATTCAAGAACATCCTTCCAGGGATCCTATGAAGAAGTGGCTCTTCTTCACCAATATTATCAAAAGAAGAACTACAAGACGATGATCTCCTCCTGGAACTCTTCCTTCTCCTAGAACCACCACCAGGTCTAGGAGGAACATGAGAAGAACCATGGAGAGATCTCCTAGTTCCTCCTCCTCCTCCTGATGATGATAAGCAGGACCCCATATCAAGGGCCCTGATAAAACTTATCAAGCACTCCAAACCACCAACACAATCAAAACTAGTAGTGTTTTCAGGTGAAGGACCAACCCTTGATGAAACCCTTTTCAATTCAGTCACCGCCAGGATTGTAAAATTGAACAAACCCACCAATTTGATAACAACAACAAAAAAAAAAAAAAAAAAACGAAAACCTAATTGATCTCTTCTCTCAATGCGTGCTCAAAAGGTCAAAACTTTTTCCAACCTAATTTCTTCAGAATAAAGGAATCAACTTTATAGCTCTCAGACAAATTACAAAACAATCAGAAGACTTTAATTAATAAGACAAAGACAAGGAGCTTATTCTAAGAATCGCAGTTATAGCAGAGAACAAAAAGAAAAAAAGATGATAGTTTTATCCAGAATCTCATCCACAAAAACAGAGATAGGAGAATCTTTTTTGCAATAAGAAGAAGAAGAGAGATAGAGAGAGAGTATAGAGAGTCGAGGAGATAGAATCGGATCCAAATGTGAAGAATCACAATCCGATTTTAAGGAACAACCACTCCTTTTTCCGATATTGCCGCTCTTCTTTTCTATCTCTCCTTACTTTATTTTTCTAATTATTATTATTAATTATTAATTTTCTATAAATTAAAAAAAATATTCTTGGAACTTGGGAGGGATATATTACTTTTATTAAGATATTTACATAAATTTTGTTTTAAAAATCCACTATTATTTATTGTGAAATCTAAGTGAATTTGATTGTATATTTTAGAATATTTAATCCAATAACAGTAGATTTTAAAAAATATTTTAAAATTTTTGTTTTAATAACAGAGAATTTGTCATTTTAATTCGATTCTCTCCAAATACTCAGTCCAATACACCCTCCTAACTTAAAAAAAAAAAACATGGAAGAGCTAATTTAGGAATAGACAAAATGTTAATCCCTCATTCTTATGCAATGTTTAGTGGTTTTATTTTACAGTTCTTTTTAATTATCATTCAGTTTGTGTAAATAATGTAGAATAAATTTAAAAAAAAAAAAAACGAATTAACCTTTGCATGAAGCAAATTTTTTAGGGAAAAAAAAGTCTATCAAATGTTCAACCAAAACAGAAACACAATCATTTCAAAGCAAACTTATTGCCAAAATACATGAAAAGAAAAGGGAGACTGAAGCAAAAACATCAAAAGCAAAAAAAGTATATAATTATTGTCTTCGAGCTAACAAAATAAAAAACTGATGATTGCTTGTTTATTAGAAGAAACACATAGCTCACTCACTCTTCTTCCTCTGCCTCTTCAAGCCAATTCACAAATGGCTCTAAGCTTTTCACAAAGGTTTGCCTACAAAACATTTACCACAAGAAAACATCAGATACAGCCCCAGAGAACCGATAATTTTGTTTTGAAGCAATAAAATGTTATGGAACTAAGCGACATACCTGCCCTTTGAATTGGTTCCTTTACGGAACCAGTGGAGAATGGTGTCTTCAGCAAGAACATCGAGTTCATAGAGCGACCTCACTACTTCTGGGAAAACTTTCATAAGTTTTGCATCCTCATAGCACTGCATTTGGACTTTGTACATCAGTTCTAGCTCTAGCTTTCCGCTGCTACAGAACGTGTTCAGAAGTGGAGCCCATGTTTTCACCTACACAGGTAAAAAATGAAGAGATAAAGTTACCATAAGAAGGATAACAAATAAACTCAAGGCTAATAAGGCGATTTGCCTAAATGATTTCATTGTTCATGACTAAACTCTAAAAATGTCTTCTTTATATGGAACTATAGTATGACATGACAGGTATAAATTGAATGGTTGGCTGATCAATATCTATAAAATCTTACTTGGCGCAGAACAGAATTTGCATTTTGCTGCTGGTTTTTTCCAGACCACTGAACAGCATCCATTAAACCATCCCAAATGACACGCACAACCTCAATGTCTGGAAGATTAGCATCTTTGACCTGTTGCTTCACCGTGTCAATGACTTCATCTACATTACTTTCCTCTGTGACCTTGCTTGTCAGAACGGTTTTGATTTCCTTAAGCTTCACCTCAAACATTTTCTTTGCATGGTACTCTACTACCTCAGTCAACCCTTCATTCCTTAAAAACCCAAGAAGTAAACACGGTCATTTTCAATTAATTGTACTAACAGAGCATACAGAAGAAAATAATGCAAACATGGAATGTAAAAGCAGATGAACAAGGAATATAGCATTAGTAGTATTTGTACAGTATGTTTGATTAATGAATAGATGAATTATGATAGCTGACAAACAAAATCAAACGATAGCTGACAAACAAAATCATTCATACATTCTCACAGTTAGGTAGTTAAAACAGAATGAAGTACAATTTTACATGCACTTCTGCTAAAAAAATCTGTACAACAGCAGCAATACCCGATTTAAATAAACTTCATTCTGTTTGAGAAATGCATGAAATCAACGGAGCTAGAGAAGCATCAACAGGTTACCGAGTTAGTGTAATATAAATGAATGCAACAAACTTCAAAGAGAGAAACTCACGTGAAATGCTCTGCAAAACTTTCAGCAGATCGTCTTACGGGTGGTAGGAAATCCATAAGGTTGTCTTCCATTTTGCCACGCCTCAGAATAGAAATCAAGTCTTCAAGACTGTTCTCAACCAAATACTCCTTAAAGAAGTCTGTTACGAATGAGAGCACTATCCCTTTGGCAACAAGATTATCCTTGAGCAATGGCTGGAAGACAGTTTCCGGAGGTAATCCTGAGAGCTTCTGGGAAAAGGAAAGTGCTGTGAAGATAGCAAGCTTCTTCCTTTCATTTTCTTCAAAAAGCTCCAATGACTGCAGGAATCTCCGAGTAACATTTTCAAGGTTCTTTATGAGGAAAGGCTTCCTCCGCAGAATTTTCTGTATGTAGACAACAGATGGTAAAATGGCTTCACGCTTGGGTTCACAGTCAATTACAGAGTAAGAATGGCGTTCCCCCTCATCAGATTTCACAGTTCCAGGTTGAGTACGTCCTCCTATGAAAACAACCTTGAAAACAAGCTCTCTCAATCAAATATCATAAAAGAGATAGACAAAACAAACAAAAAACCAGGAGAAGAAAACAGAACCACAATAACAAGAAAAAAAATATAATACAACAGATTTTACAGATTTCTTACAGATATAAGGCATCCTTATATACAAGTGGACATCACAAATCACAGAACAAGACAACGCCCGATTCCAGAAGCGTAAGCCCCTCTTGTGAAAGAAACAAGAAGTTGTGATGCACATGTACATGGAAATGAATGCACTAAGAAGTAATTCTAAGGCTTAGCCAGACACTTGAAAAAAAGCTGTAAGTAAATTCTGCTTAACTGAGAATAGGAGTACATACCAATGTCAAGATGAAAGAAAAAAGCAAGCAAAAGGTTTTGAGAAGAAAGATTATACAATGGTCCAAGAAACAAGAGATCACCAAGGAAATGTCCACGAAGTTTTCTTGTAAAATTACCTCAAAGAAGATGTCACCATATCTTGAGAAATTAAGATCTGATGATTCAATACTTTTGGCAACAAGTTCCTAAACCAAGCAAACAAGAGCAATAAGTTAAGAGCAACACATGTAATAACAAGTAGGACATCAAAAGCTCGACATCAACACACAAAACATACCAGATCACCAGCATTATCAAGGTAAATCTGGACCACTGCATCAGAAAAAGCTGCAGGGTCCAGAGGAGCAGCAATATTCCGTTTGCGGGTCTTAATCCGCGTACCTCTACACATACAAATAAAGAATATATATATAAATAAAAACAGCTTCTAAGCATAAACGTTATGCAAAGAAAGATAATGCTAAAAACCTAAACAGTCCTCTTAAACTCTAAATGACAAGTTCTGATGATTTTCTAAGGGTTCTTCTAATAACAAACTCAAGGGACAAGATTCACTAGTTAAGCTACTATATAACCAAGGTTCAGGCTTAGAACTTAACTGTAAATCAAATGCTACTATGTAAACAAAATAAATCAGCTCTAGCCACTAATTGTAGATTAAACGCTACTCTATAAACAAGATTTAGACTTAAAACGTAAGTTGGAAAAGAAGAAGAAGCAATTAAACTGTTCAAACAAAGAACAACCACATGGCTGAAACAACAACAACACACGTCACAAAACTTGTCCAACTAGAAACTCCAAAAGAAGAAAGATCACTTACCCGAGAGTGGGTTTCTCCTTCGAGCTGCATAATAAACAAAGAAAATATAAATTAGCAATTTTGCAGATAAAAAAAACATAAAGAAACCCTAACAATCGAAAAAAAAAAAAACACACTTTGCAAACATGAACATTTACAGAGATAACTTTGAATGTAAACACTAAACTAAAACACTCTAAATTTAATTCTCAATTCTAAGAAAGAAAGAACAAAAAAAAACCCAAAATTTGTTGAATCGAAAGATCCGATTTTTCGACAAGCCCTAATCATTTTATAAATCGAATTCAATCAAAACAAATGGGTCAATCGAAAAATGGAAAAAACATCAGTCTCGATCTCAAAACCCAAGAAGAAGAAGAAAAAGCATATTCCTTTCGTCATAGATGAACAAAATTCAAGATTTCACTAGAAAGATTGAGATTTGTTTTTTTTTTCCAGAAACTAAACTATGAAGTGAAGTAAAAGAGAGAGAGAGAGAGATTGTTGGAATCTTACCTCATAAACCAATATCAAAGAAGAGATGAGCCTCTGACTCTGTGGATCTGAGAAAGCTTTGTAGAACCAAAAAGAAAAGTATGGAGAGTGAAGAAAGAGAGAGATGAAATGAGAAAAGGTGAAGTAGGCGATGCTGTCGAAAAAAGAGAGTTTCGTCTCGACGCTATAAGTAGATAACACACACACGAAGATATCTATAAAGACGACTTTACCCTTTAATCACTACCCAAAATATCTTTCTTACTCGGTTACAGAACCGAACCGAACCGAACCAAATTACAAATTCATCAATTTAAACATTAACCGGAGTTTTTTTTTTTGATAATTTTAATGCGGTTTTATCATCGATTCCAGTCCACACTATGAGCACTATCTCGTTGCCAGGATCCACACTTGAAAGCCTGGATAGAATATCAAGAACCTTTTTATGAGGTGTTACTATGAAAAAAAAGAAACAGCATCTAGTTTCTTGGAGAAAGGTTTGTAAACCAAAACGGGAAGGAGGCCTAGGGATTCGCTCTGCCAAAGATATGAACAAAGCTTTGTTAGCAAAGTTGGGGTGGAGACTACTAAAGGACCAGACAAGTCTTTGGGCTACAGTGTTAAGGAGTAAATATAGAGTGAAAGAGATTCATGATCCGTCTTGGTTACAAAAGAAAAGTAATTGGTCTGCTACATGGAGGAGCATAGGATTGGCCCTCAGAGAAGTGGTGATCTCGGGAGTGAGTTGGGTGATTGGTAATGGACAGCAGATTCGTTTTTGGACAGATAGGTGGTTATGTAACCAGCCTTTAATCGACTCTGTGACTGGGCCGCTTCCAGATGATCTTGAGTAAGGGAGCTATGGAGAGATGGGGCAGGTTGGATGTTTAATCGAATCGTGCCATACGTTCCTGAAACAACACGTTGCAGTTAATGGATGTGGTACTAGACAATGTTACAGGTTCTAAGGATAGGCTATCTTGGGGAGAAACGCCGGATGGGAACTTTACGGTCAAGTCTGCATATTCTTGGTTAACAGGAGATGATACACCTAGACCGGATTTTGGGAAGCTATTTGACCGGGTATGGAAGGTTGTTGCACCTGAGAGAGTGCGAGTGTTTCTTTGGCTTGGGGTGAATCAAGTTATTATGACGAATATGGAGAGATAAAGAAGACATCTTAGCGGTACTGGTATTTGTCAAGTCTGCAAGTATGGTGAAGAGACTATTATTCATGTCCTAAGGGACTGCCCAGCAATATCTGGAATTTGGAGTCGCCTGGTTCCTCACATGCAGAGAGGGAAGTTTTTTGAACAACCATTGCTTGAATGGATTTACGAGAATCTGGGAGACAACAGTCCAATGGGAGATAGTATATGGTCTACATTTTTTGCTATGACTATATGGTGGGGCTGGAAGTGGAGGTGTGGTAATGTTTTTGGTGTGCAGGGCAAATGTCGGGATAGGGTGTGTTTTCTTAAGGAGTTGGCCACAGAAGTTACTCTGGCGAATCTGCAGGCAAGAGATCATACACGAAAGGATAGAAGGGTGGAGCGACTCATCGCATGGCGACCACCAAGAGATGATTGGATTAAACTAAATACAGACGGGGCTTCACGCGGAAACCTGGGCTTAGCGACTGCATGTGGAGTCCTACGAGATAGTGCAGGAACTTGGTGTTGTGGGTTTGCATTAAATATTGGAATGTGTTCTTCAATATTAGCAGAGCTATGGGGAGTTTATTATGGTTTATACATAGTTTGGGAGCGTCAAATTCCACGTTTGGAGCTCGAGGTTGATTCGGAAGTGGTGGTTGGTTTTCTCACGACAGGGATAAGTGATTCGCATCCGCTGTCCTTCCTAGTACGTTTGTGCTATGGCTTTTTATCAAGGGATTGGATAGTCCGTGTTTCTCATGTGTATAGGGAAGCTAATCGTCTCGCCGACGGATTAGCGAACTATGCTTTTACATTACCTTTAGGTTTTCATTTGTTGGAAGTTAGACCGGAGTTTGTTAATTCCGTTTTGTTAGAGGATACTGTGGGGTCTGCGCGCCCACGTCTTATTCGATTGTAGCTTTTTGAATTCTAATAAATTGTGGGGGACATTTGTTCCCCGCCTCTCGACCAAAAAAAAAAGAACCAAATCAAATAACCTGAAATTTAAATATACTTAAATATTTATGATAGTAGAAAGTAATCCGCGCTGCACAACGCAGAAAAATATTTGTTTCATATTTTGTTAATTCATATAATCATAAATTATTATTATATTTTAGATTAGATTTATTTTATGTTTTTAACATCTTATTTAGTATTATTATATATAGTGCATGTTCGTTTACTTGTAGCTACGACAGCTACAGCGACTCAACAAAACGACATATGGCGGAGGAAGCATCAGAATAAAACGACAAAAAAGAAAAAGAAGATTGGCAGTTCATTGATCGCAGCGACCGTTACGGAGATGAAATATCCATTAAATGTATCGCTGGAAAAACCAGCGGCAGCTACGTCTACGGTGATGTTCATCTTCAGCGATCACTTTTCTCTCACCTCTATGGATTTTTGTTATTTTTTATAACTACTTTTCTCTGTTGCAGTCGCTGTTATAGCGACTAGTAAAAGAACAGGGCTATAGTTTGTGTTGTGTTAATTAAAATTATTAATATATAATTAGGTATGTGTAGTGTTGTTATGTTTGTAAAAATATTTATTTGATCATTTATATTATAACATAATTTAGTTTTAAAAATTAAGTGGTGTTATGTATATATTTTCCCATCATTCAAAAAATTTATAATAGTTTTTTATTACAATATTTAGTTTGGTTTTTTGTATTCGCATTGCGCGGGATTCTAATATTAAAAATTATAAAAAATAAATTATTTATAAATATAAATAAATCATTAGATATAAACAGAATTATAAAGTCAATTCATTATTTTCCACAAAACTTAGCATACCTTAAAGTTAAAATCATTCGATTCAAATATATCCTCAAACATGTATTTTTTTTATCACAACATAGATAAAACTATATTTCCACTCATGGTAAACTACAAAGTTTATGTATCACCCCAAATTAGATGTTTTATTATGCAACATTTGAGTTTGTATTTACCAATTATATATTTGTTATTTTTAGTGTAAATTTTTGGAATCTTTTACTTAAAATACAAAAGACTACATAGACAAAAGTACAGTTCCACTCATGATAAACTACAAAGATTATGTGTCACTCCTAATTGGATGTTTTATTGTGCAACATTTGAGTTTGTATTTACCGATTATATATTTGTTATTTTTAGTATAAAATTTTGGAATCTTTTACTTAAAATACGAAGTCTGTAACACTTTAACTTTTTTAAAAAAAGTTTAGATGTTCATATACAATATTCCAAAATATATTAGTGTAGATATTTCTATTCTTTCGAGAAAGTTAACAATCATTACTCTATAGTTTTTTCACACTCGATTTGTTAAATCCTTTCAACACTTTGATTACTTACATTATTTTTAAGTTTTTTTAAATCTTACCCATTTTATTTAATTGTTTTTATAAATATTTTTAGATTTATTCAATTCATATAAATAAACATGTATTTAATGAATATTTTAAATTGTCTTTAGTTTTTTTAAAAAAGTTGCTTACATATATTATAAGTATATTACATTTGTGTTATTATTGTTTTAATTTACATTATATATTAAATCATTTACTTGTACTGGTTGTGATTTATGATTATCTATATTTTTTTATTATTTGCTCTTTCATTTCTTTATATTGTAATGTTGTTTTTTTATTTATTTTATCTTATTTTGTGTTCATTCCCCCTGAAACGACCGCACAAGTTATTTTTTTTTTATAAACAATTAATTATTATTCCCATAAATAATAATTAACTTTCCAAATCAATTAACAATGCAACTATCCTTGCATTATAATTAATTAACTCCATAAGCAAAATATAACACATAAATATTTTACTTAATTATCCGAAAGGACATTTGATCCATCGATCTTTCCAGAATACGACGACTTGTGTTGAGAGTCGAAGTTGGTCTGTATAGCCACCTTGGTTTTCATAGACAATTTCTGTTGTCTATAACGGTTCTCGATAAACGAGAATCCGGACTTGAGATCGATAAATTTTTTATCCCTAAATACTAAACAACACAAATCCTTTTATAGCGGAAGACTCTTAAACAAACAACCGAGTTCCTAGATCATCCCCTCTTCTTCGCTATAATTCCACGGTCACACCTAATCTTTTTCTGCATCAAATAAGAGAGATGCATAAGTATTTCAACAAATACTTAGTGAGGCAATCCTCCCATCTACAAGCTATACACACAAACGATTATAATTATTCAACGTATTAAACACGAAATTACCGACAATAAATCAACCATCTCAAGAAACACTCGATCTAGATCCCCCATGAGATCTTACGGCCTATCTCATGCAAAACACATCAAACAATCAAACCGCTCAGATAAGCTTATGGTCATGCACTCACCTTTAGCCACGCACGGAAATTCCTAAAACTTCCCGGAATGAATAGACTTCAATTCCCCAAACGCGTGCCTAACAAGAAACTAAAAAACGAAACTTAAGACACAAGTTTTGTCTCCAAGACAACTCAGATCGATCGATCTTGCTCAAGATCGATCGATCCAGACTTGCGGACACTAACCAGATCGATCGATCCTGGCCGGATCGATCTATCTGACCTGGATCGATCGATCTCGCCTGGATCGATCAATCCTGGCCGGCCGTGAGTTTACCAGATCGATCATCTCACCCCCAGATCGATCGATCCGTCCTGGATCGATCGATCCAGACCTAGAACGATCGATCTTGGTGCAAATCGCCATCACCGACTTGCACCACTCACACCAACTTGGCCACGCGATCGAACACCAACTCCTCAACCACAACTATCGTCACGGAGTCACGTTCAAGCACTCTCCGCAGCCAACACCGCTCACACCTCAAGGCCCCAAATCACCGCCACACCAACACGTCTCCTAACTCGTGTCACATGCCCAACCGAACTCACCGCCGGATAAACCAACGGTTTCGGGACATCTCTCGGCAATACCAAACCAATAAACCAACATAAACACTAAGAGGGAAGGGACCTTACCCTATCTACCAGTGATGACAAAGGGTGCGAGAGAGAGTTTCGAAGCTTCACCGTCACGGCAACCTCCGTTTCCTTCTCCCCTCGACTCTCACGCCCTCACACAGCCACCAAGCTTACTCTTCTCTAGCTCTCCACGCCCACACCGTACACAAGCCTCACCCTCTCTTGCTCTCCACACCACACACAGCTTTCAAGCTCTCAGCCTCGTTTGCTCTCCACACCACACACAACTCTCTCCCTCTCTTCCTCTCTCTCTCTCTCTCTCTCTCTCTCTCTCTCCCTTATTCTCTTTTGCAGATGAAGTGTCGGCAGCTTGGAGGAGGAAGAGAATTGCTGACTTCAGTGGAGTAAATGGAGGAGAAGGTGGAAGCAATAGGGGTGCTTTGTAGGGGGAAAAAGTGATGGAGACATCTATGGAGGAGAAGAAAAGTGGTGTAGTTGGTGATGATCTGATTTAATCAGATTAGAATCATTTAAGATTTGGTCCCTGAACTCTCAAAAGTTCAAAACTGACCCCAAACTTCCAAAACGATTCCGAACACCCCTTCGGGAAAATGCGGTGTAACTTCCAAATTACCCCGAAAATTCCCAAAAATATTTTCCAGAGATTCTCTGCATAAATCCCGGATGTAAATTCCGAAATTTCACTTTTCCGGAACACGGGCGTTAATTTAGGATTTGGGTCCCTGAATTCCCGAAAATTCACAAACTGACCACAAACTCCTAAATCGACTCCGAACACCCCTTACGGGAAAAATGCGTGTAACTTCCAAATTACCCCAGAAATTCCCGGAAATAATTCCCCAGAAAAATCTACGCATAAATCCCGGTTATAATTTCCGAAATTTCCATTTTCCGGAACACGGGCGTTACAATTCTCCCCAACTAACATAGATTCGTCCTCGAATCTAAAGGTACAGTCCATACCCAATGAACTCTACCACACATCTCATAAGACAGTGGTCACACTTGACCATACTGGCCACACAACCAGTCACGAGATCAACACTATTAACCTCTGAGGTTTTCTTTTAGATCGTCCTTGAATCTAACGGCACAGTTCATCCCCAATGAACTCAACCACACATCTCGTAACACAGTGGTCCCACTTGACCATACTGGCCACACAACCAGTCCCGAGATCAAACACTATTGACCTCTGAGGTCTACATTCAGTCACTAGCTTAAGACTCCGGTCATAGATCATTGCTCACAACTCAAACTCATACCCCTCCACTCTAAGACACCAAGTCCTACGAGTTCTGGGTATCCATACCACTCCGCTCTCAGGCCACACAGTCCTTATGAGCTCTCGGTATCAAACTCATACCCCTCCACTCTAAGACACCAAGTCTTAGGAGTTCTGGGTATCCATACCACTCCGCTCTCAGGCCACACAGTCCTTATGAGCTCTCGGTATCAAACTCATACCCCTCCACTCTAAGACACCAAGTCTTAGGAGTTCTGGGTATCCATACCACTCCGCTCTCAGGCCACACAGTCCTTATGAGCTCTCGGTATCAAACTCATACCCCTCCACTCTAAGACACCAAGTCTTAGGAGTTCTGGGTATCCATACCACTCCGCTCTCAGGCCACACAGTCCTTATGAGCTCTCGGTATCAAACTCATACCCCTCCACTCTAAGACACCAAGTCTTAGGAGTTCTGGGTATTTATACCACTCCGCTCTCAGGCCACACAGTCCTTATGAGCTCTCGGCATCACACTCATGTCACCCCACTCTGGGTAGTATAACCTTACGGGTTGCGGTATCACATACCACTCCACCCTGGGCTATATACCTTACGAGTGCTGGGTATCACACTCACACCACCCCACTCTGGGTAGTATAACCTTACGGGTTCTCGGTATCACACACCTCCCCACCCTGGGCTATATACCTTACGAGTGCTGGGTATCAGAGGAACTATCCATCCTCTCTAGAGTTGTACAGGACCAAACTGTCCTCTGAGCAACCATGATCCACCATACGTCTATAAGCCCTCCTGACTGAACTACCTCCCGTGATCCGCATACAACCTCGCAAGGTAATATCGGCATCACCCACATTCCAACCCGGAATATCATCTTTTCCATAACCACTACTCAGGTTATCTCACACATACCCCGTCCTCAGGGTACTCACATAATCTTTTCCCGATTATAACTCAAGTTTGTAAATCCTCATAAAACTCTTTTCAGAACCTCATGTTCACTTAACTTCCATGGCAACATCCGCCATCAACAATAAGAACTATCCATCTTATTATACTCATCATACAATATCGTTTACAACATTAAAACGATACATAATGTTCAACAATAATAACTCGAAACTGGGAACCATCGATGAAAGCTCAAGCATTTGATTGCTTCTCCAACCACTTCTTGAACCTTGCTTTCATCCTCGCCTCTGGTTCCCAAGTCTCCTCCTCAACCCCGTCACAATTCCACAAGACCCTTATGCAAGTCTAGAATTTTTTTCCAGTGATCGGGTTGGAACTCGGCTCTCCCGACTCCACCATGGTATATACCCTAGGTGTCACTGCAGCCCGCCTATCTGTCGGTGCTACCGCTACCACTCCCTACTACAACCTGGGACATTTCAGCTTAGTATGTCCTGGTTCATTACAGTGGTAACACACCAGAGTATTCCCGATCGCTCCACCTTTCTGGGGGCAACTCGCAACCTATGGTCCTTGCTTCCGCATCTAAAGCATCCAGGACCACCTAGGTTACCCTCGGAAGGACCCTAACAAACCCCAAGTGCTCACCCGGATTTCCCCGGATGCCGCACCTCTCTGCCAATTCTGGATTAACGAAACAATGCGATGCTCCAGAATCAAACAGAACGTGGGATTCAAACCTTCCCACGATTAAGGTCCCTACATAACTCTCCTATGCTAAGAACCCTAACCCAGATCACTAGGCAACTTTCCATTCTAGGAAACTATCCATTTTTTGGAAAACTTCAGCCCTGGACCATACCACTTATGGTTCACTCTTCTAGAACTTCTCCGGAACTCTCTCGGCCTCACTTGGCCTCTCAGTTCCATCTAAAAGAGATTTGACCTTTAATCTCCGGAACTTTCTCGGCTTCACTTGTCCTCTCAGTTCCATCTAAAAGAGATTTGACCTTTAATCTCTGGAACTTTCTCGGCCTCACTTGGCCTCTCTTGCAACCATAACCCTTGGCTGCACCTCAACTACCGGTGGTACAATTGGAGCCTGCACTGGTACCCTCTCCGGTAACCGCTCCAACAGCAAGGCCATGAAATTCGCAATACAATCCTCTTGGGCCGGAGCTACTCCTGCTGTCACACCCGCAGCACCCGCTGGACCTCCAGCAGCACCGGCACCAACACCGGCCACACCCTCCGTCCCAAACTGATCCGTATGCATGTTCCCGACCCGCTCATCCGTAACATTCTGTGCCACACTCTCCTCCATTACCGGAGCCGTCGCGTTCCTCCGTCCGCGACCTCTACCCCTACCGGTACAACGACCGCGACCTCTACCTCTTTTAGCCATCTATACCCAATAGTTGGCTCTTCGATCAATCCTAACTACCACAGAAGCCGGCTCAACAACAACTCGAACTTCTACGGTTTAGATTAACCGATCAAGGATTAAATCCTTATTTAACAACCCAAAACTAAACCAATCTATGGTCCCGATTTAATTTAATATGAGTAATTCCTCAATTAAATTATTTTAATCCGCTTCATGGATTAACCCGACCCAAACCGAACACCACAGCTTAAATCACATAAAATATTATGTGATTAAAACTTCGGCCCAAAAAGACTATTCCAAGAGTCTTCTATCTAATCACAACAAACAACCAAACAAAAACGAAACAACTTACCGTGGAATCTCATTAAATGCTCGAAGAGGATGATCTAGAACTCCATACCCAAACAATTGACTGACTCACATAGTCAATTTAAAAATTTTTCTAACCCGTCCTAGAGCCGTAATTGCTCTGATACCAAATTGAAACGACCGCACTCGTTTTTTTTTTTTTTTTTTTATAAACAATTAATTATTATTCCCATAAATAATAATTAACTTCCCAAATTAATTAACAATGCAACTATCCTTGCATTATAATTAATTAACTCCATAAGCAAAATATAACACATAAATATTTTACTTAATTATCCGAAAGGACATTTGATCCATCGATCTTTCCAGAATACGACGACTTGAGTTGAGAGTCGAAGTTGGTCTGTATAGCCACCTTGGCTTCCATAGACAATTTCTGTTGTCTATAACGGTTCTCGATAAACGAGAATCCGGACTTGAGATCGATAAATCTTTTATCCCTAAATACTAAACAACACAAATCCTTTTATAGCGGAAGACTCTTAAACAAATAACCGAGTTCCTAGATCATCCCCTCTTCTTCGCCATAATTCCACGGTCACACCTAATCTTTTTCTGCATCAAATAAGAAAGATGTATAAGTATTTCAACAAATACTTAGTGAGGCAATCCTCCCATCTACAAGCTATACACACAAACGATTATAATTATTCAACGTATTAAACACGAAATTACCGACAATAAATCAACCATCTCAAGAAACACTCGATCTAGATCCCCCATGAGATCTTACGGCCTATCTCATGCAAAACACATCAAACAATCAAACCGCTCAGATAAGCTTATGGTCATGCACTCACCTTTAGCCACGCATGGAAATTCCTAAAACTTCCCGGAATGAATAGACTTCAATTCCCCAAACGCGTGCCTAACAAGAAACTAAAAAATGAAGCTTAAGACACAAGTTTTGTCTCCAAGACAACTCAGATCGATCGATCTTGCTCAAGATCGATCGATCCAGACTTGCGGACACTAACCAGATCGATCGATCCTGGCCGGATCGATCGATCTGACATGGATCGATCGATCTCGCCTGGATCGATCGATCCTGGCCGGCCGTGAGTTTACCAGATCGATCGTCTCACCCCCAGATCGATCGATCCGTCCTGGATCGATCGATCTAGCCCTGGAACGATCGATCTTGGTGCAAATCGCCAACACCGACTTGCACCACTCACACCAACTTGCCACGCAATCGAACACTAACTCCTCAACCACAACCACCGTCACGGAGTCACGTTCAAGCACTCTCCGCAGCCAACACCGCTCACACCTCGTGGCCCCAAATCACCGCCACACCAACATGTCTCCTAACTCGTGTCACATGCCCAACCGAACTCACCGCCGGATAAACCAACGGTTTCGGGACATCTCTCGGCAATACCAAACCAATAAACCAACATAAACACTAAGAGGGAAGGGACCTTACCCTATTTACCAGTGATGACAAAGGGTGCGAGAGAGAGCTTCGAAGCTTCACCGTCACGACAACCTCCGTTTCCTTCTCCCCTCGACTCTCACGCCCTCACACAGCCACCAAGCTTACTCTTCTCTAGCTCTCCACGCCCACACCGTACACAAGCCTCACCCTCTCTTGCTCTCCACACCACACACAGCTCTCAAGCTCTCAGCCTCGTTTGCTCTCCACACCACACACAACTCTCTCCCTCTCTTCCTCTCTCTCTCTCTCTCTCTCTCTCTCTCTCTCTCTCTCTCCCTTACTCTCTTTTGCAGATGAAGTGTCGGCAGCTTGGAGGAGGAAGAGAATTGCTGACTTCAGTGGAGTAAATGGAGGAGAAGGTGGAAGCAATAGGGGTGCTTTGTAGGGGGAAAAAGTGATGGAGACATCTATGGAGGAGAAGAAAAGTGGTGTAGTTGGTGATGATCTGATTTAATCAGATTAGAATCATCTAAGATTTGGTCCCTGAACTCTCAAAAGTTCAAAACTGACCCCAAACTTCCAAAACGATTCCGAACACCCCTTCGGGAAAATGCGGTGTAACTTCCAAATTACCCCGAAAATTCTCAGAAATATTTTCCAGAGATTCTCCGCATAAATCCCGGATGTAAATTCCGAAATTTCTCTTTTCCGGAACACGGGCGTTAATTTAGAATTTGGGTCCCTGAATTCCCGAAAATTCACAAACTGACCACAAACTCCTAAATCGACTCCGAACACCCCTTACGGGAAAAATGCGTGTAACTTCCAAATTACCCCAGAAATTCCCGGAAATAATTTTCCAGAAAAATCTACGCATAAATCCCGGTTATAATTTCCAAAATTTCCATTTTTCGGAACACGGGTGTTACACCCCCCCCCCCCAAAATAAATTATGTTAATAAAAATATAAAAAATGTAGTTACAAAGTTTTTTTTTTATAATCATTTTAATACTCTTTTTTTTTTACATTCACTTCTTTTATTGTTAAATATCTTAATACTCATTAACTACTATAGTTAAGTAATGGTAATGAATTCTTTTTTTTAATGTAATTAATCTTTTATTAAAAAAAAACATTAAAAAAATACTGTTTGATGACATATTTTATTTTCATTGGATGAGTAAAATGATGATGTGGACACCCTATATGGAGAGAGAACTCTCTCATTATATATATGATTATTATCAATGATTAGAAATTTGATCTGAGTTCCGTCATCACCCATCTTTATTTGTTCTGATATGTCTTGACCCGTCCTGATCCATTGACCCGTCTTAACTCGTCCTAATCCATTGTAAACTATAATGTGCAGCGCGAAGAGATGTATGCTTCATATTTTGTTAGTTTATATAGTCATAGATTATTATTAGTATTTTACATTAGATTTATATTATGTTTTTAGCATTTCATTAACTAATAGATATACAGTAGTACTATATGATTTAAAAGGATCCAACTGATAGAATCAACGAGTTAAATACAAATTGTATCTAATATATGTAGTGAATTAAAATTATCATATATTAAATGTTAAACTATTATTGGTAAACCAAAACTATTATTTAAATGATATCATAATATATGAAACAATTCATGTCCGTTTAAAAAAAAATCAAATTATAACATATGTGGACAGTCGTCTTCTTCATCTTCATCGCCGCCTCCACAAAAAGACCAAATCAACCGATTCCTCTTCCAAACCTTCCAAATTAATAACCACCGTAACACCATTATTTCCACACTAATGGATGAGTTGCACATTTATCTCACGAATCTTACACCGAAACTGCCATCGTTTCCACTTCACCATCTTTATTGTCCCCATTCTCTTCTCCAGTTAATGACCTAAGTGGCCACTCCCCTCATATTGATTACATTTTTTCCAAAAGCTTATAAAAACTACACTTCCATTAGCGTACCAATCAACCAAAACTCTCTGCAACAGCATATCAAATCCAATAAAAAACAGAACGATGTCGTCGTCAGTTCACCCTCCTCACCTTCGTCCGCCTCCCCAACAGCAATCTTTGTTGTCTTCGATTAGGACGGTACGAACATTGCAAGAAGAAGAGTTGTTGATGTTTTGAATGAAGCCACTGAGGCAGGTATTTATTGTGTCTCCTCACACACTACTACACGTCTTATAAACAAAAATACTTAGGCAGATTATTCGTTCTCTTTTTTAGGCTGTTGGGGATGATGAATGGCAAGGAATCTACAAAACCACTCCAGAATGTCTTAAACATATCATCGGCTACACTTGAAAATTCCAGATCAGACTCACATCATACAATTTCCGTGCTACACGCCAAACTATCAGGTAAAAAACGATTCAAATATTTTCTTTTTCATTACATAAAAATGATTCAAGTTCTCTGAACAAGCTTTTTCTCTCTTTATTAAATACGTTTGGATTATGCGACGAACGCATAAAAAAAAATTTAAGAAGAAAAGCTTCCACCACCATCGTTAAAGAAACCCAAAAATCAGAGAGAGAAAAATAAAACCCATCTTTTTAAGTTGCTTCCACGATCTTGCAAACACAGACCCAGGAGAAAAGGGTTAGTAAATTTTGCAGCTTTTTCTGATTTTTGACATTGATAAAGTCATTTTCTTTGGGAAAGTATTTTGCTTTTTTCCCCTTTTGAATCAGTTCTGAAACAGGTGAAATTATTATCTCTTGGCTTTTGACTTTTTTTTTTTGGGTTGAAATGTCAGATCAAAATGATTTTTCCCTTTGAATGTTTCTGTTCGTGTAAGCCAAAGTAAAAATAATGTTTCTGTTTTCATATTTTTCTTGGTTTTAATGTTAATTTAATTACCAAAGTAAAGAAACAGATAAAAGTAAGAAAGAGCCAAGCCACACTTAAGGCGGATATATGGTTTCTGTTTAGTATTTGGGATTCAGATTCGATTAAAAGTGAGAAAATGGTTTCCCTTCGAATCGGTGTTTGTAGCATTTTGTTGTCTATTCATTATAATTATTTTATATCAGAGAATCCTTCAAGCTATGTTGTCATTCATGACATTGTTTGATTCATTTCCGAATAATTTCTCTAATTTTTCATGTTGAAGATAACTTAATTCTCTCTGAGTTCTTCTTTGTGCATTTTTTTATCAGATTTTTTCTTTTTGATAACCAAGATCCAAGCTTGCTTAACTATATGAAATCTTTCGATATGTATGCTTTTTGTTTTTCAGGCGAGTCTACTTTTATGCTTTTTTTGTATGGTTATGTGAAGATGAGAATCACAACCAGTTTTTTTTAGGGTGAATTGGTTGATAGGGTAGTTTTTAGAAAGTAATTGTATTAGAGGGTAAAACACTATTTACAATTGGTAAAACACACATTCTCTCTATCTCTCTCTTCTTTTTTTTCACCTATCTCTTTCTCTCTCTCCTTTCTCCCTTCCGTCTCTCGTCTCTCTCACTGTACCTCTCTGTTTTTTTTTTTCTTTTCTTTTCTTTTCTTTTCTTTTCTCTTTCTTCTCTTTTTCTTTCTTTTATTGTTTTATATTTGGATTAGCACTCAAATAATTCATCAAAAAATTTTAAAAACAAACTTTTAATCTTTTAAATCATTTTATTAATCTAATGAGATCCATTTTGTAGGGTTTTAGATAAAAAAAACATTATCTTGTACACCATGTATGTACACTATGTATGTACACCACCATCTATGTACACCATTTTGTATATTTTTGTATACTAACATATTTCATTACGTTTCCCACGTATACTTGTACACTGTTATATTCACTCTATTTATACTTGTACATCTTCATAGACATTATGCTTGTACATCCAAAAATCTCTCTCTTTTAGACTTGTATACCGCTTGTATACTAAATCGTCTTGTACACTTATTTATCTTGTACACTGACTTGTATTGTACACCAACCCATCTTGTACATTGATTCGTCTCGTACACTGATTCGTCTCGTACACTGATTCGTCTCGTACACCATCTTATATACCATGTTATACTATATATGTGTAGAAAGTTAGAGAATAAGAAAGAAGTTAAAGAAGAAGACGACAATTATCATATACTAATATATTATGTATATCATCATATACACGGACTTCACTTTGTACATCATTGATGTACACCGATATATTACATATTACATCATATACGATCATCATCTTACATTCCTGATATATTACATATTACATCATATACAATAATTATCTTACATTACTATGTATACAAACTGCCAAAAATATCTCTTTTAAATTTGTATACCGCTTGTACACCGATTCATCTTGTACACTGATTTGTTTTGTATACCAATTCGTCTTGTACACCAATTTATCTTGTACACCAATTTGTCTTGTACACCGACTTATATATTTTCACATTATTATAAAATGGATATCATTAAATTCATAAAAAGATTTTAAATTAAATTTAAAAAACTTCAAATTTGTTTGATAAATAATTTAAATGATAATGAAAATATAAATAGATAGGGAGAAGGAGAAATAAAAGAAAAATAGAAAGAGAAAAAAAAAGAAGGAAAAGCGATAGAGAGACGAGAGAAGGAAAGAAGGAAGAGAAGGAAGGAAGGAAGAGAGAGATAGAGGGAAGAGAGAGATAGAGAGAGTGTCTAATTTACTAATTGTAAATAGTGAAGTACCTATATTTCTAATAACTTTCAAAAAAACTACCTATTTAACAAATTATCTCTTTTTTTTTTTATGCATGTGTGTTTGATTGATATATTGAGTAGTAACTCGCCTCTTTTGATGTATCATCCCCTCTCTGATATCATTTCTTGGACAATAATGATGGTTCTTATAAGCTTGAGTAAAACTTTACGGTTGTATGGTCTCAATTTGGTTACATATTATTGTTGTTTTGATTTCTTATATGTTTGATTGGAAAATGCTTATGTTTCATGATGACCATATAGTTATTCTAGGAAGAAGGGGAAGCTCAAAGTGCAAGCTTGGGATACTTGGCAAATATTTCAAATTGTTGGAAACCCCATTCTAGGGTTTGACTCAAGGGTTTTAAGCAATGGTCTTATGGGTTTGAGAAATCTTAGAGGATAAGAGCGATTGAGCTCCGGGGGATAAACACGGCGTCATTTATGGCTATTGCGATAGATTGCATCCATTGAGCTGTTCGGAAGTGTTTAGAGTGCACGAAGAAAACGAGAGGGTAAATCGATAATAGAGTAATTGTTGGATAAGTGGAAGTAACAAAACTGTCGATGGGATTCTCTCATCTTCTTGGCTGTTAACAATTGCCTGAATATCGCATGTAAGGTAAACCTCAGCAATTCTTTTGAAATATTGAAAACAAAAGTTGGTAGATTTTGGTGATGGGTTATGTTTTGATTTACACTTAGAAAGTGTCACTTTGGGGAGATGAAGTGAAATTAGGCTGAATTTTCACTACTATCAGAGAAAATGAATGTATGTATATTTAGCAAAATTCTTGCAAACCTACTAACCGTAGATAATCTTTGGATAACCTTCATTGTTCTTGGTGTTTAAGCATTTGGTGTCGTTGTATTAGAGAAGAGGTGGATGGAGGGGTTGAAAACAACTTATTGCTATCTATATAATAAAAAAAAAAAGCCAACCAGAACCACCATATTAGTATCATTCAGTGCAGCCCATGACGGAACTAAGTCCAACCATGAGAATTCCACTAATGATCGAAGGACTATAGTATGATATTCCACTCCTTAAACCAGTATAATTGAAACACCTTTAAGGTATGGATCCATATTCCATGTTCGTAAAAAATTTAACAAACACAGTGGGTGCAGTATTGTGCCTTGAGCAGACTAAGGTAATTCAAGATTGGCTCAGACTTGCGAGGAGAGAGTTATTACGAGCAGGTTCAAAGGTCCAAAATTGGTGCTTAAGATCAAAGATGGTCAGTAAATCATGAAACACTTCAAGTATGGCAGAATAATAGGTTTAAGACTATAAAACAGGATGTCGATAAAGGGATTTTAGAATTCAAAGCAAATAGTATTGAACATGAGCCTTAAACAACTGAGTCTCATGTGTGGTATGTTTTTTTTTTTTAATAAATATTATTCAATAAAATTATAAATAATAGAACTAATGAACAACAATATTTTAAATACATCCGCACGTAGCGCGACCTCAATCCTAGTAAAAATAAAAGGAGGAATTAATATTAACAAATAATTAGTATGATTTAATTAGAGAGAAAACAGGAAGAGAGAGAATAATTAGTTAAATTAAATTTAAGTTTAAATTTAAATTAATTATATAATATGACTAATAATGTAAGTCTAATGACATTCTATGTAATATCCCACATAAATAGAAGATTATTTTTCTTTTAACATTGCTTAAATAATAGTGTAGAGATTAATTAGTTTTATTTCTGTTTGTAAACTTTTTGAACCGAATCAAAATCTGAACTGGAGTTGAACCAAACCAAAAGTTAAAATCATTCTTAAATCCATAAAAGCTGAAATCCGGAAAACCCCAGTTTGGGTAACCAATTACTCATAAGACTATATCGTTCTTACAAATGGTTTTTTTCGGCCAAATTACTTCATTGCATTAAGCCCAAAGTGGGTACGTTACAAATGAAACTAAAGTGAACAAACAACCCTAAAATAAATGTTAAGCCCATATGCAAGCCCAAATTAAAGGATCAAACACAATAATGTTAAGCTAACACGTGTCCGAAACATAGGGTTGGAGACGAGCTCCACCGCTACCACTATCTTGAAGCTTCTATAGCCGGAATCTAGAGAAATAGTCTTGGATCCATGTCGATTCGGCCTTTTCCTTCAGTTCCATTTGGGATCCCTAAGCTGAACATGTTCAATATGCTTCGATGTGAACCCTCATCACCTCCGCGGTTATCTCATCTCCAATCTTCTCGATGCGTTGGACACTTCACAACCTTTATCTAAGGCCCATCAACGGAGAAGCGAAGATTATATTACTTCTCGGCTTGAAGAAACTCATAGCATATGAATGAGTTGAAGAAAGTTCCTCGCCAACTATTGAATCTTGGCTTTTAACCATGTCTGCAGAGGAATGAAAACAAAAACAAAACTGACATAGAGTCGGAAGTAGAAACTGGCATAACCACCAGAGTTTATTGATCAGCATATAACCAAAAATTTATCTGATACTTGATCAGAGCTCCGACAGTCGATCGGAAATATTTACACACAAAAGATGAAAATCTCTCTCTCTCAAAGATAGAAACGAGCAAAGAGAGAGAGAACTTATCTTAGGAAAAAAAATACAAATGGTTATGAACTCGTTCGTCACCTTAAATTTGAAATATTTAATTTTACCAAGAAAATAATTACCATTAAATAATTTTCCAACTGGTTCAACCTTAGAGGTTTATAATTTGCATGCAAACATTTTTGTGATAAAAGAGAAAGACATGTTTAACGTCTTTTATTGTAGATATGTTATTGTTCAATACTTTTTTTTTCTTCTTCTTAGAAATGCTTGATCGAATCAAAAATTAATCCAATAATTAAAAAGTGGTGGTTCAGTAGTTAGTACAAACAGGACCGACTCTTGAACCAAGCTTAGCAAGCCTATTTTTATTAGGGTTTTCTGCTAAAAAACCAGCAGACTTATTAAAATTTGCAAGAATGACACTCAACTAATTTATGTGCAAGTCAATCTATCCAACTCAAAAGTCACCCGCTATATAGCCATCACGTGTATTGTCGACGTGGCACCGTCTGCATCTGCTACGAAACTAACGGAATCATCAAAACGACGTCGTTTTGGGTAAAAAAACTACATGCTGTTTTAACTATAACTTGTCATTTTTGTGTGACCAAAACAACATGATTTTCAAAAATCATGGATTAGATTTAGAATAGAGAAAAATCAATTTGGAGAAATTAAAAGTAGGGTTCATAGCAAAAAAAAAATTAATTGATATTGATATAATAATTAAGAATCGAACCAGAGATAAACGATTAGATAATCTCATCATTCACATTAGAAAATTCAACATCATTCTCGTCATTTCAAAGCTCATGTCTTGCAAAATTAGCAAAGCCTAGAATCATCCATCCAGCAATCTGCAGATTTACAGAGAATTCAATCCCGACCCATGGAGATTCAACGACTCCAGATCAACCCGATTACCCAAAATCCAAACTTTACCTCTCTATCGCTCCAAATTTTTGTAACCCATGGAGATTCTGGTTTTTTTCCTTTGTTTAATGAATCTGGGTTTAGAGTTTTCAATAGTTGTCGAGTTCTGATTGAAGTGTACTTGGTGGTGGTTAGAGGGAAAGGACGGAAGGAGAAGGAAGAGAGAGGACGTTGGTGGAATTGTGATTGAGGGAGATAGATAAGGATTTGTTATTGGAAGATGAGGAAGAAGAAGTGGTGGAGAAGACAGTTGTTATTAATCTGATAATGTATTAATTATTTTTTTTCCAGATTAATGTCAAAATTTCATTAATTTTCCTTTGACATCTCTGTTCTTTCTCCGATGAATTTGCTTCTATTAATATGTGGTGCATTTAAGGTTCTGTTGGTGGAAACTCTAATCTGGAGATTTTGTTTGGTGAAAATACAAAATGGGAACAAAGATCCACGAAGATGAAAAACCAAAATTAGGGTTCATGATAGACTAATCTGGGTGTTATGAAAAAAAAAAAAAAAACAATGAACACGATGGAGATCTCCCCAGATTGATTTTCCTAATTCTAAATCTAATTTATATAATTTGAACATCCTGTTGTTTTGGCTACATAAAAACAACACAGATTTATCAAATCAGCGTGTAGTTTTTTTCGTTCAAAACGACGTCGTTTTGATGCTCTGTTAGTTTCGTAACAGACGCGAACGGTGCCACGTCGACGATACACGTGATGGCTAAATAGCGGGTGACTTTTGAGTTGGATAGATTGACCTGCACAGAAATTAGTTGAGTGTCATTCTTGCAAATTTTAATAAGTTTGATGGTTTTTTAGCAGAAAACCCTTTTTATTACCTCTACTTTTGAATATTCATTTTAGAGATTAGAAGCCTCGTTTTATGACATCAGTATTTTTCTATTATTTCGTTTGTTAAACAAAACAATCAAACCGTTTGCCCAAAAAAAAAACATAAGATAACAATCAAAATGATGTTAAAAGAAAAAAAATCAATCAAACCAAAAATAAAAAGTGAAACATAAACTTTTTTGTCCTAACTAAATATAAACCAAGTTGTCGACATTGAGAAATAAACAAACAGACTTAATTTCTTCCTTGGCTTTCGTTCGAATTGTAGTCTTTCTAAGTACGGAGATATGGCTAATTTAAACCTCAACAATTTGTGAAGCTAATATCTTGTGCGTTTTCCAATATCAACTAACAAAATTTTCAAATAAACTACATGAACTTCTATTTGTGTGTTAAAATCAACTTTGATCATCGAAAACGATGTTAGTCAACCCATTTCAATATTTATCTAACACTACAAGAAAAATGAGTATTCTTAACCGCCGAATAACGCTATCTAACGATACGATGACAAAGTTGAAAGCGCTATGTCTGCCACCATGATAATAGGTCGAACGCTTAACATAACGGTTTTTTGTTGTGCTATTTTATTGTTAGGTATTATAGCGTGTTTATGTAGTAATGTTATATTCTTCAATAGCGAATATATTTTATTATTAATTATGTAATTACAGCATTTTAAAATTATTATTTGTAATATTTCAATAGCATTTATGATATGCAATTTCTTCAATTGAGATAGCACTTGAATTATGTAATATATTCATTACGTTTTAAATTTTGAATTTTGAATTATAAAATCTCCAATTATAATTATAATTTAAAATGGCAAAAAATAATTAATATTATTAATTATAAAATTATACAAATACAACTTTTTGTCTTAATATTACTAGATGTATAACTAAACAACAACAAAAATACTAAAATGGATTAATCTACCACCATCTCTGGCAAACAGCAAGCTACAACCATCTCTTATGTGTCTTGTGACTCTTGTTGAACATACTAGATGTCTCGCCATGACTAAGATCCCAAAAAGCTCAAGCTAATAGATCTACAGAGCAACAACCAAAAGAACACTAAATTGGATTAATATGTCTCCTTTTTGGACTTCACATCCATGGATTTAACACAAAACACAACATTGCAGACATATTTAGAAAACAAACCAACCTGTTTCATATAAAGCATAACAGCTCAAGTTTTATGAAACAAACCAATCATGAGAAACTGAGAATCAATCCAAACATCTTGTTCACCATCTTGTTCAGTACAACATGTACACCACAAAATAATGTACACTCATGTATAGGCGAATTAATGTACGAAGTGAATCAGTATACAAAGGTGAGTCTGTATACAAGACAATTCGGTGTACAAAAGAAAGCAATGTACAAAAGAAAAGCGGTGTACAAAAGAAAGGCGGTGTATAATGCAACTTGGTGTACAAGCTAAGTCGGTGTACGAGATGAGTGAGTATACAAGACGAGGGCAATTTTATCATTTCCAAATTGGCTAGAGTAAGTAGCTATTAGAGGGAGGCTATTACACAGTAATAGTACTGCCTTATTCACTAATTATAAATAGTGATAGGCCCAATTTGCCTATTAATTTTCAAATAAGTACACATTTAGCATCTTTTCCAAACATCTTATACTCTCATCTTCTTCATCACACATATACCCCATAAACAATGTACGCCTGTGTATTTACCAAATTTGTGTAAGAGGTGAATGAGTGTACAATCGGAATCGGTGTACAAACGATTCGGTGTACAAACATTTCGTACACCAATTTGGCAAATACATGGGTGTACATTGTTCTTTGGTGTACATGAGTGATGAACAAGATGGGTGTACAAGATTGGAGTGACTTTAGGAAGATTTGGAATGTACAAAAATAGTGTACATGAGATGATATACATAATGATCTATGGGTGTACAGAGTCAGTGTACATAGATGATGTACAAATTCAGTGTATGGATATGATATACATAAGATTTTTTTTTGGTTATATATCCATATAAAATGGATCTCATTAGATTTACCAAAAGATTTCCAAAACTAAAAGTTAATTTAATTTTTTTTTTATGTCTTATTTGTAAGATAACGAATGAGATATGATTTGGAAGGGAAAAAAAGAGAGAGAGAGAGAGAGAAAGAGAAGAATCAGACCAAAAAAAAGAAGCTCCATGACACTCAAAAACTAGTAGAGGACGATTTGGTCATTTCTGTTTTATGTAGGAGGGAATCTATTAGATGAACCCTATTAGAAGGAAAAAAAGCTGCGTAATACACTAATTTCAAATAGTGATAGACCTATTTGGCCAATTACTTTTCATAAAAGTACCATATTAGCAAATTTTCTCATTAATATTGAAAGAATAATTAATAAACTTTCAATGGAGATGCTCAAAGTTTATATATAAAGGTTTTCATACATATATATACATTTACACAAATGCATATATATAACATATATTTTTTTTTAAAATAGGAGAATTCAAAACCTAATCTCAAACTAGTTCTGTGTTAGAAATCTGAGAAATTTCTTGACACTAAGGCCAAGTCCAACCGGACGGCATAACACTATTATAGTGTAAAAAATTCACTTTAACTCTCCAACTAAAATGTAAAAGTAACGCTATTATAGTGGGATTCCAGATTTTGCTACAGTGTTACACTATATTTGGTGTAACATTGTAGCGACAGTATAACACTTTAAAAAAAAAAAAATTTAACACTATTATAGATTACAATAAATAGGTTTTAACTATATTAGATTAACTATATATTCTATCTTATTATAGAACATAATTAAGTTTTAAACTAAAAATAAATATATTACTATTATTTTTCTGTTTTTAAATTTAGTAAAATAAATATTAATATGTTTAAATATCAAAATTAATATAAAAACTGAATTTAATATTACACAATAACCTTCAAATAAAACATTACAACATTAAAACATAATATTACACAATTAAAACCAAACAAACGTAAAAACAACCAAATATATTTTAAAAACATAGTAAAAACTTAAATAATAATTTAATAACCAGGAAAATTAGTTTCGCTTCCGCTAAGTAAATCAAAATACGGGGTGTAACTTTTTGGATCATTTGTTAATCTTTGGCCTTCTCCTTGAAATTGATCTTCTTGCGATTGATCTCTTTGATATTGAGAAGCTCGATAATGAGATCCATGATATTGGTTTTCGGAACCTTCACCATGTTCTTCGTACTGGTTCGCTTGACCTTTTTCTCTCAAAGTTCTTTTTCTTTCCATTTCAATATACGCACGAGATGTTGGATCAGTTATAGAACTCAAATCCGTGAACATTATTTTATGCTCTTGTTTACTTTTTGCTACCTCGATCTTCTGTCTTTGAATTTCATTTCTTTCAGAAGAGCTTATACTTGAAATTTATTTGAAATTTTAATATAACATTAAAATATGATGTGGCATTCCGCATGACATATGAAAATTTTCCTTCATTGAACCTGAAAAAATCTTTTATATTTGTTCAGAGTCGGCCGAATTGATTTGGTAACCTAATACTCTCTCCGTTTTATAATATAAGATATTTTAGAGGTTTTTTTTGTGTTTCAAAATATAAAATGTTCTAAAATATCTAGGTAACTTTTTACTTTACTGAATATTGTGACCAATAGTAGTCCGTAATGTTTTTAATGATTGGTTAAATTACTTTTTTTTTTATGTATATATTAAATAATCTTTTTTAGAACAAAAAGTAACTCTTGAATATGCGTGCTTTTATCCAAAACATATTATATTATGAAACATAAGGAGTAATAGTTTTAGCATTTATAATATAATTTTCAATATGATAGGTTTTTTTTTGCTTTTAGATTACGATGTAAAGTAAAAACACAATTAACATAAAAATATGAACCTTTAAATAAAAAAATAATTATTCATGAAATTTAAGAACATGAATATTAGTTAATATTAAACAACAAAATAAAAATAATATAATTCATAATAGGAAATATCAATTTAATTCTTGTTTATTTTTTTCTATGATTTTTTTTTTATTCAAAACCATTCATTCATATTTTTATTTTACTTTTAAAAATCTTACATAAATATGTATTTAAGAGGAGAAGACAAAAAGAACAAAAAACAAATAAAGGTTTTTTTGAAAGTTTTTTTTTTTAAAAGACAGGTGTCAACACCTCACTCTGCTGCTCTAAGTTTATATATATATATATATATATATATATATATATATATATATATATATATATGTTTTCATCTTTGAACAGAGTTGCTCTAAGTTTATATATATATATATATATATATATATATTTATATATGTTTTTATATATAGACTTATCTTATACACAAATGCATATATTATTATTATTATTTTTTGTTAAATAGGAGAAATCAAGACCAAATCTCAAACTAAATCTTCGTTATAAATCTAAATTTTCTTGCCACGAAAAACATTTATAGATAGCCAAAGATATATATACACGAAAAACATTTATAAATAGCCAAAGATATATATATATATATATATTGTTTTTTACTTATAGTACCAAAAATCTACTTTCTTGTTTTCTAAGAAAAATAAATTAATTTTTATTTTTTTATTTTTTTAACCTAAGGTTTTTTCTATTTCATTAAACTTCAGATATAGATACATTAATCATAAAATCTATTTTCTTGTTTTCTAAGGAATTAAATTATTATTATTATTTTATTTTATTTTAAACTAAGGTTTTTCTATTTCATTAAACTTCAGACATGGATACCATAAATTAGGAGTAAACAAAAACAAATCTAACTCTTCTTAAATTACCCGATATAGTCTTAGGAGGAATACAAAATAAAATAAGTGATTAGTTTGTTTTTTTTCAATCCTAATAGTTGGCTAAAACCCTAATAGTCTCCTAATCCTTTTTATTCTTCGCCTCTTCAGCTTCAACCACTTCATTTATCTTCTCGTTTTCTTCATCTTCTTTCTTCAGCCGCTCCTTCTTCTTTTGGATGACATTGTAGAATGCGAAATATCCAATCTACTGGTCATTCAAAAGGTGAATAAACTTGTTTTCTATCAACACAAACTTACCACTCTCTTCTCTCTTAGTGATGTATTCAAAGTAATCTCCTTCCATTATATGGTTTACATTCAGAGTTGTTTCTTGATGACGAATCTCACCACACCTACGATACAAAACACCCACAACGAGCTTAGTAAGGATGGTTGCTGTCAATAAGGAAATAAATTATGAATTTAATGAAAATAAATTATTAATTAAATGGAAATAAATTATTAATTTAAGGAAAATTTTTTATTAATTCTCTCCAACATATTTTAAAAACATTTTCATTGGTGAAAAACTTTGCTAAGTCTTTAATAAATATAATAATAATATTTTAATATATTTTATTTATGTAATTAGATTTTACGTTATAAAAAATTGAACCAATAATGTGACAAGTGTAATATGGATATCTCAAAAGTCTCTCAAGAGTTTCTCCAAAATTTTCCTTTAAGAATTAATTCTTACTCACATTCTCTCTCCCTCTCATTTTTAATTTTCTTTTATATTTTTTTAATTTTGTAAAAATATTTAAATGCCAGATTGGAAAAGTGGAGAAGAGAAGAGTAGCTGTCAGCAACAAAAGCAGGAACATGGAACAGTAAGCTGTGAACGGGAGTTGTGAACGGGAGCTGAAAGCTGAAAACTAAAATTTATATTATTTTTTCTACAGCAGTTTTTTTAAATTTTTTTTATTAGAATGCAATTTGAAAACATTTATTTATGACTAAAATTATTATAAAACAAAAAAATTGTGAAGTGATAATTGTTGGGTTGTGCTCTTGGTATTTATAGGGTTTTATTTTTACATTATTAGGAATTTTATTTAAGATATTATGCATACAATTATTAATAAATTCTAAATAAATTTCGTTAAATTGGTGAAGAAATAAGTTTATTTAAATTTGAATGAGAGAAGATTTAAAACATATTCCAATATATTGTAAATTTTGACTTGAGTCCAATATTTTATTTACCAAAAATTTATCGTTTAACATGAAAATAAAATTAATACTCCCTTCATTTCTAATTGATTGTATTTCTAAGATTTTCACACATATTAAGAAAACATATTAAAAGTTGATTAATAATGCATCTTTTTTTGTGATCAACAATTTTTTATAATTCTAAACCAATAAAATTCAATTATTTTCATGAAATTTACAATTTATCATCAATAACTAATAAATCATCCATAGAAAACATAAAAATGTGATCTTTTGAACTTTTTGTTTTTTTTAGAAATACAATCAATTAGGAATGGAGGGAGTATATTTCAATTGATTTTTATGACAAATTAAACTCCCCTAAACACTCTAGTATCCAGCGTGATAACGCTTTCATAATTATGACAGTTCCACTTTTTTAACTACACGTGTGCCACATCTTAAAACATCCTTGATTGGCGTTGTTACTTAGCGGAGATGACGTAACCACCACACAACCTTTTTTTTTCTAATCTGGCATTAAGACATCTACAAACAAAGTTTCCGAGATTCCTGAGCTTGTGTATCAACATTTGGTCTTCGTCTCACTATGATTTTGCGCATTAACTTGCATCTGTGTACACCATCAGAACCTAAACACTTCAGTCGTCATTAAACTAGCATTTTTTTCCAAACCACTGTCACAATTAATATTCCCTTTGTGAGACTGCAATTTACAGAAATCAATGAATGTTAATGGGTCAACAATGGAGATTCCAGAAATTCCTTAGGGTCTCGGGATTGGTAATGTTTGTTATACTTATAGTAAAGTACATGTACTAAAGTTAAGTCATCTAAGTGACATATCGAACATGTTATGAGTGTTGATATATCTTCTAGGCTCATTCAGAAGTTTAATGTCTTATGATTTATGTTCATATAGTTATTAATGCGGGAGTAGGTTATCTTTACATTAGTGATTCAAGTTTGAGAACCGTTCATTTATAAATCCCTATCTACTTAAATAGGTTATCGATCATTGATATCTACCACATTCCATGCGCCCAACACTTTTCTCCATTAGATTTACATTGTTTTAATTACTCTAATTTACTCTCTGCAATTCATGAATCTCAAAACCACATATTTATTTCCTAGCTCTGTTCGATACATCACAATTCATAGAGTAACTTTGGTCTCTGTGGATTCGATACCCAATATATACTAATGTATGTCATGTGCACTTGCAGTGGTAGTAAACGTTTAAAACCTGAGACAACAAATTTTTGGCGCCATTGACGGGGACCAATACATTGCCTACGGATTTTTATTTCGATTCTACAAATAGGATTTTATTTGTTCACACAAGAGATCGATAGATCCGCTTTGAGATATATGTATAACTAAAAATATATAATAAAATATCAAAACTATATTTTAAAAAAGAAGTATTTGTACAACACAATTTTAATACATAAATATTAAGTAGTTTAACTAGGGATAAAATGTCATTACCATCAAAGTCAAAGATTTAAAGTAACATCTTCATTCACATTCTTAAAATTTAAAATTTTATTATTTTAATAATTATGAAATATTTTATATTCTTCAAATTAAGTAGGATTTTAAGTAAAAAATTAGTGATTATCATATATATTCAATGCTTTCAAATTATTTATTTATTAAATTTTCAAAATAAAAAGTTAGTTTCCATTATGTTTCCAAAATGAAAATGGAATTTTCCATCTCATTTCCAAATTGCAATTTTTAGAAACATGTTTCCAAAAGTTTCCACAGCGTTTCCAAGAGTTTTCGTTTCCGAAACATTTTTGAAACGTGAAATGGACCTCGAACGGAGTTTCCATGCTACCTAATTCTGGTCTAAACCCTAGCTTTTTGCTACTCCATCCATTCCCATCTCATCTCAAAGATCACAATTGTAGTCATGCGTCGCTTAGCCACCAAGCTCTACTCGAAAATCATCAAAAATCCGACAAAAACGTTGATTAATGGAAAAAACACATGAATTCAAAGAGTTGTGGAGGATGAGAGACAATTCAACCACTATGGGCAGAGCCTCAGACAAAAATGTGTAGATGAAATTTGCGCAAAAGCGTCAGACAAACATGTGTAGATGAAATTTACCCAAGATTCACAGACTCTCTTTGAGGTGAGGATATGATACATCCTTTAAAAAAAATGATCTACTCAAATCAATGGACCATATAACATATCAGCCTTTAAGAGGCCTCTTTTCTCTCCCTTGCGAAACCTAGCCACCGTCGAAGAGAAAAACCGATCTCCCTTTCCGGTGAACAGTGTCTCTCACCACCGCCGGAAAAGGGACCCCCGTTCGTTGCTTTGTCTCCCTTGGCTACTATCTCTCGGTGATTGCATGGTGGAGGCTCTAGATCAAGATTTAGTGATTGCACGGTGGAGGCTCTAGATCAATATTTCTTTCGCTCGCGGTTTGCTTGGTATTTGATGCTTGATATGTTGAGTTTTTAGCATCTTTTAGATTGCATTTCTCATAGATTTCTTGTATTTGCATTAGCATTTAGGCTTATATAGTTGCATATCGCATATGCATGTGTGTTCTTAGGTATTTGGAGTAGAACCATGTAGATTGAGAGTTTTGGGAAGCAATTGGACCAACAATCAACAAAAAATAACCAAGGAAACCAAAATAGAGAAATAGGACAAAAAAACCAGGAAAATCCTATGGTCCAACTCCAACGGTCCATCTCTGCGACTAACTTGACTGCTGGATAGTCTGATGAAAACCCAAGATAGAAAAACCAGGAAAATCCTGTAGTCCAGCTCCAACGGTCAAGCTCCACGACGAACTAGCGTGCTGGATTATTTGATGAAGACCCAAGATCCAAGCTCTCAATCCAACTTGAACTGGGTCAACCCGGCTGACTCTATTTGGACTATTTAAGAAACTTAAACCTAATTTTTAGGTTATGCTTTGTTTTAAAATCTCTCTTAGCCTCTTTTTTTTTTTGTTGAAGAGCATTGTATCAATCTTTAAGTTTTTAAGTTATCAATCTTTCTTTTCTTCTTAAATAATTCATCTATGATTAAACAAAGTTCAATATTATCGCAATAAATAACTGATGGATGCGGCAGCTTCAGCCCAAGCTCAGTGAGAAGAGACTCCACCCAACGAACTTCCGAGGCTGCAAAGGAAACGGCTCGATATTCTGCCTCCGTAGAAGAGCGGGCAACTCCCCTTAGCTTTTTGTTTAACCATGAAACTGGATGTTGACTGAGGAAAACAACATGAGCATTTGTGGATGTGTAGTCATCTTTATTTCCAGCCCAACCCGCATCCGAGAAAGCATGAAGAGTAAGCTTGTTATCACGATGTAAAAAAATGCCCACATTTATCGTACATTTCAAGTAACGAAGCACTCGTTTAGCTGCAGCCCAATGTTCACTCATAGGTTGATGCATGAATTGAGAGAGCTTCATCACAGCAAACGAGAGGTATGGTCTTGTAAGACCTAAATATTGCAAGCTTCCGATAAGCGCATGATTCTCTGTAGGATTGTGAAGCTTCGTGCCACCATGTAAAGTTAGTAGCGTTGAAGCACACAAAGGAGTCGAAACTGGCTTGGCATCATCCATTTTAAACTGTTGAAGAATGTCAATAACATATTTCCTTTGCGTAAGGAATAAGCCGTTGGAGGATCTCGTGGCTTCAACACCAAGAAAATAGGAGACTTCACCAAGGTCTTTTAGAGAGAACCTGGCGGAGAGAAGATCTGTGAATTCTTGTATGTGGCTGCTGCTTGATCCCGTAATGATAATGTCATCAACGTACACAAGTAGATAAAGAATGACACCACTGGAGAAAAAAATAAAGAGAGAAGCATCCAGGTGGTTGCTTCATATAACCATAAGTGGGATTATCCTTGTCTCCGCTAAGGAATTACGGAAACCGGACTGGAGAAGGAATTGCCGCAACTCATTGTACCATGCTCTTGGAGCTTGTTTAAGCCCATAAATAGCCTTCTTGAGACGGCAAACATAAATGAGATTATCTTTGTTGAGAAATCCAGGTGGTTGCTTCATATAAACATCCTCATTAAGTGTTCCTTGGAGAAAAGCATTGTTGATGTCAAGCTGTTTAATTGACCAGTCCTTTAATGTTGCAACTCCAAGAAGTATGCAAATTATTGTAGGTTTCACCACCGAACTGAATGTCTCATTGTAGTCTAGGCCCGATCTTTGATGAAAACCTTTTGCTACCAGCTGTGATTTGAACCTGTCAACAAGACCAGTCGGTAAGTATTTATTATGAAATACCCATGTACACCCAATGATATAAGTTGCTTCTTCCGAAGGGACTAGATCAAATGTTCCATTACGGACTATGGAGTTAAACTCATCACCCATTGAGTTTCTCTATCTCTCGTCATCAAGTGCTTGAGCAACATTGGCCGGTTCAACTGTGGAGGTTGTAGAGGCCATAAGATTGTACTATGGATTCGGCTTATGAATGTTGTTCTTTGATCTTCTTTGCATTGGATGATGATTTGTGATAGGAGGCACTGGAGGAGGTTCAACAACCTTATCAGTACTTACAGTGAGGGGAGGTGGCGACGGAGGGCCGATGTTGTATGTGGGAGTTTCCTCAAGTCACACGTCTGGTGAGGGAGCTAAGGCGGGAACCGTTGACGGCATTGTGTGGATGAGTGGCTGACAACCTGTGGAAAGTGGTGAGATTTCTTGGATCCAAACTAGGGTCTCAGATGGAATAGAGATAGTAGTAGCAGAAAGAGACACAAAAGGAAACTGAGACTCACAAAACCGCACATGTCATGAGACATAGATGCGAGAAGATTTTGGATCAAGACAATAAAAGGCACTTTGGGAAAGAGAATTCCCAAACAAGATACACGGAAGAGAGCGTGTATCGAGCTTGTGTGCAGCATAGGGCTGAAGCCATGGATAGCACATGCAGTCGAAAATATGAAGTTTGAAGTCGTTTGGTTCTTTGGAGAATAGTTTAAAAAAACGGAGACAACATGTTAAGCGTTGGAGTTGGAATGCAGTTAATGAGATACATCGTGGTGGCAAAGTCATAGGTCCAAGTAACCGGCATAGACCCATGTGTGAGCAAAGCAAGCCCAGTTTTGACAATGTGACGATGTCGTCGTTCAGACATGCCATTGTGCTTCGGTGTATGTGGTGGTGTCCGATAATGGTTAATGTCGTGGTGCGCAAGAAAAGCTGAAAGAGCAAGATATTCACCACCATTATCAGAGTATAGTGAACCAAGTTTGGTGTTAAAGCATTCTCTACCAACGCTTTGAAACGAATAAAGGTCTCCTTAACCTGCAATTTTTGTTTTAACAGAAAGTACCATATAGAACGAGTGAAATGATCAACCATTATAAGATAGTACTTGTAATTATCAAAAGAATAAACACGCGATGACCAGAGATCAGAAAAGAGAATTTCAAGAGGGTGAGACGTTGTAATAGAGGTTTCATGAAAAGGCAACCTATGCGTTTTATTACTTAAACACGCATGACAATTAAAAGAGTTAAACACTGAGTCTCCAAAGGAGTTTAGTTGAGCATTGGAAAGAATAGACTTGATGACCCCATAGGCGGGGTGGCCTAGATGCGAATGCCATTCGGACAAAGTGGGTTTAGAAGGAGAAAAAGCTAAAATAGAATTAGGTGCAGTCTGCAACTCGTAAAGTATGTTCCTATCTGGTCCGGTTAGAAGCCGAGTCCCCGTTCTTAGGTCCTTCACCTGAAATTTTTGAGGAAATACTTCCACATAAACATTGTTGTCAGCACAAAATGTATTGGCAGATATAAAGTTTTTCTTCATCGAGGGAACATAAAGCACATTTGTAAGAGTATGAGATGTAATGGGTGAAGAAGTGGAACCAGAGTGAGTGATTGAGAGCTGAGAACCATCACCAATCACGACCAATTCACCACCAGTGTATGGATTATGAGAAGCCAGGTTGTCGAGATCCGATGGCACATGGTGTGAAGCTCCACTGTCAATGAGCCATGGTTCAGCATCAGCCGGATGACCATATATCAATGTGTTGGCAGATGGTCTCCATTGATTTCCTGGTGAGGGAGCAGCTTGATGGTTTGGTGTGGGATAGTTCTGTTGACATAGTTGATTACAAAACTTGGCATTGTGACCTTGAACACCACAAAGCTGACACTTTCCCAAGTAAGGTCGCCTAAAGTTGTCTCATTGTCCTTGATTCATCGGAGCGAGTGAGGGTTGTCTTTAGTTTCCCCGTGTTTTAGTATGTGCAGCATTTGCCGTGATGGGAAACGTTGGTGATGCATTCTGCAGGTGAACCAGATCAGCTTCTCTGTTTAAGAGCTTTTCATGAAGTTCGATGAATGACATTGGTATCTCCCTTCCATTGGATGTGTCAACAATTGGTTTATACTCTTCAGGAAGACTATCAAGGACGTAATCAATGAACTCCTCATGATCTAACGCCTTTCCCAAAAGCGCAAGTTGATGGAACTTCTGTTGTTCCATTGATGAACTGATGAAGGCCATGACCTTCAAGAAGGAAGCTAACTTGTTGACTACAGCCAATATAATTGACAGAGGTTAGCGGATACGTTCCTGGATGAGGATCTCACCCCAATTTTAACACCGTGAAGTTAAGAACACGAAGAACTGGTTCAAGACCCAATTACTGATCACCTGGAGGTTTGATGGATCAAATGACGCCACAAGAGGATGCGAAAAATCCACTTGATAAGTGAAAGAGTCCCCTATTATTCGAATCACACGAAAACAAGTAGACAATGATCTAAAATTTTGTAAAAGTTTTTGATTGATAAAAGATTAGATAGGAAATACAACTGAGTACCGGAGGAGATATAAAGAGAAGGATCATGAAGAGGAGAAGAGAAGATAGATAGAGAGAGAGAGAGAGAGAGAGAGAGAGAGAGAGAGAGAGAGAGAGAGAGAGAGAGAGAGAGAGAGAGAGTTAAGATAAGAGGTGGTTTTAAGACATGCCCCGGAAATCACAAGAAGACCATGCAAAAATAAACACACAAGTTTAAAACTCAAATGAGAAAAAATAAAACTAGATAGAAAGTAGATAAGGGCCGCGACAACAAATCTCGTAACGGACCGGGGTGGAGTCGGACCAATGCCAAGGCTTAGATGAACCTATGGACCACAAACCTCATTAAAAACCTCTCTCGGAAAACCACTTGGGAAAAACCATAGACGAGGGAAAAAGAGTGTGAGTGAGCCATAGGGCCTGGCACTAGTCTTCTCGGACGTGAACAATGACCAAGGAGGACGTGGTACCACATGAGTCCGAGTGACCCTCTAGAGCCAATGCCAGATGTGGTAAGGCTCGGAGTGCTTGGTAACATTTGGTTCGGAGACTAGTCTTGAGTTTGTGAGCTGCTTTGCATACTGCTTTAGCTCCATTTTCGTCCTTGGTTCCTTGTAATATCGATGCTCCTTGCTCCTTGCTCCTTGCTCCAAGTCCTTAGAGCCTCCTAGGATCGTATCATTAGCTTGGTCACGTTCGTCATATTGACCGTGAGGATAAGGCTATTGGGATTTTGAGGATAAAAAACAGTGGTTGTTTCGATTGATTTTTGTGAGGCCATAGAGGCTGCAGAGCGAGGTGAGGTACTCATGGTGGCGAGAAAAATAGAGGTTTTAGAAAATTAGAGATTTTAGAGAAACAGAGTGTTTAGGGTTTTGGTTTTTGATTTTGGACCCTAATGCTCTGATACCATATAGAAGTTTGTCGTAATGTGTTATATTATTGATTCAAGGATTACAACTCAATATATAGACAAGAGCCTATGATACATACGGAAACTAAAGATATTGACGGTATAAATAACTTGAGGAATACGTTCTTCTAGAGTCTTCTATTATTCGACATCACTCTAATACTATAGGCTGTGTTCTCTAGCCTCCACTGGATGCTTCTTCCTTCTCCTATTTGCATCTTCTGGGGTATACATAATGTGGCTGTCATTACGGTTTATCCTGGCTGCACTCGTTGAGGCTTCTTTCTCTTCTCTTGCCTCCTCGGTCTGTCATCAGGTTTTGGTTGTTTTGGGCATTAGAGCTTTCACATCCCATCATGAGCTATGTCAAAGACTCAAAGTAGCCTCCTTACTGCATGTTGGGTTTGCTGAGGGTTTTAGGTTCTGAAGCAATTCAGCTTGTCAATAACCCTCTATCTCCTCTCAGTTTTCAAGTCGTGGAGTACCTCTAGCCTCCTCTTCTTTGTGTCTCTTCGTCACAGGTTTGTAAGGTTCTCTACTAACAGATTTGCTAGGTTCTTGAAGGAAAATTTTATGTTTGCTTCCTAAACAAGACTAAGATCTCTCTGTGGGTTTATAGTTTTGGTACCCCTTACGGGCAAGCTCTTTCCCTGTTTGATGGTGAGTTGGGAGCTCTAATGGTTTGCGAGGATTGTTAAGTTTCTTGGTCTGTGTTATGTTGATTCTAGTGGGTTCTTCTCAGGTAGATGACCTTCGACTCTCTGAATAGTTACTTGCCTTTGCCTTGCCAATTCATAGCCACCGCTACATTTGGAGCTGTTGTATCTCCATTCTTCGCTTGGGCGTAGTGCCTCCACTAATTCTTCATATCCTTTTGTTGTCCTTTTTCTTACTAAGTTCGCTTAAGAGTTATTCTTATTTCTGTAATTTCATCATTTTCTAACGATATCGCAGCATTTCAATAGCAAATCCTTAAAAAAAAAAAAAAACCAATGGACCATTATGTTGCCATATTGGCATAACATATATTTTTTCCAATCTTACATTAATCACGGGCTTAACATATCTATATCTATTATGAAGAAAATGAGGAATGTCACTATCATTTTTTTTTTCATCTGAATGTTACGATTTAATAGATCAAGACAAAATACAAATAACTTTGATTTTTGTCAAGAGGTTGATTAGCTAGGTGAAGAGGATAACTTACACCTATAAAGACTAAAACAACCAAGAGAAAACTACAAAAAGCCGTAGAAAACACTAAACAGAGAAATCGAAGACCATAGTTTACCGCTTCGGAGACTAAGCCAAAGGACAAACTAATAATCCCAAAGACTAAAGGGAACTTAGAATCCTAAACCAAAGCAAAGCATAGATGACAAAATCCGAGAAAGCAGATACACATGTCCCACAAACCATCAACACTCCCAGCAGACCTTCGACAGCAAATTACCGAGGAAGTTGTGCAAAAAAACCAAAGATAACGGAGACCTCCTATAGCGAATCAAGGGTACCACACAATTTGAGAGACCAAGGTATCCTAACCCAACCAAAAAGCCCCAAGCACAAACCTAAGACCATCTGTCGGATGCGGCCAAGTCTGCAACGACTCTGAAACCTCGAAAGATACCTGAAACAAAGATCAGACATGAACCAATCTGAAGCGTAGAGACAAGGAGCGAATACGAACCACACCGGGGAAGCCGAACCCAGCAAACTGAGAAGGACAACAGATCGAAAACGGCGAGACTCCAAAGGTAACACTACAAAGCGAAGAAGCTGAAGAACAAGGATCATACAAAAACGGACTCACCAAAACTTGAACCTAGATAGGAACCAATTCCAGCCAAAAGCTCCATCCACACTTAGACCAACGGACTCTCAAAGAAAGAAAGAGGAAGATACGACCTTTACCGGAAAAATTCAGATCTTGCAGAAGGAATAGAGGTAAGATGAAACAGGATATAGACGTTTGTAAACAGGGTCACACCGTTGACCGCAACTGGTCCGGCGCCAACGTCCCCACACCAGCCTCGAGTTATACCGGCGTCTCCATTTTCCCTCCGAATCAAACTAGATCTGTCGCCGTTGCAGGAGCTGTCCACCGTTGATAATCAAAAGTGAAACAGGAAAAGGAGGAACACAGAAGAAACAAAGAGAGAGAGACCGACGCCGGCGCTATGTGAGCCACCGGACGTCAGTCTCCAAGCGCTCTAGGTTATACTAAAGAGAGAGAGAGAGAAAGGTTCGCCGTGCAGAAACTAGTTTTATCATTTATTTGATATACTATTGAATATCATTTTTTCTATATATGTCATACGTCTTATACTTTGCTAAATTACATCTATCTACAATATAGATTAGAGATTTAAGTTTATAAAAAAAGTTTTCAGCTAAAAAACCATCAAACTTTTTAAATTTTGCAAGCTTTACACCCACCTCAAAATTGTGCATGTCAATCTATTGACTCCAAAAATCACTCATTATATAGCCATTGTCTGTATTATTGACGTGGCACCATCCAATGCTGTTACAAAACTAATGGTTGGATCAAAACGACATCGTTTTGACGGTTTAGCACAACACACTGTTTTGATAGCTAATTGTCGTTTCTGTGTCACCAAAACAACAAAGCTTACTCTTATTATTATTAATTTTATATAATTTTTATTAAAAAAACAAAAAATGTCATCTTCTTCTTCGGTTCTTCTTCTGTTCTTTGTCTGGGTAAAGCTGAAGCTTGTTTTTATTTAGATTCAAAAAAAATTTATTCATATCAAGCTATAAAGCTTTTGATTGATTTATCAACTGTAATCCTAAATCTCGACAATTTGTTTTTTTTTATGTCGACAACAAGGCTACAGATTAGTCATTAAAATTCGATTACACAACCTGATTTATCAATTGTAGTCCCAAATCTCGCCATGAAATTAACTATTCTCAACTGGTGCAATAGAAACAAATTGGCTATGTAACAAATTGACGAGACCTACTGACGTCGAGGCTTTGATGAGCTTGAAATCCTCGATTGATCCATCTAATTTGATGTCATGGTGAGGAACAGATCTCTGCAACTGGGAAGGTGTTAGAGAATGTATGAATGGAAGAGTCTCTAAGCTTGTTCTTGAGTATTTGAATCTCAGTCGTTCACATGACGAGAGGAGCTTGAATCAATGGCGTTGTGTTCTTCACTCTCTGCAAAGTTCTTATAACCTTAGCTTGAAGCTTTACCATGATTCGAGGCTTAGAGCACTTGATTTCGACTCCAGATCTGATATTGGATTTTTTGTTTAACTTTTAATTCCAGATTTAATTTCAAATTCCAGATGCATCAAAAATATCAAAAATTCTCAAAACACTTTCACACCTTCTCTCTCTAGAAAAATAGCTATGCATTTTCTTTAGAAAACCTTTCGTCGCCGTTTTGCTTTCGTAGCTCCCGTCGGAACTATGCCTCTGTTTTCCTCTTTTGTTGGCTGATTTCTTTTTTAATCGTTTTCTATGCATGGTGTGCTTGGATTTTGAAAAACATTTTTAGAATTTTAGATCTAGATCTATAGATTTAGTGAAAGTTTTAGATCTGCTTTTCCTTTCCTTCTTCTTGCAGTGTGAGGTGTTCCTTGGCCTCCTTTTGGCTCAAGTTTTTTTCCGCTTTGGCTTTTAGAGGTTGATTAGTCTTGAGGTTGGTTTTGATGTTCTCACAGATCTAAGGCTCTGTCCAGATTGCTGTCAGCAGATCGACGGTTGGTTTAGGTTCAAGGAGTTTTCTATGGCTTTTTCTCCGGTTTTGCGGATTCTGCAGCCTTCTTCTTTCAGCCGTTCGAGAATCCAAGGTTCACTGTCTCTTTTGTGGTATCCCGCTAGCATTCCTTGTCTTTGGCAAGGTTTTTTCTCTGGATACGCTTGTCTAACTGCATAATTAAAGTTAGATCTCCTTGATAGATTCATAATTTGGTTCTGAAGAAGAAAAGAAGATTTGGGTTGTCGGGTTTGATTTCTTGTATCTCAACAAATCTTGTTGTTGTAGCATTATAATAGCTCTTCCTCATCTCCTCTCGTCATAACAATGGACGAGGACAATTTCTTATGTAGGCTCATTTCCTAGGCGCGTTTTCTTTTAAATCTATCTTGTATTGCGGAGCTTGCTTTGTATGGTCCCTCATTGGTGTTTCACCGGTGTTTGTATCTTACAATCTATCAATAATATTTAGATGACAAAAGAAAAAATTCAGATTCCAGATGAATTATCCGAGAACCATTGAAGAAAGCTTTAATTGAGTTTTTTTTTTGTCATCAGATTAATGATAATTTAAGAATCATGTTGTTTTTCTTCCTAAAAATCAGCAAGATTTAAATGAAAACAGCAGGTTGTTTTGACAATACCGTTAGTTTTGTAATAGTAGTGGACGGTGTCACGTCGACGATACAGGACATAATTATATAACGGACTTTTGATGTTAGTAAATTGACCTACACATTTTTTTTAGATGAGTGTTAGGCTTGCAAAATTTAAAAAGATTAATGATTGTTTAAAAGAAAACCCTATAAAAAAAACAACTTATATCATTTTATAGAGATCCATATTAATCGCATAATAGCAGATGCATATTCACAAGGACATGAGTACATTGCAATTTTCTAAAATATTATGCTGATATTAATTATTTATCTTATTCGATAACCACATATATCTTGCTATAGTTGGGTAAATAAATTAAAAACTGATTTGGTTTTTGTTTTTAGAGTCTTACGTTCTAACATATATATTAAAAATATACTTGGTTATCACCTAGCAATGCTTTATTTCTAAGTATAATTTTCTAAACGCAATACATCTTATTTGGTCTCTTCCCATCACAATCTCAATTTTCTTATTCATAAATCTTAATTCCCAACGTGCTAAAATTCAAATCAGATAACCACTTTTTGTTTTTCCACTCTCTTATTAATATAACAAACTTTACAAAAGAAAAAAGAAAAAAAGAAGGAACCAATGGAAGAAAATTACATCAACGTTATTCTCTACTCCATTTTCTCTCTCATTTTCTTGATTGTCTTTCTCAAGTTCTTGAAACCAAACAAGCAGAATCTTCCACCGTCTCCGCCAGGATGGTTACCGGTGATAGGTCACCTCCGCCTCTTGAAGCCGCCCATCCACCGTACCCTACGCTCCTTCTCCGAGTCCCTCGACGGTGGAGGCGGCGTGATGTCACTCCGGCTTGGGTCCCGCCTAGTCTACGTGGTTTCGTCACATAAGATTGCGGCGGAGGAGTGCTTTGGCAAGAACGACGTTGTTCTAGCCAACAGGCCTCAGGTGATCATCGGAAAACATGTTGGGTATAACAACACGAACATGATCGCCGCACCTTACGGTGATCACTGGCGCAACCTCCGTCGCCTCTGCACCATTGAGATCTTTTCCACCCATCGCCTTAACTGCTTTCTTTTTGTTCGTACCGACGAAGTACGCCGCCTCATTAGCCGCCTCTTCCGTGCCACAGGTATATAAAATATGCTAAGGGAATGTATTCAACATGTGTTTTTTATCATTGGTTGATATAGTCAACTTTTTCAACTTTTTTTGGTGTTATCTTATTGTCATACATATTGACCAATAGTCTCATAGCTATAGGGCCCTTCACTTAGACATCCAACTCCGAGGTTTTGACTCCTCACTTACTATAAGTCTATAAGGCTAAAACTGGTTTTCATGTGGAGCCCGCCAAAAAATAAAAGTAGGAAAAAAAATAGTACTATGCAATAAGGCATATGTAGCTGGAGGATGATATGTAAGAGTTGATCATGTCGCCAAAAATCTTATCCATTTATCTGATTATAATGAATTAGTTTTGAAATGTTAGAATTATATTACAAGGATAAATATTTTTAAAAATTATGTTGAAATTATATTACAAGAATAAATATTTTTAAAAAATTTATTAGTGATGGATGGTCGTTTGAGATCTTATCTATTATTAAATGGACCGGTTTGGTTACATTAAGTTTGTGCTTATTTTCATGATTGCAAGCATTCTATGGCTATGTTTTGTGTTTTTTTGTTTGTGGTCTTTGTTTCGAACTGATGTTGATATTTGAAGGCTTTCTTTTGTTTTAATGAATCTTTTGATGAAAAAAAAAAGAATAAATATTTTTAAAAACATGTTACATATTCTCTGTCCCATTACATAACATGTTTTATAAATTTAATTTATTTAATTTTATAAAATATTTTTGTAAGTTTTTATGTAAACTTTAAATGTATATTGTTAGAAAAAGATTATGATTTTATCACGACGATAAATATAAATAAATATGAAAATTTTATACTCGATAAAATTATCGGAACTGATGAAGAGAGAATATTGAGTGAGAGATTCTTTGTTGTTCGAATCTTTTTTAATGTATCATACAATGAACGAAATCGTTCGTATTTATAGAAGAATAAAAGTTAATTACTATGCATGCATAGTGACGGTGGGCTCCACACAAATTATATTAAAATTATGATTTCCGTCATTTGTGAAATTTCATTTCTTTGGCCGATATTTTTGACTTTTGTAACACTCCCCCTTGGAGACCAGTGTCACTATGTCTCTTGCGTAATATCTTATGTTGCATCATTAAAAACCTTTCTAGGAAAACCCAATGGGAAAAACCATAGTAGGTAAAAAGAGTACAACAACGCAAGCTCCCCCTCGAATGATCAAGTGTCATCTTGTAAATCTCGTTGATGACGCATTCCAATATTATGAACATGCTTTCTGAAAGTAGTGGTAGGCAGCGACTTTGTGAAAAGATCTGCAGCATTGTCACATGATTGAACATACTTGACTTCAACAACTTTAGTCTTCTCAAGCTCCTGGGTGTATGAAAAGAACTTTGGATGGATATGTTTTGTTCTGTCACTTTTGATATATCCTTCCTTAATTTGAGCAACACATTCAGCGTTGTCTTCATATAAAATTGTTGGCTCTGAGTTAATGTGGATCCCATTGCTTGATCGAATGTGTTGACTTATTGACCTTAACCAAACACATTCTCTACTTGCTTCATAGAGTGCAATGATCTCAGCATGATTTGAAGAAGTTGCCACGAGTGTTTGTTTCTGAGAACGCCAAGATAAAGCAGTGCCACCGATCGTGAATACATATCTTGTTTGTGATCGGGCTTTATGTGGATCTGATAAATATCTTGCATCTGCAAAACCAACCATCTGACCATTTGAATTATTAGAATAAAATAATTCTAGATCAGTAGTTCCTTGAAGATAACGAAGGACATGTTTAATCCCATTCCAATGTCTTCGTGTAGGGGAGAAACTAAATCTGGCCAAAAGATTAACAGCAAAAGACATATCAGGGCGAGTACAATTTGCAAGATACATAAGGGCTCCAATTGCACTTAGATATGGTACTTCAGGACCAAGTATCTCTTCATTTTCTCCAGATGGTCGGAATGGATCGTTCTCAATATTAAGTGTTCTAACGACCATTGGAGTACTGAGAGGAGTTGCCTTATCCATATTAAAACGTTTTATCACTCGTTTTGTATATGTGGATTGATGCACAAATATACCCTTTTGGGAATGCTCAATTTGTAAGCCAAGACAAAACTTTGTCTGTCCGAGATCTTTCATCTCAAATTCTCCTTTTAAATAATCTGTGGCTTTTTGTATTTCCTTTTGAGTTCCTATTATGTTCAGATCATCAACATATACCGCGATAATCACAAATCCGGATATTGTTTTCTTGATGAAAACACATGGGCATATAGGATCGTTTACATATCCTTCTTTCATTAAATGTTCACTGAGACGATTATACCACATTCGTCCAGATTGTTTTAACCCATATAATGATCTTTGCAACTTTATTGCGCATAACTCTTTGGGTGTAGATTTTAATGCTTCTGGCATTTTAAACCCATCTGGAACTCTCATGTAGATATCAGCATCTAATGATCCATACAAATATGCTGTAACAACATCCATGAGACGCATCTCTAGATTTTCATTAGCCGCTAGACTCATTAAGAATCTAAACGTGATTGCATCCATAACAGGAGAATAAGTTTCCTCATAATCAATTCCAGGCCTTTGTGAAAATCCCTGAGCCACAAGACGTGCTTTATATCTTATAATCTCATTTTTCTCATTTCGTTTTCGAACGAATACCCACTTGTATCCCACGGGTTTCACATCTTTGGGTGTGAGTGTAATTGGGCCAAATACATTTCGTTTATTGAGTGAATGAAGCTCAACTTGTATCGCATCTTTCCATTTTATCCAGTCCTGTCTGTTTTTACATTCATATACAGACTTGGGTTCTGGATCATCATTTTCCTCAGATATTTCCTTTGATACAAGGTATGAGAAAACTTCATCATCAATATCAATTTCATTTCGTTTCCATATCTTTCCACTATGGATATAATTGATAGAAATTTCATGATTCTCTTCATGTTCATGATGCTCTTCATTATCATTAGTATTTTCAACTATTTTAGGACTATTTGGCTTTTCAATTTCCTTTCGTTTTCTAGGATTTTTATCCTTAAAACCAACGGGTCTACCACGCTGCAGGCGTGTCCTAGACTCACGTGTATCATTTGCACCTCCAATTTCTTTTGGAATTTCAATTCGTGCAGGAACATTTGCAGCTGGAATATGTGATTTGGTTACTGTTTTAGTATCCACAAAAGCATCCGGTAATTGATTTGCTATATTCTGCAAATGCATAATTCGTCGAACTTCTAGTTCAGACTGTTTCATAGGGGGGTCAAGGTGTAACAAAGATGGTACACACCATTCAATATCATTTCCCACTTGATTATTCTCTCCCCTAGAACCGGGAATACTTTTTCATCAAAATGACAATCGGCAAAACGTGCCGTAAAAATATCTCCAGTCTGCGGTTCTAAGTACCATATAATTGATGGAGAATCACAACCAACATATATCCCCAACCTTCTTTGTGGTCCCATCTTTGTGCGTTGTGGTGGTGCTATAGGCACATATACCGCACAACCAAAAATTCTTAGATGAGAAATATTTGGTTCTCGACCAAATGCTAATTGTAATGGGGAGTACTTATGATATGCACTTGGTCTTATCCGAATAAGTGCTTCTGCATGTAAAATGGCATGTCCCCATATAGAAGTTGGAAGTTTTAATCTCATGATCAGTGTCCTCGCAATCAATTGTAAACGTTTGATTACTGATTCAGCCAAACCATTTTGTGTATGAACATGTGCTACAGAATGTTCAACCTCAATTCCCGTTACCATACAATAATCATTGAAGGCTTGGGATGTGAATTCACCAGCGTTGTCTAGTCTAACTCTCTTAATAGGATAATCAGAGAATTGAGCCTTTAGCTTGATTATCTGAGTTAGAAATCTCGCAAATGCCATATTTCGAGATGATTATAGACAATCATGTGACCATCTGCTAGATGCGTCAATTAATACCATAAAATAATGGAATGGTCCACAAGGTGGATGTATTGGTCCACAAATATCTCCTTGAATTCTTTCAAGAAACTTTGGTGATTCTTTATCGATTTTGGTTGGTGATGGCCTTATAATCAATTTTCCAAAAGAGCATGCAGCACATGTCATTTTGTTCCCCTGATATATCTCTTGCGTTATCTCCCTCTGGTTATTAAACCTTTCTTTTAGAGATGCCCACAATTCTGCTGGGTCTTTTATGTGCGCATAGTCATGCGTCACATTTTCATCGAGATGCTTTTTCAGAAAGATTATCGCCTTTGCCTTATCTTTGGCAAGCGATTTGTTTCCCACCTTTATGGTGTCGGATATATCTAGCATCTCGAGATGAAGCTCGACGTCTGTGGTCCATGCAATATATTGCTCCAGTTATTTTGAGAGCTGGGAATTTAAGCTTCTCGATATTTTCATCACACATGGTCATTCAATGAAAACCCAAGAGATATATCAGGGGAACAAAATGACATGTGCTGCATGCTCTTTTGGAAAATTGATTATAAGGCCATCACCAACCAAAATCGATAAAGAATCACCAAAGTTTCTTGAAAGAATTCAAGGAGATATTTGTGGACCAATACATCCACCTTGTGGACCATTCCATTATTTTATGGTATTAATTGACGCATCTAGCAGATGGTCACATGATTGTCTATAATCATCTCGAAATATGGCATTTGCGAGATTTCTAACTCAGATAATCAAGCTAAAGGCTCAATTCTCTGATTATCCTATTAAGAGAGTTAGACTAGACAACGCTGGTGAATTCACATCCCAAGCCTTCAATGATTATTGTATGGTAACGGGAATTGAGGTTGAACATTCTGTAGCACATGTTCGTACACAAAATGGTTTGGCTGAATCAGTAATCAAACGTTTACAATTGATTGCGAGGACACTGATCATGAGATCAAAACTTCCAACTTCTATATGGGGACATGTCATTTTACATGCAGAAGCACTTATTCGGATAAGACCAAGTGCATATCATAAGTACTCCCCATTACAATTAGCATTTGGTCGAGAACCAAATATTTCTCATCTAAGAATTTTTGGTTGTGCGGTATATGTGCCTATAGCACCACCACAACGCACAAAGATGGGACCACAAAGAAGGTTGGGGATATATGTTGGTTGTGATTCTCCATCAATTATACGGTACTTAGAACCGCAGACTGGAGATATTTTTACGGCACGTTTTGCCGATTGTCATTTTGATGAAAAAGTATTCTCGGTTCTAGGGGGAGAGAATAATCAAGTGGGAAAGGATATTGAATGGTGTGTACCATCTTTGTTACACCTTGACCCCCCTATGAAACAGTCTGAACTAGAAGTTCGACGAATTATGCATTTGCAGAATATAGCAAATCAATTACCGGATGCTTTTGTGGATACTAAAACAGTAACCAAATCACATATTCCAGCTGCAAATGTTCCTGCACGAATTGAAATTCCAAAAGAAATTGGAGGTGCAAATGATACACGTGAGTCTAGGACACGCCTGAAGCGTGGTAGACCCGTTGGTTTTAAGGATAAAAATCCTAGAAAACGAAAGGAAATTGAAAAGCCAAATAGTCCTAAAATAGTTGAAAATACTAATGATAATGAAGAGCATCATGAACATGAAGAGAATCATGAAATTTCTATCAATTATATCCATAGTGGAAATATATGGAAACGAAATGAAATTGATATTGATGATGAAGTTTTCTCATACCTTGTATCAAAGGAAATATCTGAGGAAAATGATGATCCAGAACCCAAGTCTGTATATGAATGTAAAAACAGACAGGACTGGATAAAATGGAAAGATGCGATACAAGTTGAGCTTCATTCACTCAATAAACGAAATGTATTTGGCCCAATGCCAGAAGCATTAAAATCTACACCCAAAGAGTTATGCGCAATAAAGTTGCAAAGATCATTATATGGGTTAAAACAATCTGGACGAATGTGGTATAATCGTCTCAGTGAACATTTAATGAAAGAATGATATGTAAACGATCCTATATGCCCATGTGTTTTCATCAAGAAAACAATATCCGGATTTGTGATTATCGCGGTATATGTTGATGATCTGAACATAATAAGAACTCAAAAGGAAATACAAAAAGCCGCAGATTATTTAAAAGGAGAATTTGAGATGAAAGATTTCGGACAGACAAAGTTTTGTATTGGCTTACAAATTGAGCATTCCCAAAAGGGTATATTTGTGCATCAATCCACATATACAAAACGAGTGATAAAACGTTTTAATATGGATAAGGCAACTCCTCTCAGTACTCCAATGGTCGTTAGAACACTTAATATTGAGAACGATCCATTCCGACCATCTGGAGAAAATGAAGAGATACTTGGTCCTGAAGTACCATATCTAAGTGCAATTGGAGCCCTTATGTATCTTGCAAATTGTACTCGCCCTGATATGTCTTTTGCTGTTAATCTTTTGGCCAGATTTAGTTCCTCCCCTACACGAAGACATTGGAATGGGATTAAACATGTCCTTCGTTATCTTCAAGGAACTACTGATCTAGGATTATTTTATTCTAATAATTCAAATGGTCAGATGGTTGGTTTTGCAGATGCAAGATATTTATCAGATCCACATAAAGCCCGATCACAAACAGGATATGTATTCACGATCGGTGTCACTGCTTTATCTTGGCGTTCTCAGAAACAAACACTCGTGGCAACTTCTTCAAATCATGCTGAGATCATTGCACTCCATGAAGCAAGTAGAGAATGTGTTTGGTTAAGGTCAATAAGTCAACACATTCGATCAAGCAATGGGATCCACATTAACTCAGAGCCAACAATCTTATATGAAGACAACGCTGCATGTGTTGCTCAAACTAAGGAAGGATATATCAAAAGTGACAGAACAAAACATATCCATCCAAAGTTCTTTTCATACACCCAGGAGCTTGAGAAGACTAAAGTTATTGAAGTAAAGTATGTTCAATCATGTGACAATGCTGCAGATCTTTTCACAAAGTCGCTGCCTACCACTACTTTCAGAAAGCATGTTCATAACATTGGAATGCGTCATCAACGAGATTTACAAGATGACACTTGATCATTCGAGGGGGAGCTTGCGTTGTTGTACTCTTTTTACCTACTATGGTTTTTCCCATTGGGTTTTCCTAGAAAGGTTTTTAATGAGGCAACATAAGATATTACGCAAGAGACATAGTGACACTGGTCTCCAAGGGGGAGTGTTACAAAAGTAAAAAATATCGGCCAAAGAAATGAAATTTCACAAATGAAGAAAAGCATAATTTTAATATAATTTGTGTGGAGCCCACATCACTATGCATGCATAGTAATTAGCTTTTATTCTTCTATAAATACGAACGATTTCGTTCATTGTATGATACATTAAAAAAGATTCGAGCAACAAAAAATCTCTCACTCAATATTCTCTCTTCATCAGTTCCGATAATTTTATCGAGTATAAAATTTTCGTATTTATTTATATTTATCGTTGTGATAAAATCATAATCTTTTTATAACACGTTATCAGCACGATTATTTGCTGATAATTAGTACTATGCAATAAGGCATATGTGGCTGGAGGATGATATGTAAGAGTTGATCATGTCGCCGTAAATCTTATCCATTTATTTGATTATATGAATTAGTTTTGAAATGTTGAAATTATATTACAAGGATAAATATTTTTAAAAATTATGTTGAAATTATATTACAAGAATAAATATTTTTTTAAAATTTATTAGTGATGGATGGTCGTTTGAGATCTTATCTATTATTAAATGGACCGGTTTGGTTACATTACGTTTGTGCTGATTCTCATGATTGCAAGCATTCTATCCCTATGTTTTGTGTTTTTTTGTTTGTGGTTTTTGTTTCGAACTGTGTTGATATTCGAAGGCTTTCTTTTGTTTTAATGAATCTTTTGATGAAAAAAAAAAAGAATAAATATTTTTAAAAACATGTTACATATTCTCTGTCCCATTACATAACATGTTTTATAAATTTAATTTATTTAATTTTATAAAATATTTTTGTAAGTTTTTATGTAAACTTTAAATGTATATAATATTTTGTGACTATTTTGTAGTATTTTTGTGATTTGTTGAATGTTTTAAATCATATACTAAATAATATTTTCTTAAACAAATTAAAATTCTTAATAGACCCGCTTTTATCATTCAAATAAGTTTGTGCCCACTCTATTTTTTGTTCTCTTTCAATTGAGATGATAATTTTTCTTTTCCTTTTATTTTAATAATAATTTGCAGGAACTGAAAAAACGGTTGTGGAGATAAAACCAATGCTTATGGACTTGACATTCAACAACATAATGAGAATGATGACAGGAAAACGATACTATGGTGAAGAAACAACAGATGAGGAAGAATCAAAACGTGTCCGTAAATTGGTAGCAGATGTTGGAGCCAACACGAGTTCAGGCAACGCCGTTGACTATGTTCCGATCCTGAGATTGTTTTCAAGTTATGAGAAAAAGGTTAAAAAGTTAGGGGAGAAGACAGATAAGTTTTTACAAGGTCTTATTGATGATAAACGTGGACAACAAGAAACTGGTACTACAATGATTGATCATTTACTTGTTCTCCAAAAATCTGATACTGAGTATTATACCGATCAAATCATCAAAGGCATTATACTGGTTTATTTCTTATTCCTTTATTTTTCTCTATCTTTTATAAATTTCTTTGATATTATTACTTAATTAAAATTTTTATGATGTTAATGCAGATAATGGTAATAGCAGGGACTAACACATCAGCAGTCACTTTAGAATGGGCACTTTCCAATTTGCTAAACCATCCTGACGTGATACGTAAAGCAAGAACCGAAATCGATAACCGGGTTGGTTTAGACCGGCTTATCGAAGAATCAGATCTCAGTGAGCTACCATATCTCAAGAACATTGTCCTCGAGACCCTCAGGCTACACCCGGCAACACCGTTGTTGGTTCCACACATGGCATCAGAGGATTGCAAGGTGGGGTCCTATGATATGCCACGTGGCACAATGTTGTTGGTAAACGCGTGGGCAATACACAGGGATCCAAACATGTGGGATGATCCGGATAGCTTTAAACCAGAGAGGTTTGAGAAAGAAGAGGAAGCACAAAAGCTAATGGCATTTGGATTAGGTAGAAGGGCTTGTCCTGGATCGGGTCTGGCTCAGCGGATCGTGGGGCTTGCTCTCGGGTCATTGATACAATGCTTTGAGTGGGAAAGAGTTGGAAATGAGGAAGTGGATATGAAGGAAGGACTTGGTAATACAGTACCCAAAGCGATTCCGTTGCAAGCTATTTGCAAAGGTCATCCATTTTTACATAAGATTTTCTCTTAAGTTTTTTTCTTTCCAAAGTATCATGCAATAAATTATGTGTGACATGTTAGAATATGTGAAAATCTATGATTCTCTACATGTCGAAAGTATCTAGACATATGTAATGTAACTTTATATTAAATTTGTACGTACGTAACATATATGAGAAATCTTCATAATCGGTTATCACTTCATTGATTATGCAAGCTTCATTGATTATGCAAGCTTCATTGCTTTTGTCGATGTCAATGGACTGATTGTTATTTCCTTCCAGGTTTTTTTTTTTTTTTTTGCATGAAACCAACTCTAGAATTTACTTGTGTAATTTCTAAACTTTTCATTCTTAATGAAATATTTCCATTCTTATCAAAAAAAAAAAAAAAAAAAATGCAATCTTTCACAGTATATGGTTCGTTGATTACACATATCTTCAATAGACTTATAACACTAACACTGAGTTTGCGTAATCAAAGATATTGTAGAAATTCCTCAATGATTTCAATTACGAAATCTATCCCAATACCATTTAGATTTAGTTTAATTCAACCACAAACAGTTTTCTTAGAGAAGAAGAAATATACTAACCTTGATTCATTGCTTAATTGATCTTGTGGATTCAAGTCTTCAATTTGATTTTCTCCTCTCTTTGACCTCTTTCCTTAGTGGTCCCTCTGATGGACAGGATCAAATCCTTCTCATAATGATTTCCCTTTGATGGTGTTCTTATCTTTCCTCTTTTTTGTTATTGTCAGTTTGTGAACGATCATGTATTTGTTTATAACACAAAATGAAAAGTCATAACTTCTCATAACCACCACCACTTAATATATATACATATGCACCGTAACTTTTCAGTTAATTTATTGACCACCACCATATGCATTGTTGCGAATCCAAGAAGGATTTAATCAAAACCTCAAGAAAACGTAAAATAGAATCGAAAAAAAAAGTTATTTGAAGTGAATACCCTTCTTATTATTGATCTGATGATTAAACATTACAACCTTAGACTCTTTGATATAAGCCTCAAACCCGACACAATCCTATTAAGTTTAGGAAACCTAATCCCTATTGTACCGTACCGCGGGGCTGCGCCCTGCACCCCTCCCCAAAAACTAATCCTAGCCGCCTTTGATATATTATTCTTACTTTAGGTCCAATTAGAATAAGTCGGTTTGTCACGGGCCGAACATGACATTCTTTAGCTTATTCGAATTTGGGTCCATTAACAATATATCTATTTTAAGTCACTAGAAATAACATGCATCTTAATATATAAACATGTGTTACACTCATAAGAGATCGACATGTGTTAAAATTATAATTAAGGAGATCATGACACGTGTTGTTCAATTGATAAAATAAAAAATATTAAGTTATTTTTGTTTTCCTTAATAAAAAGGGAAACCAAAAAATATATTAAATAATATAATAGATAACCTTTTACATTCTATATTTTTAATATAGATTAAATTTTATTATTGTTTTCTTTAATAGAAAACGAAAACTAACGAACAAAAATTAAATAACAAAATAAATAATTTTTTACAATCTATTTTTCTAATAGATGTTAAAGAAATTTCTGACACCTAGAAAAAATTGTATTACTTTTATTTTAAAAAACATCGGAGATTGAAAACCAATCTTATTTTATATATTGTAAAAATAATTTTATTTTTTCCCATTTTTTGCTATTAGTTTTTTATTATACGGGTTATTAAATATTTTCTATAAACCCGCATATATGCGGGTCCTTATCTAGTAATATATAATCATTATAGAAAGACCAAATAATTTAATAAGATAAGAGAGGAGGGTTATCAATACACCCAAATTCTAATGTCTTTAATCGAAACCGATCTATCACAGTGTCATCTTTTATATTAGAATTATTAACTTTAATATGTGTTTAATCTTTATATAAACCGAGAGATACATATGTCATATAAGAATATAATATTCTTACAGATATATGAAAAAGTATTCTAATTTTATTCATCGGGTCAAGTGACTTATATATTTTACAAGATACATCTTAAACCTATAGGTTCCTAAGATTTACATTTTTTGTTAAGAATTTTCAATGGATGTCCCATACTCTCCATTTTACCAAGGTCAACCCATTTTGAAAATTCGCCATCCCTTGCAAACAAGGCTTGATTGGGGTACCTATTTAACTTTATTTACCAATGGATCCACGAAAACAACCTAAACTACCTACACTTGGTAAAAAAATTATATTTTTTACACTTGAGTTGATACAAATTAACGTTATTAACTAAGTGTAAGAAATTGTAATTTTTAATAGACGTATAAATATTCTTAAGTGCTGCCTTGGTAAAGAAGTGGTTCAAGAACGCATCTGCACACTGATCCTAACTAGTGAATGATCCAAGCTCAAGTGACTTCAGCGACCTATGTGCCTTGTAACTCGACGAGAGATGGAAGAGCTTGCATCTCAAATAATTAGGAGGAAATCCATTCAAGCTAGTAGTAGTAAAGATCTCTTTAAAAGTATCAATATGCTTCATTAGGTTTTTAGTGGATAACCAATGAAGTTGATTCTGCTTGGAAAGTGCAATGATTTGAGGTTTGATTTCGCAGTCTCGCCTATGAATAGCTAGTAGGATGATGGCTGCAAGATTCCTGTATAGTTGGCATAGGGTGTGTCTTGCTCTCCCAAAGTAACTCTGGGATGGGGCTGCCTTTGATCATCATCTAGAGGCAAGGGCAAGCCTTCACGTGGAATAGCAGGTGGCACAGATGGAAGGTGGCGCAAAATCTCAGCCCTCACCCTCCCTCCTTTTAAATAGCTATAATTAACCCATTAATGCACTGATCCATCCTTTCCACTTTTGACTCACGGATTTCCTCTGTCCTAGGGCTGGGCAAAAAAAAAAACCAACCCGACCCCGACCCAAAAAACACGAATCGAATCCGATCCAATGTTTTAAAATACCCAAACCAGTCTTAGATTTCTAAACCTGAACATCCGAACCCAAACCCGACCCGAAATATAATTATTATATACAAATATTCAGTCTGATGCCTTTCCTTTTCTATTGTCCTCTTTATTAGTATATGTCCTTCTCAAGTCTCACGCTTAATTCTAGTGGACCATTTCATTTCTTTGCTCTTTCTATTAGAGATAGAATTAAGAATATATTTAGATAAGCGTAAATCTATTTAGATAAGGATCAAAGTCCTATTGTGATAAGGATTAGGAGGTGCTACCAATATGTATAAATACAAAGTTTGTAAATCATTAATAAACAAGTTAGTTTGGTATCTCTTTCTACATGGTATCAGAGCTGAGATCTAGCAAACAAAACCCTAAAAATTTCTAAAGTCCTTTTCGAATTCAAAGTTTGGGTTCGTTGTTTTTCTCTCTTGTTAAGAGATTGAGTTTTGTTCGAGTTCGAGCAAGTGTTCGTGAGTTCTCTTAGGTTAAGAGATCGTCAGTGTGTTTTTCTTTAGTTACAGAGATCTTTTGGTAGCAGCGGAGTGCTGGTTTCGGCGTCTCCTATTCCTTCTCCGTATACGTTGTCCAGTTCAGACAACCCTGGAGCTTTGATCTCTGCGGTGGTGTTAACCGGAGATAATTATATTGAATGGGCCAAAGAGATGCGTAATGCGCTTCAAGCGAAGCGTAAGACAGGCTTCATCGATGGGACGATCTCAAAGCCAGCTGAGGATAGTCCAGATTTCGAAAACTGGAAGACAGTTAACTCAATGATCATCGGTTGGATTCGTACCTCGATCGAGTCTAAAGTGAAGTCTACGGTTACAAATTTTTCAAGTGCTCATCAGTTATGGCTTGACCTTTCAACGTTTTTCGGTTGGAAACAAGGTGCTTATTCATCAGCTCAAGAGTAAGCTTGCGGCGTGTCGGCAAGATGGACAACCGATGGTTGATTACTTTGGGCGGTTGTGTGTTCTTTGGGAAGATCTCCACAATTATGTTTCTCTTCCCGCTTGTACATGTGGTGCATGTACTTGTGGTGTTACTCAAGAAAACATAACAACACGAGATGAGGAAAAGCTTCACCAATTCATCATGGGGCTTGATGATTCACGTTTTGGTGGTATTTGTACCACTCTGATTGGTATGGATCCGTTACCTTCTCTTGGTGAAGCTTACTCTCGTGTGGTCAGGGAGGAGCAGAGGTTGGCTTCTTCACGTGCTCGTGAGCATCAACAAGATGCTGTTGGTTTCACAACTCGTCGTGAGTTGTCTGCTTCTGAAGTTTCAGCTTATCTTGGACGTTCTGATGCACCGGCTGGACAGAAAATTGAGAGTTCAATTCTCAAATCCTCTACTCGGTCTGCAGTTTGTGTTCATTGTGGAAGAAGTGGTCACGAGAAGCGAGATTGTTGGCAGATAGTGGGTTTTCCAGACTGGTGGGTGGAGCGTTCGGAACGAAGAACAAGTGGTCGCGGTCGCGGTGGCCGGAGTGGTTCAGGTCGCGGAAGAGGTCAACAAGTCACGGCAGCTCATGCCACCACATCAAACTCTTCGTCATTTCCAGAACTTACACCAGATCAATGGAGAGTACTCCAACTTACACCAGATGATTCAAGAAAAGTCAGGAACCACTACCCCTGATAAACTTTCTGGTAAGAATGATATTGGTGATATAATTCTTGATAGCGGAGCTTCTCATCACATGACCGGGAATCTGTCCATTTTGCGTGATGTAAAGAGTATACCACCATGTTCGGTAGGATTCGCCGACGGTAGTAACACGTTTGCTTTGTGTGTGGGAGTTCTCCCTCTGACTGGAACTGTCTTGTTGACTAATGTGTTATATGTTCCAGCTCTCAACTGCACATTGGTTTCGGTTTCAAAAATTTTGAAACAAACTAAGAGTGTTGCGATGTTTACTGACACTTGTTGTGTTTTACATGACCGTTTTTCGAGGACTCTGATTGGAACCGGTGGGGTTTATCACTTAAAGGATGTGGTTTCAGCGAAGATTCATAGTGTTGTTGTCAGTTCTGATCAGGCATTATGGCATCAACGTTTAGGGCATCCGTCGTTTTTGGTGTTTTCAGATTTACCTATGTTTTTTAATTTCTCAAAGTCCGCTAGTTCTAGTCCTTGCGACGTGTGTTTTAGAGCTAAGCAAACAAGAGAAGTGTTTTATGAGAGTTTTAATAAAGCAACAGATTCTTTTTCCCTAATTCATTGTGATGTTTGGGGGCCTTATCGTGTTCCATCGTCTTGTGGCGCGGTTTATTTTTTAACAATCGTTGATGATTTTTCAAGAGCAGTTTGGACGTATCTTATGCTTGAAAAATCAGAAGTTAAAGGCATTCTCACAAACTTCCTCGCCTATGCGGAAAAACAATTTGACAAGAAAGTGACGACGGTTCGTAGTGATAACGGTACGGAGTTTCTGTGTCTTTCCTCATATTTTCGGCAACACAGGATTATACATCAAACATCTTGCGTCGCCACTCCTCAACAAAATGGTCGCGTGGAAAGGAAGCATAGACATATACTTAACGTTGCTCGGGCACTACTATTCCAAGGAAGCTTACCGATCACGTTTTGGGGTGAAGCAATCCTAACGGCAGCTTATCTCATCAACCGTACTCCGTCTTCTATTCTCAAAGGTAAATCTCCGTATGAGATTCTACACGGCTCACCACCGTCCTATGATCAACTTCGGGTGTTTGGTTCAGCGTGTTATACTCACGTTCAGTCCCGTTCTAAGGACAAGTTCGGTCCACGAAGTCGATCTTGTGTATTTGTTGGCTATCCATTCGGGAAGAAAGGATGGAAAGTTTTTGATCTTGAGAAGAACGAGTTTCTGATATCACGGGATGTGGTGTTTCGTGAAGACGTTTTTCCTTATGCCTCACGCAACACCGCTTCCGAGCCGCGAGTTCCGGTGATTGGAGTAGTCGCCGATAATGATACAGATACTGATTGGGCTTTGGCGAGGCCTTTCAACGACAGGGGGAGTAGTTCTCCTCCACCTGCAGTTCCGGTGGCTTTACCGGCGTCTCAGGTTGCACCAGAAGTAGAGTCTGCTTCGCCCGACCGACCAGTCACTGACGGTCCTTTACACGTGCCCACGCCGGCGGTCCCGACAGTTGTGGCGCCAGATTTGGTGTCTGATATCTCTGTTTCTCCTCCAGTCGAGAAGAACATCATTGCTCCATCCTCTGTTCCAGTCGAACAGAGCACCTCTGTCTCAGTCGAACAGAGCACCACTGTTCCAGTCGAACAGCCTACAGCGGTTCATGCCACAGGTTCATCACAGTTTGGTCCGGGGAAGAGGACAGTTCAGCCTTCAGTTTTGCTCCGAGATTATGTGTTGTATAATGCGATGGCTCTGCAAGAAGTTGAAACCCATCACGCTCTCTCCAATTTCACATCACAGTCCTCCTCTACGGTCCAAGGCAATTCACTATATCCCTTGAACAAATATATCTCCGATGATTCTTCTTCCCCAGGACATCGGGCATTCTTAGCAGCCATCACCGCTAATACGGAGCCTAAGAATTTTAAAGAAGCAGTTCGTCTCAAAGTATGGAATAATGCTATGACTAAGGAGATTGATGCGCTTGAAATAAATCATACGTGGGATATTGTTGATTTGCCGAGTGACAAAGTAGCAATTGGCTCTCAATGGATTTACAAGACAAAGTACAACTCGGATGGTTCTATAGAACGGTATAAAGCACGTCTTGTCGTCCAAGGGAATAACCAAGTGGAAGGAGCTGACTACAATGAGACGTTTGCTCCCGTGGTGAAGTTAACCACTGTCCGTACGTTGCTTCGTTTGGTAGCAGCAAATCAATGGGAAGTCTATAAAATGGATGTGAACAATGCATTTCTTCATGGTGATCTCGACGAGGAAGTTTACATGAAGTTACCACCAGGTTTTCGTCATACACATCCCGACAAAGTTTGTCGTCTCCGTAAGTCATTATATGGTCTTAAGCAGGCTCCGCGGTGTTGGTTCAAGAAGCTCTCGGATGCCTTGTTAAAATTTGGGTTTGTTCAATCCTATGATGATTACTCCTTATTCTCTTACACACGGAATAATATCGAGTTAAGAGTGCTTATCTATGTTGACGATCTTTTGATTTGTGGTAATGATAGTTATATGCTAACCAAGTTTAAGGAGTACTTGGGACGCTGTTTCTCAATGAAGGACCTCGGCAAGCTTAAGTACTTTCTTGGGATCGAGGTCAGTCGTGGTCCTGAAGGAATTTTCCTATCTCAACGCAAGTATGCGTTGGACATTATCACGGAGACAGGAAATCTTGGTTGCAAGCCTGCGTATACTCCACTTGAGCAGAATCATCAATTGGCTACTGATGATGGTCCTCTCCTTGCTGATCCGACTAAGTATCGACGCTTAATAGGTCGTCTGATCTATCTTCTCAACACCAGACCAGACTTGAATTATTCAGTTCATATTTTGTCACAATTTATGCAAGCACCACGCGAAGCTCACTGGGATGCAGCACTTCGGGTGGTCCGTTTCTTGAAAGGATCTCCAGGACAAGGGATCATGCTTACTTCTTCGACTGATCTGAGTCTTACGGTGTATTGTGACTCGGATTTTGGTTCTTGTCCCTTAACTAGGCGGTCTATTAGTGCCTATGTCGTTTTACTTGGTGGTTTACCAATCTCGTGGAAGACTAAAAAGCAAGACACGGTGTCTCACTCGTCCGCTGAGGCGGAGTACAGGGCAATGGCGGCAGCTCTTCGTGAAATAAAATGGCTGCGTCGGTTGTTGGAAGAATTAGGTATCAAACAGTCTGCGCCTACTCGTATGTGTTGTGACAGTAAGGCAGCCATACATATTGCCGCCAATCCGGTTTTCCATTAACGTAAGAAGCACATTGAACGAGATTGTCACTCTGTCCGCGATGCAGTTCGGGATGGTCTTATCGTCACAGAGCATGTTCGTACACATGATCAGTTGGCAGATATTCTTACCAAGGCGTTAGGTCGGGTCCAGTTTCAATATATCATGTCCAAGTTGGACGTTCATAATCTTCACGCTCTAACGTGAGGGGGAGTATTAGAGATAGAATTAAGAATATATTTAGATAAGCGTAAATCTATTTAGATAAGGATCAAAGTCCTATTGTGATAAGGATTAGGAGGTGCTACCAATATGTATAAATACAAAGTTTGTAAATCATTAATAAACAAGTTAGTTAGGTATCTCTTTCTACACTTTCTTCTACGGGACATATCCATTTTTCCTACCCATCTCACGTTTTTTTATCTGATTTCCCTGCCCAATATGTACTCCTTCCTTAACCTCGGGCTGGGATACTACAATTAACATTGACGGAAAGTCCTTAACATCATTGAAAGGTCATTAGCATCGCGGTACAAATATCGATGTTGTTAAGATGCCAACATTGATGAATAAATACAAAGTGGGTGATATAATGATATTTTGGTGTTTTTAAATCCCCTTTTAATAATAGTTTATTGGTCTTAAACTACTATCATCACTTGTAAATATGCATTTATCATGTAGTTTAGGGTAATTCTGCATTTAGAGTCTTAGGATTTCAGTTGCATTGCATTTGGTGTTTATTTAGGTAACAAAATAGGAAAATGGAGCTGAAGAGGAAAAATGAAGTTTTGGAACACAAAAGATTTAGGTTGAATTGGATTGGATGTGAAGATTTACTAAAAAATTCATGAGAAGTGCTGAGAAAATCTCAACCAATTGAGAAACCATATGGATTAGATTGAAGAGAATAAAAAATAAGGAATATGGGTCGAAACGGAAGCAAATTCGGGGTTACAGTTAGGAAGTTATGAAGATTGGCAATGTGGCAAAACTGACACAGACCCGACCCAGTCTGAATCGGGGTGACCCAACTCGGACCAAAACCCTTATTTAAGCATTTTTAACATATTTTTCACCTCAAGTTTTGTTGTTCTAAGTTCCAAAAAGGAATCTAAACATTTGTTCTTGAATCCTTTGGTGAATTGGATTATTAAACTTCATTTTCTTTTGTAATTCCATATTTTGTGTTTATATCACCATGATTTCTTCCATAATCATGTGTGAGTGATCTTTAACTTTGAGTCTTTAGCTTAATGGTAGATTAGGGAGCTTGATGGTTAGGATTTGGTTCTTAGGGTTAGTAATTAAGGATTCTATCATTAGGAGTGGATTTGTGGATAGGATTTTATTGGATAATTGAAATTCTAAGCTTAGACATTTCATGCACAAAAAGTGTATGATGAAATGCCAATTTCAATCCTAAAGAGCAAAACATATTCTAGCCAATGAAAGTTGATGTTTAGAGTGTTTTGTAGGGTGTTTAAGCATGAAGTTAATGATCACTATGGCTCTGATTGGTAACAATGCATAATTGCGTAATTGCATATTTGCAGAATAAAAATTTGCAGATTAAAAAACTGTAGAATAAAAATTTGCATAATCAAAATTTTGTGTGATTGGAAATCATGCATAATGAAATAAACCACTAAATGCATGCTTATTTGCATAATGACTTTTTACTTGTATTTTTTAGATAAAAAGCAAATCTTGCGTTTTTGCCTAATTGTCTATTATTACGCAATTTTTTGTGATTGGTAAAATACTTGCATAATCGCATTAGAAAACGCAATTAGGCGATTATGCATGTTACCAATCAGTCTTGAATCCAATTTAGGAATCTTAGCATGATTAAGAGTAATTATTGAATGAATTAGTCCATGGAAGTGGATTAATTTATAACTAGGGGCTTAAACCACTAGATTAAATTCTTAATCGCAACTAAGGGAACCAAAACCAAACTGATGATCTCCCTAGTGGCAATCTACCTAGCTAAAGAGACTCATAGGCCTTTTATCTTTGAATTTTTGTCTTTGACTTTTGAGTTGACTTTTTCTAAATTGTATTTCTATCATTCATCTTACTGTTCTATCTTGTTTATGGTTAATTGCTTAGCTTAGACACTTGCTTAGTTTGGTCAATTGCCTTTGTTTTATCTACTTCATTTGCATTTTACCTCCTTTGTTTCCTTTTCACTTAGGTAGTTAGTTATAAACAAAACATTTACTTTGTCCTACCTTAGACTATTTTTTGTATTTCATATTGTGTAAGTTCTATTCCTTGTGGATTCGATCCTTAAGTGCTACACGCACGATAGGTTTAATTGGTAAACCTAGATTATCAGTGGGAGACATTAGACACTGCTGAAAGGTCTTTTTTGTAAACCTAGAAATGAATGACTATCCTTATTATTGATTTATCATAAACTAATGGTTCTTAATCAGGTATTATCGAAGGTTGGTCATTATTATTAAAATGGAACTGACATAATAATGACATAAAAGGAAATTTGGAGAAAGCACAGACATAAATGTCTAATTCAAAGAGATTTATGAAATGGACCGACAGAAAATACCGTCTAACTAGGATCAGGGTTCAGGAAAATCTATAACTAAAGAGGTAATGTAACAAGGACAAAGACGGAAACAATTATCTAAAAAAACCTAAAAGTTATGTGCCAAATACCTCTAAGCGACATCGATGAGAAATCTAAGAAGAAACTCCAGAAATCGTATCTAAGATGAGCAATTCCCAAACACATCAATGATACCAATGTCACTTTCCAAAGACATCATAATCATCATATCATCACTTTCCAATGCAATTGCCTAAAGGCACTAATGATACAATCATATATAATTGTAACGTCCGTGTCCCAAAAATGGAGTTTTTAGAAATTAAAACCGGGATTTATGCGTAGATTTTTTTGGGAAAATTAATTCCGGGAATTTCTGGGGTAATTTGTAAGTTACACGCATTTTTCCCGTAAGGGGGTGTTCGGAGCTAATTTAGGAGTTTGGGGTCAGTTTGTGAATTTTTCAGGAATTCAGGGACCCAAATCCTAAAATAGCGCCCGTGTTCCGAAAAAGAGAAATTTTGGAATTTGCATCCGGGATTTATGCGGAGAATCTCTGGAAAATATTCCCGGGAGATTTTGGAGTGACTTAAAGGTTACGCCGCATTTTTCCCGTAGGGGTGTGCGGGATCAATTGGGAAGTTTGGGGTCCATTCGTGAACTTTTGAGAGTTCAGGGACCAAATCCTAATTAAGTTCTAATCTGATTTAAATCAGATTTCCACCAACCTTTCTCCACTCCTCTCCACCTGCAACCTCACGTTTCTTTTTAGGAGTCACCCATTTTTCTTCCATCTAGAAAGCAGCCTACTTCCCTAGCCTTGTAGGTTTCCCCACCCTCCACCTTCTTTTGTTAGAGCAGCTCCACTTCTTCTCCTCCTTGCCGACACTTCTAGCTGCAGCAAGAGAAAAGAAAAGAGTTAGAGAGAGAGTGTTAGAAAGGCTGAGTTGTTGAGGTAAAGGAGAGAAGTGAGCTTGTTTGTGTGAGGTGTGGAGAGCAAGAGAGGTGATCTTGTTGTGTGTGGTGTAGAGAACAAGTGAGGCTGAGACTTGTGAGTCTTGTGGCTGTGTGTGAGGGCGTGGAGAGCAAGGGAGGACGAGCTTGGTGGCTGAGTGAGGGCGTGAGAGGCTCGAGGAAAAGGAAGCGGGGTTGCCGTGTCGGTGAAGCTTCGAAGCTCTCTCTCGCATCCTTGTGTTCTCACCGTTAGAAAGGGTAAGGTCTGCTCTTTCTTTGTTATATCATGTGGTTCATGATGTTTTAGTGAGAGGAGCAGAGGGTATGAGTCACGGTGGTGGCGTTGGTGAGGTTCGGCTTGAGCGTGGTGACATCGGAGCCGGTTGTTAAGGTTGTCGGTGTTGGTTCCGGGTTGGTGTGGTGGTGTTTATGGCCACGAGTTGTGAGCGATGTTGGTGGCGGAGAGTGCTTGATAGTGTCTCCTTGATTGGTGGTTTGTGGTTGAGGAGTTGGAGTTCGATCGCGTGGCCAAGTTGGCGTGAGTGGTGCAAAGCGGTGTTGGCGTTTTGCACTAGGAACGATCGATCCAGGGCAAGATCGATCGATCCAAGCCGGATCGATCGATCTGGAGGGTGGATGGTCGATCTGGTTATCTCACGGCCGGCCAGGATCGATCGATCTGAGTGGTTCACGGCAAGGTGGGATCGATCGATCCTGGCCAGGATCGATCGATCTGGTCGTTCTGGCCGTTTCCCGTGTTCGTTTCTTGTGTTTAAAGTTTCGTTTTGGTTTTATTGTTAGGCACGCGGTTGGGGGATTGAAGTCTATTCATTCCGGGAAGTTTTTGGGAATTTCCGTGCGTGGCTAAAGGTGAGTGCAGGACCGTAAGCTTATCTAAGCGATTGAGTTATTTGATGTGTTTGCATGATTGTAGGCCGTATGATCTCTGGTGGATCTAGATCGAGTGTTTCTTGAGATGGTTGATTTATTTGCGGTATTTTCGTGTTAAATACGTTGAATAATTTTAATCGTTTGTGTGTATAGCTTGTAGACGGGAGGATCGCCTCACTAAGTATTTGTTGAAATACTTATGCATCTCCTTTGTTTGATGCAGGAAAAGAGTTTGTGTGACCGTGGAATTATGGCAAAGAAGAGGGGATGATCTAGGGAATTCGGTTGTTTGTTAAGAGTCTTCCGCTATAAATGATTTTGTGTTGTTTAGTATTTTTGGATAAATGATCTAACGATCTCGAGTCCGGATTCTCGTTTATTGAGAACTGTTATAGACAACAGAAATTGTCTATGAAAGCCAAGGTGGCTATACAGACCAACTTCGACTCTCAACTCAAGTCGTCGTATTCTGGAAAGATCAATGGATTTAATATGCTTTCGGTTGTTTAAAAGTGTATTTTATTGTTGGAGTGAGTAAATATTATTCATGAGTAGTTGAATAATATTTGTTTGGGGTGGTAATTATTATTTATGGGAATAATAATTAATTGTTTTATAAAAAAAAAAAACGAGTGCGGTCGTTTCAATTTGGTATCAGAGCGATTACGGCTCTAGGACGGGTTAGAAAAAAATTAAATTGGTTTTGAATTTAATTTTTGGTGCTTTGAGAAGCATGAGTATTTGAGTTGAATTGATTATGTGAGTTAGTCAATTGTTTGGGTATGGAGTTCTAGATCATCCTCTTCGAGCCTTTAATGAGATTCCGCGGTAAGTTGTTTCGTTTCTGTTGGTTGTTTGTGTTACTCAAGTGTTTGTTGAGTTTAGTTAAAGACTCGTGGAATAGTCTTTTGGGGCCAAGTTTTAATCATATAATATCCTTATGTGGTTAAAGCTGTGGTGTCCAATTTGGGTCGGTTTAATCAGTGAACGGATTAAAGTAATTTAATCGAGGGATTACTGATGTTAAACCGGGACCATGGGTTTGGTTGGGTTCGGAGATTAACCACGGTTTAATATTAAGTTATTAAATATGGATTTAATCTTCGTTCGGTTAATCTAAGCCGTGGAAGTTCGAGTCTGTTGTTTAGCCGGCTTCTGTGGTTGCAAGGATTGATCGAGGAATCCTCTGTTTGGCAAGATGGCTAAAAGAGGTAGAGGTCGCGGTCTGAGGAACGCGAGGGCTCCGGTGGTTGAGGAGAGTGTGACACAGAGTGTTACGTTCGAGCAGGTCGTGAACTCGCATACGGATCAGGTTGGGATAGAGGGTGTGGCCGGTGTTGCTGGAGGTCCAGCGGGTGCTGCGGGTGTGGCAGCAGGTGTAGCTCCGGCCCAAGAGGATCGTATTGCGAATTTCTTGGCTTTGCTGTTGGAGCGGTTACCGGAAAGGATACCAGTGCAGGCTCCAGTTGTACCACCGGTAGTTGAGGTGCAACCAAGCGTTGTGGTTGCGGAAGAGCGCCCATCATACCTCAAAATGATGGAGCGGCTGCAGAGGATTGGCACGAGGTTCTTTCAGGGTGGTGCCAAGGCTGAGGAGGCAGATGAGTGGAAAATGCGGATGGAGCGGAATTTCTGTTCAATCAGATGTCCAGAAGGATATCAGGTGGATCTCGCAGTCCACTATCTGGAGGGTGACGCACATCTCTGGTGGAGAGGTGTTGCGGCACGGAGGGTCCAAGCAGAGATGTCTTGGGAGGATTTCGTAGTGGAGTTTAACTCCAAGTACTTTCCCCAAGAGGCATTGGACCGGATGTAGAGTCGTTTTCTAGGGTTGACTCAAGGGAACCGGTTGGTTCGGGAGTATGAGGCGGAGTTTAACCGTCTCAGAGTGTATGGCGGTCATATCCTGGATGATGAGCAGGCCCAGGTGAGGCGTTTTCTGATAGGTCTTCGGGCCGAGTTGAGAAACCAGTGTCTAATAGGATCGTTTAACACGGATGTAGAACTGGTAGAGAAGGCCGCGTTGATTGAGGAGGGTCTGAGAGAAGTAGTTGAGGTAGTCAGCCCAACTCTTCAGGAAAGGAAGTCTCCACATCAGTCCGGTCCTAGCAAGGGCGGTGAGCCGGTGCATGGACAGAAGCGGAAGTTGGAGGGTCCTTCCAGGGGTAACCAAGGTGGTCAGGGATGCTTTGGTTGTGGAAGCAAGGACCATAGGGTTACGAGTTGCCCCCAGAAAGATGGAGCGATCGGGAATACTCGGGTGTGTTACCACTGCAGGGAGCCAGGGCATATCAAGCCGAAATATCCCAGTTTGCTGCAGGGAGTGGTAGAGGCAGTGCCGACAGTTAGGCGGGCTGCAGTGACACCTAGGGTATACACCATGGTGGAGTCGGGAGAGTCGAGTTCCAAACCGTTCACTGGAAAAGAATTTTAGACTTGCTTGAGTTAAATTCTTGTGGGTTTGTGACGGGGTTGAGGAGGAGACGTGGGGACCAGAGGCGAGGATGAAAGCAAGGTTCAAGAAGTGGTTCGAGTAGCAATCAAGGGCTTAAGCTTTCATCGATGGTTCCCAGTTTCGAGTTATGATTGTTGAACTTTATGTATTTACTTTGGTGTTGTAAAAGATTAATACATTATGTTCCTTTCATTAATAAGATGGTTAGTTCTTATTGTTGATGGCCAGTGTTGCCATGAGTTTTTAAGTGAACATGAGGTTCTGAAAAGAGTTTTTATGTGGATTTAAAAACTTGAGTTATAATCGGAAAAGATTATGTGGGTACCCGGAGTGTCGGGGTATGTTGTGAGATAACCTGAGTAATGGTTATGGAAAAGATGAGATTCCGGGTTTGGAACGTGTGTGATGCTGGTATTACCTTGCGAGGTTGTATGCGGATCACGGGAGGTAGTTCAGTCGGGAGTGCTTATAGACGTATGTCGGGTCATGGTTGCTCAAGGGACGGTTGGTCTTGTACAACTCTAGGGAGGATGGATAGTTCCTCTGATACCCAGAACTCGAAAGGTATATAGCTCAGGGTGGCGTGGTATGAAATATGGAGAACCCGTAAGGTTATAGTTCCCAGAGTTGAGGGGGTATAAGTGTGATACCCAGAACTCACAAGGTATATAGCCCAGAGTGGAGTGGTATGTGATTACCAAGGACTCGGAAGGTTATACTACCCAGAGTTGAGTGGTATGTGTCTGATACCTAGAACTCGTAAGGAATACAGCCCAGGGTGGAGTGTTATTTGATACCGAGAACCCGTAAAGTTATATCTTCTAGAGTGGAGTGGTATGAGTTTAATACCGAGAGCTCATAAGGACTTAGTGGCCTGAGAGCGGAGTGGTATTGATACCTAGAACTCGTAGGACTTGGTGTCTTAGAGTGTAGACGTATGAGTTGAGTTGTGAGCAATGATCTAAGACCAGAGTCTTAAGCTAGGGACTGAATGTAAACCTCAGAGGTCAACAGTGTTTGATCTCGGGACTGGTAGTGTGGCCTGTATGGTCAAGTTTGACCATTGTGTGTTTGAAATGTGTGGTTGAGTTCATTGCGGATGGACTATGCCGTAGATTCGAGGACGAATCTATGTTAGTGGGGGAGAATTGTAACGCTCGTGTCCCAAAAATGGAGTTTTTGGAAATTAAAACCGCGATTTATGCGTAGATTTTTCTGGGAAAATTAATTCCGGGAATTTCTGGGGTAATTTGGAAGTTACACGTATTTTTCCCGTAAGGAGGTGTTCGGAGCTAATTTAGGAGTTTGGGGTCAGTTTGTGAATTTTTCGGGAATTCAGGGACCCAAATCCTAAAATAGCGCCCGTGTTCTGAAAAAGAGAAATTTCGGAATTTGCATCCGGGATTTATGCGGAGAATCTCTGGAAAATATTCCCGGGAGATTTTGGAGTGACTTAAAGGTTACGCCGCATTTTTCCCGTAGGGGTGTGCGGGATCAATTGGGAAGTTTGGGGTCTCTTCGTGAACTTTTGAGAGTTCAAGGACCAAATCCTAATTAAGTTCTAATCTGATTTAAATCAGATTTCCACCAACCTTTCTCCACTCCTCTCCACCTGCAACCTCACGTTTCTTTTTAGGAGTCACCCATTTTTCTTCCATCTAGAAAGCAGCCTACTTCCCTAGCCTTGTAGGTTTCCCCACCCTCCACCTTCTTTTGTTAGAGCAGCTCCACTTCTTCTCCTCCTTGCCGACACTTCTAGCTGCAGCAAGAGAAAAGAAAAGAGTTAGAGAGAGAGTGTTAGAAAGGCTGAGTTGTTGAGGTAAAGGAGAGAAGTGAGCTTTTTTGTGTGAGGTGTGGAGAGCAAGAGAGGTGATCTTGTTGTGTGTGGTGTAGAGAACAAGTGAGGCTGAGACTTGTGAGTCTTGTGGCTGTGTGTGAGTGCGTGGAGAGCAAGGGAGGACGAGCTTGGTGGCTGAGTGAGGGCGTGAGAGGCTCGAGGAAAAGGAAGCGGGGTTGCCGTGTCGGTGAAGCTTCGAAGCTCTCTCTCGCATCCTTGTGTTCTCACCGTTAGAAAGGGTAAGGTCTGCTCTTTCTTTGTTATATCATGTGGTTCATGATGTTTTAGTGAGAGGAGCAGAGGGTATGAGTCACGGTGGTGGTGGTGGTGAGGTTCGGCTTGAGCGTGGTGACATCGGAGCCGGTTGTTAAGGTTGTCGGTGTTGGTTCCGGGTTGGTGTGGTGGTGTTTATGGCCACGAGTTGTGAGCGATGTTGGTGGCGGAGAGTGCTTGATCGTGTCTCCTTGATTGGTGGTTTGTGGTTGAGGAGTTGGAGTTCGATCGCGTGGCCAAGTTGGCGTGAGTGGTGCAAAGCGGTGTTGGTGTTTTGCACTGGGAACGATCGATCCAGGGCTAGATCGATCGATCCAAGCCGGATCGATCAATCTAGAGGGTGGATGGTCGATCTGGTTATCTCACGGCCGGCCAGGATCGATCGATCCGGGCCAGGATCGATCGATCTGAGTGGTTCACGGCAAGGTGGGATCGATCGATCCTGGCCAGGATCGATCGATCTGGTCGTTCTGGCCGTTTCCCGTGTTCGTTTCTTGTGTTTAAAGTTTCGTTTTGGTTTTATTGTTAGGCACGCGGTTGGGGGATTGAAGTCTATTCATTCCGGGAAGTTTTTGGGAATTTCCGTGCGTGGCTAAAGGTGAGTGCAGGACCGTAAGCTTATCTAAGCGATTGATTTATTTGATGTGTTTGCATGATTGTAGGCCGTATGATCTCTGGTGGATCTAGATCGAGTGTTTCTTGAGATGGTTGATTTATTTGCGGTATTTTCGTGTTAAATACGTTGAATAATTTTAATCGTTTGTGTGTTTAGCTTGTAGACGGGAGGATCGCCTCACTAAGTATTTGTTGAAATACTTATGCATCTCCTTTGTTTGATGCAGGAAAAGCGTTTGTGTGACCGTGGAATTATGGCAAAGAAGAGGGGATGATCTAGGGAATTCGGTTGTTTGTTAAGAGTCTTCCGCTATAAATGATTTTGTGTTGTTTAGTATTTTTGGATAAATGATCTAACGATCTCGAGTCCGGATTCTCGTTTATCGAGAACCGTTATAGACAACAGAAATTGTCTATGAAAGCCAAGGTGGCTATACAGACCAACTTCGACTCTCAACTCAAGTCATCGTATTCTGGAAAGATCAATGAATTTAATATCCTTTCGGTTGTTTAAAAGTGTATTTTATTGTTGGAGTGAGTAAATATTATTCATGAGTAGTTGAATAATATTTGTTTGGGGTGGAAATTAATATTTATGTGAATGTTAATTATTGGTTTAAAAAAAAAAAAAAAAAAAAAAAAACGAGTGCGATCGTTTCAATAATCGCAAAAGAGGACCAACGATGTCACCATCACTGCTAAGAGGCACTGACGACATTCTCACCGCCTACTAAAAACAACGACCAAAAATTGAGGAATGACTGACGAGATTTTTCTTCAACGAATTCATTGTAGTTCAAAATGGTTATGAATCGAGATTGCTTGATAAATAAAATCTAATGTTTCCCTGTTATTCTATAGAACTGGTAATGTTCGAAACAGTTTTGCCCTAACAAAAACTAATGGGAAAACCTTGTAAACCAAATTCTTTTTACACTACTTAGAAGAACTAAAATAAAGAGTTTGTTACTTACCTTTTGCTAAATTTTCTTATAATCGAAATAGTTACTCTGTTTCTAATTTTGTTTATTCATTCAAGCAATTAAAACCCCTAGACTAGTCACATTATCACAAGCTAGCTAAGCAATTAAATCTATATGGTTTAAACAAGGTTGAGGTTATAAGGAAACACCACTAGCTAGTAGGTGAAGGTGAATATTAAGAAGAAGAGATGGAACCATGGCCCCTCTTTCTATTAACTATAGGTTTCAAAACTTCCTTGTCGGGCTTCACTCCTGACTAATGTTGGATTAGGAATTGTAAGTCTTTTGTTCGAACAGATTTTTGTGTTCGTGGAGAGAGAAAGAGAAACTTGTTCGAAACATAAAAATGTCACTTGCTACATGTTTCTTTTTGGTTATTGATATATTTCTTTTTATTGTTTTGTTATTTTTTAAAGTATACAATAATGTTTTAAATTCTCATGAACATTCATAGGAAGTGTCACACTGTAATTAATTTTTAATTAATTTATTATATGTACATGTGAGCATGTGTATAAATATCGACAAAAATATGAATTAAAACGCATGTAATATATCTTTTTGTATTAAGATATACAAATATATTTTATTTGATAAAATAAAGTTAATATATATATATTTTTTAGGATAATATAACTTGTGAAAAAATCTAAAACAAAAGTATAAAGAAAGAATTGGGACCCTTTGACCAAACTATAAAGTGATATACATTTTTGACAACTCATATATGAAAAATAAAATCTTTGACCAAACACATATACTTTAAATATTACTTAGATATATGAAAAAATCTTTGAAAATACTATGGAAAAGATCTTTAAAGATATATATCATACAAATATATATATATATATATATATACACACATTTATATGCATATATAAACAACCATACAAGATCCCCTATCATTTCAGAATTTCCATAATATTGATTTTCAAAATCACTCTTTTATAAGTTTGTTTTTTTGTGAGATTCAAAATTACTCCGCCAAAAAGCTATTTCATTTGCTAGAGAAATAAGTAATGGCAAACAAAAGTTCTTCACATTTTCTAATATTTTCACTGATGATGCGTGCTCTCATCCTTGTACCCATGATTTCAAGTAAAATATTAATATATATATGTAAACTGTATATATGTATCTACATATTATCTAAAATCCTCTTAAACTTTTCATGATGTTATTATTGACTGAGTCAAAACTGCTAGATGCCAAGAAATATGTTTTTATTTGCATTCACATACTAAAATATTAATAGATCAACTTATATACTTTAAAATATTTTAATGTATTTGTTAATGATCCAAACAGCTTCACAACGAGTTGGGTTTCAGTGTACGAACGGATGTTCAAGCGATGCGATATGCGATAGAATTTGTGATAAAAATGGATGGTATTTTGGAGTTTGTCGTGGCATTCTTTGCTGCTGCGGAAACAAAGTCAAATACATTCCAACACCTAGTCCTTTGAATTAGTATTAATTTGATATGCTTTCTAAATTAATTATCAATGAATGAATAATGTTCAATTCAGAAATAGCAAATCAACATAATCTCATGCAAAACGCAAAATAAGTGAACTATTTATTTATAATAAAAAAAACTAATAAACACAATTAAATACGTATTAAAAATGTAAGAAAAGGTAAAAAAAATGAAAATCTAACCGGGAAAAAAATGTAGCGACCATTTAAGTATGCTATTAGGCACTTTCTGGATGATCATCATCATGAGCATGACAATAAAAGTGTGTATCCTACTAGCTATAATATTCACTTTCAAGTCATTATAGTTGAGATCTTGGTTTCAAAATCTTTTCCGCTGGAAGTGGGAAGACTGAGTTTTTTTTGTAAGCCTTCTGACACCCATCTTTCGGCACCATGAGATCGACTTGAGTCAAGCATATATATAGTGGACACTTTGACAAACTAGACATTACTTATTTTGTGAGCGGAAACACCCGGAAGAAGAATGTCCTCATATATCAGTTCCAAGAACTATAGATCTAATCAATGTTACACTAGAGAAGAGGAGGGAAAGATCCACGGTTACGTCTTACTTTAGATAAAAATTTAACATATGAATACATAATAAAATAAATGAGCCAGCTGATGGTTGAGATGAATGTATGACTGTTACTATGAATTTTCTAATTAAATTGATGAACATATAATTAAACTAAATGAAATTTCAATAGCCTGATAAGTTTTATGTGGTCTCTTGTTATTATGACTGTTTGATTCAACTTAGTTTCACAATTGATAATACTTTATACGATCTCCTTTTTATTATTTTTATGATTAGATAAATATTATGATAGTATATGTATGAATAATGTATGTTTTGACCAGATTACGGAGAATGACAATATATACAGAGAATAATTTTTCGAGAATAAACATGAAGAAAAAACTGTCATAATGATCAAGAGAAAATGACGAGGTTGAGATAATCCTATTTGTTAAATGATCTGTTCAAAAGTATAATATTCTACATTTTTGAGAAATTTGTTAAAACATAATTTTCTAAAATTTATATATTTATAAAGGATAAATTTCATTAAAACCTTCAAGATGACATTCATTTCCCATTAAATTAAAACCTCATATTTTTCACCCAGTCCTCTGAATTAGTATTAATTTCTGATTTGATGTTTTCTCAATTAATTATTGATGAATGAAAAAGTATTAATTCAAAAATAGCAAATTTACATTATCTTATGCAAAACATAAATTAAGCATAATATTTATTTACAATAAAAATCCAAGAACACAACTAGATACACATTCAAAAATGTAAGAAAAGGAAAAAAAAAATGAAACTATAACAGGGAACAAAATGCAACGACCATTTGAGTATGCTATTAGGCACTTTCTGGATGATTGTCATTATGACCATGACAATGAAAGTGTGTATACTACTTACAATAATATTAACTTTCGAGTCATTTTCGTTTAGGTCATGGTTAACAAAACACATTTCCGATGGAAGTGGGAAGACTGAGATTTTTTTTTTGTAAGCCTTCTGACACCCATTTTCCGGCACCTTGAGATCCACTTGAGAAAAGCATATGTAATGGGCATTTTCAAGACATGGACATTACTTACTTTGAGAGCATAAACAACCGGAAGAAGAATGTCCTCATATATCAGTTCCAAGAATTATAGATCTAATCAGTATTAAACTAGAGAAGAAAAAGGGAAGGATCCACAGTTCACACCTTACTTAAGATCAAATTTTAATATATGAATATATAATTAAATAAATGAACCAAATGATGGTTGGGATGAATGTATGATTCTAATAAAATTGATGAACTTATAATTATCCAAAATGAACTTTCGATACCATGATAACTTTTATGTGATATTTTGTTATTATGACTTTTTGATTCAAATTAGTTTTATAATTTATAATACTTTATACTTTTACTTTCTAATCATTTTTTCAAGATTAGATAGGTATTATGATGGTATATGTATGAATAATTTATATTTTAACCAGAATAAGGCAAATAACAATGTATACGGAGAATAAGTCGCCAAGGATAGTTCTTAAAAATGATTTTATTTGTTTAATGATATGTTCAGTAGTATACAAATTTTAATTCTTGAGGAATTTGTTAAAATAATTATTTTCTAGAATTTATATTTGGGAAAATGTCAAAAAAAATCATGAACTTTCAAAAGTGGACGTTTACAGAATAAACTTTCAAAAAATCATTTAAATCCTAAACTTGTTGTTGAATTTAAAATTAAATAGCAAAATTGTCTTGATTCGTCTTTTTGAAGCACGACGTTAACTACAATGACAAAACACATTTATGGAGTTAACTTATCGTTAATAGTTCCATTATGTCAAAACGACAACGTTTTGCCATGTGGATTCCACGAAAAAAATTGAAAAAAATTTGGACTAAGGCAAACTCGAACCCAACACGTTTCCTAAGATAATAATATCAGTTATGCTAACACAAGTTTTAATGTTTACATTAACACATAAATATATGTAACTTGAATAATTGCTTCATCAAAATAATAATAAACCTTAATCTTCTTCAAAGTGATGACATCTCTAAAGGATTTCCTCTAAAAATCCGAAGGTGGGAAAGTGATTGAGAAGGATTTCCTCTAGAGGAAGGTGTTGGAATCCGATGATTCCTAAAAAGATTCGTTTGTACGGCTTCTCTTTTTTTGTTAACGACTAACGCCGGTGCCGGAGGAGAAATACGAGTCGACAAAGGCTACGACGGTGTTGTGATGGAATATCAATTCCTCATAAATAGACACAGTTCTATTTAAGACCTTTTACATCATTCCAACTACAATCAACACATGAATTGGCATAAGAAACTCCATAACTGCATAAGTTTCAGTCATCTTCTTAGATTCATTTGAAGAACCCAATCAATTCATAGCAGCTATTGTAATGCCCGTGTTCTGGAAATAAAATTTGCAGTTATATGACGGAAGTTGGTTAAAAAAAAAAAAAATTGGGTCGAGACATTTCAATTTGGTATCAGAGCGGAATTATTTCTAGGACTGTTAGCCGTAGCTTTATTTTATCTTGTTGTGGGGTTTTGGGGTGTGTCATCCTTTTCAGTTGGTAAAGAGGTTCCACGGTAAGACTTTTTCGGTTGTAGTTTTACTAATTGTTAGAAAGATTAGTATTTCGCTGATTTGCAGATGGTTAATCCAAGGAGAGCTGTTGTTACACCCCTCAAGGGTGGTGGCAGAGCTGAAAAAGTTGAAGCGGGATTACCATTGCGAGTATGGCATAGAGTGTGGTTGTGGATCAGGTGGGAGTGAGCACCCCATTGGTGATGATCAGTCTGTTTTTGTGGTTGGCAACGTTGTGTCAGTGTAGGAAGTGCAGGAAGTGACTTCGCAGGGGGCAGATCATAACTAATTGGGAGATGTGGTCGGTTTTCTGACCCAGCTTTTGGAGCGGTTACCGGCTCTGGCACCGAATCCAGCCCGGATGCACCACAGGGGTGTGTTATAGGGGTTCCGGGGATTCCAGAAGTTGTAGAAGTGGAGTGTTATAGGGGTGTTATAGATCATTGTTGGTTGATCTTGGCGTAGAAGTGTTGGAGATCCTTGCTGGTGAGTCTTTCTGTAGGACCTTATTAGTGAATCTAGCTGAAGGAGCGATGTAAATCATTGCTGATTAATCTTGCCGTAAGTCTTGTTGTAGGAGTGTTGTAGGACCTTATTGGAGGATTTAGTTGTATGAGCGATGTAGATCATTGCTGATTAATCTTGATGCAGGTCTTGCTATAGGTAGTTCTGTTGGTGTTGCTGATGCGGGTAAAAGAGTTCTGATCGACGTCGCGATCAAGGACTGAGCTGTATTGAGGGGATTGGTGGATTCCGTATTACTGGTTTATTTGTGGTGGTTCTGGAAGTTTTAGTCATGGGAGATGGCTAAGGAGTATGATCAAGTTGTGAACAAGGGATCGATGTAGCTGAAGGGATCGTTCGATCCAAGCTAGATCATAAGGTCTGAGCTGGAACATAAGCATATTTGGTTTGGTTTTAGACCGATCGATCCATGGTGGATCAATCGATCCCAACCTCGCAAGGGTTCCGGTGTGGCAGAATTGTTTGTGGTTGGAAGTGCGCCGATAGAGTTGATGTCGGTGCGGGTGGAGAACCCATGGAGAGTGTGGCCAAGAGTGAGACGGTTGAGCAAGTGGGAGTTAAGTACCCATTGGTGGAGATCTGAGCAGAGATGTGTGTGTTGTGTTGGTGTTAACGCGAGAGTTATTAGTGGAACTGTGGGGGGAAACGTTGCACCCGTGCCAGTAGTGGTATAACAAAGAGATCAAAACCAATTAGGGGCGGTGCTGGTTTTGTTGGCTCTACTATTAGAGCGGTTATATTCTTATGTATCAACTCCAGCTCCTGTGGCACCACCAAGAGCTGATGGGTTGCCAGGAAAGTTATTCAATAATCAAGCAGAGCTTTTATTGAGTATTACCAAAGTTGTTGCTGAGACTAAGCTCTTTGTGCGAGCTAACGGTGCTCGTTGCGGTGTTGATGTTCTTAATTGCCATGTTAAGTTATTGTACTTTTTTTTTATTGTCGGAATTTCGAAACGAGGATTTATTTTTTGCACTGGTATTCAACAATGAGGCGGAGTTTGTTATTGACTATCATGTGTATGTTGTTATTGTTTATACTTGGTTCGGCTGTGGGGATCATGCCGTGTTGTTCCTAATACTTGGTTTGGCTGATTAGGTCATTGTCCTAATGCTGTTTCACGGGGCTCCTGATGCGTGTGTTAATTCGCTTAAGTCTTTTACCTCAAAGACCACACGACTACTGCAAGTGCACATTTTGACATATGTAGTACTTAAGGATCGAATCCCAGAGAGAGAGAGAGAAGTTGTATTGCAAACCTTATTGACCAAAGTATAGCTAGAACTTAAATTAGGGTTTTGGTTGATTGATTGTCGCGGTAACAAGTAATGAAAGCAATAAAAGAAACAGTTGTAAAACAATAAAGAGAAAGCGTTGGGCATTCAAGGGATCGCAGGGGGTTCAGAGATCTATCTACTCAAGTGAAACGTAAGACAATGCATGTTTATTTTCAAGTCTCGGACATACGAAACACTAATGAACGATTAACATAATCTCTTAGAGATAATCATCTAAAATCCCTATACTCCGATACTCAACTCACGCAGGCAACGACGCATAGATCAAAGCATTATTAACGAGTTCAATCCTAGTCCATGAAGTCCTATAGGTAAGTGGTATGTGATTCCTATAACACAACATTCATCCAACCTAGGTTCTAGTACTTAGGCAAGCGATTAGCAAAACCTAACTACCTATAATCAGAGCTAGTTCATGACGCTAACAACATGCATTATAAGTGTAACGCCCGTCTCCCAAAAAGGGGTCAAGAATCAATGATCGATCGATCGTGATTTTTTTTTGCTGGGTGGTAGTTTTGTTCTGGATCGATCGATCCTGATAAGGATCGATCGATCTTGTTGGCAATTGCTGTTTTGCAGCTGTAAAGAGGAACGATCGATCCCGGCTAGGAACGATCGATCCCGGCTAGGATCGATCGATCCTGGCTGTCGGCAGAGTTGTTAAATCCGACCTTTCTCTTTAAAAACGTGGTTTTGGGTGGAGGAAAATGGAGTTTTTGGTTCTGAGCTTTCAGGGGACGAAACTAAAGGAGAAAGAAGAGAAAGTGAGGCGGAAGAAGAGAGTTTGTGTGTCAATCTAAGAGAGGAAGAGAGAATTGGAGGTTGAGTTGAGTTGAAGCTTGGAGGAGTTGGAGTTCAAGCTGGGGGAGCTTCGTGGAGGAGAAGAAGTCAGTCTAGGCTTGTGGAGTGGTTCTCGAGCTAGAATCCGTCAGCAATCAAGGTGAGTGCGTGACCATGAGTTTCTGGGCTCTTCAGATGATCTTTCCTTGTTGTTTGTGTTGTGTAGAATAGATTTACTGTTAGATTTATAGTTAGGCTGAGCGATTTCTTGTCTTGTGGGTTGATTTGGGACTTAATTGGTTTGAGATTCGAGTTTTGGTGGGTTTTGCTCGGGGTTGAGCGGATCCATGGAAGGGATTCTTGGGTGTTGGTGCGTTTGAGGAAGAAGACTCAAGTAGCAGTCAGGATCGATCGATCCAGGCTTGGATCGATCGATCCAGTTTTGTCTCGAAAAAGGGTAGTTCAAGCAAGAGGATCGACCGATCCTGAAATAGGATCGACCGATCCACTTGGGTCAGAAAAAGGGTGGTTTTGTGAAGAGGAACGATCGATCCTGATAGAGGATCGATCGATCTTGACCGGTTGTGACTAATTACTTGGTGTTTTATGTTTTTACGTCCTTCCTGAATTGTGCGATGTGTGTTGTGAGCATCCATTTTGCCTGTGTGTATAACTCGTAGATGGGAGGATCGCCTCACTAAGTATTTATGATAATACTTACGCATCTCTGTGTGTGTTTGATGCAGGTAAAGATAAAGTGTGATCGTGGAATCAAGGCGTTGTGGAGGAGGATGATTAGGACTCGTGTTGTTGTTGTTTTTTTTGTTTTGTTGTTAAGTTTAATAAGCGGGTCTTAAAGAATGTTGAATTGGAATAATTTAGAATTGTCGTGTTTGTGTGATAATTAATATTTATGAATATTTTAATGCAAAAAAAAAAAAAAAAAAAATCGGGTGAGGTCGTTTCAATTTGGTATCAGAGCGTATACGGTTCTAGGATGATTTAGAAATTGTTTAAGTGTAGAGTCTTAGAATCATCCTCTCCGAGCCTTCAAGTGATTCCACGGTGAGTTGTGTTTTATTGATTTTTGTTTGAGTTGTTTTGGGCTTTTAGTATCTGCTCTTGAAAGTGCAGATGGCTAGAGGAGCTAGAGGTCGTGGCCGTGGCCGTGGTAGAGGCCGAGGTCGTGTTCCAGTGGTGGGTTTGGGAGAGGCACATAGTGCCATGGTTGAGCAAGGCAGGGATTTGCATACGGGTCCGTTGGGGTCTGAGGGTGCGGCCGGTGAGAGTGCCGGTGAGGCTGGAGTTCCAGCGGGTGCTGCGGGTGTGACAGCAGGTGATGCTCAGGCCTGGGATGGCCGTATTGTGGATTTGTTGACCTTGGGGTTGGAGCGGTTACAAGAGAAGGTAGCGGTACAAGCTCCAGTTGTGCCACCAGTAGTTGAGGCACAGCCGAGAGTTGTGGTTGAGGAGGAGCTCCCATCCTACCATAGGATGATGGAGCAAATACAGAGGATGGGCACTACGTTCTTCCTGGGTGGTGTCGGTCCTGAGGAGGCTAATATGTGGAGGTCCCGGTTGGAGCGGAACTTCCAGTCATGTAGGTGTCCAGAGGGATACCGAGTTGACTTGCCAGTTCATTACTTGGATGGCGATGCACATCTGTGGTGGACGAGCGTAGTCGCCAGGAGAGGTCAGGTGGAGTTGACTTGGAGAGATTTTGTGGAGGAGTTTAACTCCAAATACTTTCCACAGGAGGCAGCAGACCGGTTGGAGGCGAGGTTTTTGAGTCTGACTCAGGGGGACCGGACTGTCCGGGAGTTTGAGACAGAGTTCAACCGGCTTTCCATTTATGCTGGTCGAGTCATGGAGGGTGAGCAGGCCCGAGTGCGACGGTTTATGTTAGGCTTACGGCCTGAGTTGAGGACCCGTTGCCTTGGTAAGTTGTTTGGCACATTGGGAGAGTTGGTTGAGTTGGCCGCATCTATAGAAGATGGTCTGAGGGAGGAGGTAGCATCGTCTACTTTGAGTTTCCAGGCCAAGAAGATGCAGCAGCAATCAGGGTCAAGTAAGGGGAGTAGGCAGGCGGTAGGGCAGAAGAGGAAGTAGGGAGGCACTTCTGGAGGTACTCAGGGTGGTCCAGGATGCTTCGGGTGTGGAAGCAAGGATCACAAGATTGCGAGTTATCCCTCAAGGAGTGCAGGACGTGGAGGCCCTGTGAGGAGTAGCCAGAGTGGCCAGGGATGTTTTGGGTGCGGAAGTATGGATCACAAGGTGGCCAACTGTCCGCGGAAGGGTGAGGTCCTTCCAGATACTCGGGTGTGCTTCCATTGCAAGGAAGTTGGGCATATCAAGCCCAAATGCCCTAAGTTGCAGCAGGGAGGGGTAGCAGTAGCACCGTCGAGTAGGCAGAGTGCGGTGGCACCTCGGGTTTACACCATCGAGGAGGCAGATGAGCGGAGTGGTGGACTGCAGATGATGCCAACCGCAGCACCACCGATCAGGCAGATAGCACCTGCGCCTTGGGTGTATTCCATCGCGGAGACGGGAGAGCCGAGCTCCAGGCCGATCACATGTACTTTTTAGACTTATCTGTGTTAAATTCCTTCGGTTATATAACTTTCTGTCTCTGTGAGGGGTTGTTAAGGTTCTCGGCACATGGGTATGTGCAGGGACCTTATTTGTGGGAAGTGTTGAATCCCATATGTTATTCGATTCCGGGGCATCGCATTGCTTTGTCACTCCGGAATTGGCCGAGAAGGCCAAATTGCGAGGCGAACCCAATGAGCCGTTGGGTTTTGTGAAGGTTGCGGGAGGGAAGTTTCTATCTATTTTTGGTCAAGTTAGAGGCGTGGATGTTCAGGTAGCCGGAGAGTCTATGCCAGCGGATTTGATCATATGCTCAGTGGAGTTGTATGACGTCATTTTGGGCATGGATTGGCTCAGTAAGTACATCCCGCATCTAGACTGTCGACGCGGGCGTGTAATATTCGAGAGGGAGAGGCAGAGGTTGATTTATCAGGGAGTGAGACCAACTTCCGGGAGTCTAGTAATATCGGTCATTCAGGCAGAGAGAATGGTCGAGAGGGGTTACGAGGCTTATCTAGTGACCATCGTTACCCCTGAGACCGTTGGAGATCTGGAGGTTAGAGATATTCGGGTTGTTCAGGATTTCCAGGATGTGTTTCAGTCGCTGCAGGGATTGCCGCCGTCACGGTCAGATCCTTTCACGATTGAGTTGGAACCCGGAACAACACCAATATCTAAGGCACCGTATAGGATGGCTCCAGCAGAGATGGCAGAGCTGAAGAAGCAGCTGGAGGAGTTGTTGAGTAAGGGTTTTATCAGGCCGAGTACTTCACCGTGGGGAGCACCGGTGTTGTTTGTGAAGAAGAAGGACGGTAGTTTCCGGTTGTATATCGATTACCGGGGACTTAACCGAGTCACTGTGAAGAACAAGTATCCTTTTCCGCGGATTGATGAGTTGTTGGATCAGTTGAGAGGGGCTACTTGGTTCTCCAAGATAGACTTGGCTTCTGGATACCATCAGATTCGGATTGATGAAGAGGATATCCGGAAGACAGCTTTCAGATCAAGGTATGGGCATTATGAGTTTGTGGTGATGCCTTTTGGGTTGACGAATGCACCAGCCGCGTTCATGAGATTGATGAACAGCGTGTTCCAAGACTATTTGGATGAATTCGTGATCATTTTTATTGATGATATCTTGGTGTATTCGAAGAATCCCGAGGAGCATGAGGAACACCTAAGAGTTGTTCTGGAAAAGCTACGAGAGCATAAGTTGTTTGCTAAGTTGAGTAAGTGTAGCTTTTGGCAGAGGGAGATTGGATTTTTGGGTCACATTGTTTCTGAGGAGGGAGTTTCCGTAGACCCAGAGAAGATTCAGGCCATCAGAGATTGGCCGAGGCCAAGGAATGCCACGGAGATCAAGAGTTTCCTTGGTTTGGCAGGTTATTATCGGAGGTTCGTCAAGGGTTTTGCAAGTATGGCTAAGTCCTTGACCAAGCTGACAGGAAAGGATGTTCCTTTCGTTTGGTCTCCAGAGTGTGAGGAGAGTTTCGCAAACCTGAAGACGATGCTGACTAGTACACCAGTGTTGGCATTGCCCGAGCCGGGTGAGCCTTATGTGGTGTATACGGATGCCTCGAGAGTTGGCCTTGGTGGTGTGTTGATGCAGCGGGGAAAGGTGATTGCCTATGCTTCGAGACAGCTGAGGAAGCATGAGGGCAACTACCCTACTCATGATCTTGAGATAGCTGCGGTAGTGTTTGCCTTAAAGATTTGGAGGTCTTATCTTTATGGCGGGAAGGTTCAGGTATTCACAGATCATAAGAGCCTGAAGTATTTGTTCACTCAGCCCGAGTTGAATTTGAGGCAGAGACGTTGGATGGAGTTAGTGGCAGATTATGATCTGGAGATAGCTTACCATCCTGGTAAAGCAAATTTTGTTGCATATGCCTTGAGTCGCAAGCGGGTATCTTCGGCTAGTGAGCGGGACATGGAGTCCTTGGTGTGCGAGATTAGCACGTTGAGGTTGTGTGCTATATCTCAGGAACCGTTGGGCTTGGAGGCAACTAATCAAGCAGATCTTTTGAGCAGGGTTCGGTAGGCTCAGGAAAAAGATAAAGAGTTGATTAAGGCCTCCAGAGCCAAGGGTTCAGAGTATCAAGTCTCAGCTAATGGGACTATTCTTGTGCATGGACGGGTATGTGTACCCAAGGATGAGGAGTTGAAGCGAGAGATTCTGAGTGAGGCTCATGCGAGCAAGTTTTCGATTCACCCAGGAGCGACTAAGATGTACCGTGATCTGAAACGGTATTATCATTGGGTCGGGATGAAAAAGGATGTTGCTAACTGGGTCGCAGAGTGCGATGTGTGCCAGTTAGTGAAGGCAGAGCATCAGGTTCCGAGCGGGCTGTTGCGGAGTTTACCCATTCCCGAGTGGAAGTGGGATATGATTACGATGGACTTCGTAGTTGGGTTACCTGTTTCTCGGACCAAGGATGCTATTTGGGTCATTGTTGATCGATTGACCAAGTCGGCGCATTTTCTAGCCATTAAGAAAACCGATGGAGCTACGGTTCTGGCTAGGAAGTATGTGCAGGAGGTAGTGAGACTTCATGGGGTACCGGTGAGTATAGTGTCAGACCGGGACCCTAAGTTCACTTCGAAGTTCTGGAAGGCATTCCAGGAAGAGATGGGCACTAGGGTCCACTTAAGTACGGCATATCACCCTCAGACGGATGGGCAGTCCGGGAGGACCATCCAGACTCTCGAGGATTTGCTGAGGATGTGTGTGCTTGACTGGAGTGGTCATTGGGTGGACCACTTGAGCTTGGCAGAGTTTGCTTACAATAATAGCTACCAGGCAAGCATTGGGATGGCCCCATACGAGGCACTCTATGGGAGGCCATGTCGTACACCTTTGTGTTAGACCCAGGTGGGGGAGAGGAGTATGTTGGGTGCAGATTTTGTTCAGGAAACTACGGAGAAGATCCGAGTTTTGAAACTGAACATGAAAGAAGCCCAAGATCGGCAAAAGAGTTATGCCGATAAAAGGAGAAAAGATCTCGAGTTTGAAGTGGGAGATAGGGTATATCTCAAGATGGCATTGTTGCGGGGTCCGAACAGATCCATTACCGAGACTAAGTTGAGTCCGAGGTATTTGGGTCTGTTCAAGATTGTGGAGAGAGTTGGCCCGGTTGCATATCGATTGGAGTTACCGGAGGTTATGCGAGCACTTCACAAGGTCTTCCATGTGTCGATGCTGAAGAAATGCTTACGTAAGGATGATGAGGTATTGGAAGAGATTCCGACATATCTTCAGCCGAATATGACCGTTGAGGCGAGACCTTTGAGGATTCTCGAGAGGAGGGTCAAAGAGCTTCGTCGGAATAAGATTCCAATGATGAGGGTGTTATGGGATTGTGACGGTGTGCAGGAGGAGACTTGGGAACCAGAGGCAAGGATGGAAACAAGATTTAAAAAGTGGTTCGAGAAGCAAGCTGAGGCTTGAGTTTCCATCGATGGTTTCTAATTTCACATTTTGAGATGTATGTCATGTTGTATACGATGAATATTATGTGAAATTGAATAAGATGAGTAATCTTATAAATTTATGACTTGTGATGTCATGTGAGTAAAGAAAAGTTTATTAGAGTATAAACTGGAAGTATTCTTCGAACAAGGATAAATGGAATACCCTGAGTGAGTGGATATACCTTAAGATAACCTGTGTGGTGGTTATAGGATAGGTTGATATTCCGGGATGGGAATATGGTTGGTGAGTGTCACCATGTGATGTGGTGTGTGGACTCGGTGAGATAGATTCGGTCGGACATGCTTATAGACGTTAGACTTGCTTGCTCCAAGGACTGGTGGGTCCTGTACGACTCATGGGAGATGGATTTCTCTAGAGGCGGGGATGAGGATTTCCCCAGATACCCAGAACTCGAAGGACTTGTGAGTCCTGAGAGTGAGAGTGGTATTAGTGTGATACCCATAGCTTGAAGGTCTTTGTGACCTGAGAGTGCGAGTGGTATGGTTGCTATACCCAGAGCTCGAAAGGCTGACGAGTCCTGAGAGTGAGAGTGGTATAGGTTGGATGCCGATAGCTTGCAGGACTTCGTGGCCTGTGAGCGAGAGTGGCATGAGGTACCCAGAGCCCAGCGTGCCTTGCACAGAGGGTGAGAGTGGTACGAGTATGAGTTGGGAGCAGTGTATGTCTATAACGTGAGTATAAGCATAGCGGCTGAATAGAGATCTCGAGAGTGGTTGGGTTGTGACGTGGGAATAGAGTCGTGTTTCTAGTTAAACTTGTTAAGGGAAAATGAGATAAGTGGTTTGATCGGATGGCTCATGAGCAGTTCTATGCGGTTGATCCGATTCTCGAACGTATGGTACTTGTTTGTTTTATTACGTTCGTCATGAGGAATCGCTAAAAAGAATGGCTAAGTATTAAAAGCTATCTTATCTAACTCTTGTCAAAAGTTCTCTGAAGCAAGTTGATGCTAGAGGGTTCACGGGGTTGTTGGATAGGTAGAGTTGTATGGTCGGGTTGACCATGAGAGGGTAGGGATCGTTGCAACGATGGGTGTTGAGTTCATAGCGGATTGAACTGTGTCTAAGGATTCGAGGACGAATCCAGCTTGGTGGGGGAGAATTGTAACGCCCGTCTCCCAAAAAGGGGTCAAGAATCAATTTTCAAGCGTGATTTTTTTTGGCTGGGTGGTAGTTTTATTCTGGATCGATCGATCTTGTTGGCAATTGCTGTTTTGCGGCTGTAAAGAGGAACGATCGATCCCGGCTAGGAACGATCGATCCCGGCTAGGATCGATCGATCCCGGCTGTCGGCAGAGTTGTTAAACCCGACCTTTCTCTTTAAAAACGTGGTTTTGGGTGGAGGAAAAGGGAGTTTTTGGTTCTGAGCTCTCAGGGGACGAAACTAAAGGAGAAAGAAGAGAAAGTGAGGCGGAAGAAGAGAGTTTGTGTGTCAATCTAAGAGAGGAAGAGAGAATTGGAGGTTGAGTTGAGTTGGAGCTTGGAGGAGTTGGAGTTCAAGCTGGGGGAGCTTCGTGGAGGAGAAGAAGTCAGTCTAGGCTTGTGGAGTGGTTCTCGAGCTAGAATACGTCAGCAATCAAGGTGAGTGCGTGACCATGAGTTTCTGGGCTCTTGAGATGATCTTTCCTTGTTGTTTGTGTTGTGTATAATAGATTTACTGTTAGATTTATAGTTAGGCTGAGCGATTTCTTGTCTTGTGGGTTGATTTGGGACTTAATTGGTTTGAGATTCGAGTTTTGGTGGGTTTTGCTCGGGGTTGAGCGGATCCATGGAAGGGATTCTTGGGTGTTGGTGCGTTTGGGGAAGAAGACTCAAGTAGCAGTCAGGATCGATCGATCCAGGCTTGGATCGATCGATCCAGTTTTGTCTCGAAAAAGGGTAGTTCAAGCAAGAGGATCGACCGATCCTGAAATAGGATCGACCGATCCACTTGGGTCGGAAAAAGGGTGGTATTGTGAAGAGGAACGATCGATCCTGATAGAGGATCGATCGATTTTGACCGGTTGTGACTAATTACTTGGTGTTTTATGTTTTTACGTCCTTCCTGAATTGTACGATGTGTGTTGTGAGCATCCCTTTTGCATGTGCTTATAACTCGTAGATGGGAGGATCGCCTCACTAAGTATTTATGATAATACTTACGCATCTCTGTGTGTGTTTGATGCAGGTAAAGATAAAGTGTGATCGTGGAATCAAGGCGTTGCAGAGGAGGATGATTAGGACTCGTGTTGTTGTTTTTTTTGTTTTGTTGTTAAGTTTAATAAGCGGGTCTTAAAGAATGTTGAATTGGAATAATTTAGAATTGTCGTGTTTGTGTGATAATTAATATTTATGAATATTTTAATGCAAAAAAAAAAAAAAAAAAAAATCGGGTGAGGTCGTTTCAATAAGCAAACTAAGATAGAAAGAACAGTATAAACGATCACACAAGGCTCAGATCTCGCCACCTAAACCTATAGATCCATCGCCCCCTTTGATGTCCCCTTTAAACCCAACAAGTAAACTACTCAAGCATACTTAAGAGAATCATCAAAGCAAGGTTTAAACAATTCATAAGCATAACCTGAATATATATAAGATTAAGGTTCAGAGATTACTTCTGTAAAAAGGTGTATTTACCGCCACTTCCCAAACACATCAACGATACAAACGTCACTTTCCAAAGACATCGAAGATACCATCTTCACTTCCTAAAACATTGACGATACTATTATTCTTGCCTAAACATAGTGAAAACAACATTGCAATGCCTAAAGGCACTAATGATACAATCATAATCGGAAAAGAGGACCAATGATGTCACCGTCACTGCTAAGAGGCACTGACGACATTCTCACTGCCTACTACCAAGAGCGACAAAAAATTGAGGAACAACCAACGAGATTTTTCTTCAACGATTTCTGATAAAATTTTGTTGTAGTTCAAAATGGTTATGATACGAGATTCCTTGATTAATAAAATCTAATTTTCGCCTAGTATATTGGAGAACCGGTAAAGTTGGAAACAATTTTGCCCTAACACAAACTAATGGGAAAACCTTGTAAACCAAGTTCTTTTTACTCTACTTAGAAGAAAAAAAGTAAAGAGTTTGTTAGATTTCTTACCTTTTGCTAAATTTGTTTATAATCGTATTACTGACTCTGTTACTAAGTTTGTTTATTCATTCAAGCAATTAAAACCTCCGTTTAGTCACCATTATCACAAGCTTGGTAAGCAAATAAATCTAGATGGTTTAAATAAGGCTGAGGTTATAAGGAAACATCACTAGAAAGTGAAGGTGAATCTTGAGAAAAATAAATGGAACCATGGCCCCTCTTTTTATTAACCTTAGGTTTCAAAATTTCCTTGTCAGGCTTCACTAGTGACCAATGTTAGATTAGGAATTGTAACTCTTTTGCTGGAACATATTTTGGGGGACATTTTTAGGGAACATTTTTAGCAACTGTCATAGTCTAACTGATTTTAAATTATTTAGTATTTTACAGGTGGAGCCAGATGAGCTGTGAGCATATGTACAACATCAACGGAAAATACGAATTGAAATGCATGTAATATTCTTCTTTTTGTGTATTAAGATATACAAATATATTTTATTGTTGTAAACTAGTGAAAGAGATAAGGGGAATTCGTGTATTTCTTATTATTCTAATGAGGTTACATTCGATTCTTTATATAAGGATGGGTACATAAGAGATAAAAAGGAAAACCTAATGGGAAAAGGAAATAGTACAACCGCCTTATGCTTAGCCGATTTAAGTCTTGGGCCAGAACCTCCATGGGCCGATCGGACCAGAACTAGAATGTGGCAAATCCACATATGATTTATAACACTCCCCCTTGGATGGCACAACTCTAAGGGCTCATAATGCGCTTTGGATGTTGCCTCATTAAAACTTTTCCCGAGAAAAACCCAATGGGACAAAACCCGGGATAAGGAAAAAGAGTACAACACGCATTACTCCCCCTGTTCTGAACCTCACTGAATGTCTTTCAATCTTCGCATTCCAATCTGATGTATGAGCTTCTTGAATGTCGAGGTCGGTAGAGACTTGGTAAATAAGTCCGCGGAATTCTCACTTGAACGAACTTGCTGGACTTGCACTTCTCCATCTTTCTGTAAGTCATGCGTGAAAAAGAACTTTGGTAAAATGTGCTTCGTCCTGTCTCCTTTTATATAACCGTCTTTGAGTTGAGCAATGCATGCGGCATTGTCCACGTATAATATGGTCGGTTCCTCTTTGCCTTCGATCAATCCACAATCAGTTCTAATGTGTTGGGTCATCGACCTCAACCAAACACATTCACGGCTGGCTTCATGTATTGCCAAAATCTCTGCATGATTGGACGATGTAGCAACAAGAGTTTGCTTCATTAATCGCCAAGATATAGCCGTGCCACCATGTGTAAAAACATATCCCGTTTGGGACTTAGCATTATGTGGATCCGAGAGGTAACCAGCATCCGCAAATCCAACCAAACCATCTTTATGGTTAGTATAAAACAAACCCAAATCTTTCGTTCCTTGTAGGTAACGAAGTATATGCTTTATCCCGTTCCAGTGCCTTTGGGTTGGACATGAGCTAAATCTTGACAGTAAGTTCACGGCAAAACATATGTCTGGTCTAGTGTGGCTCGCTAGATACATTAAAGCTCCTATGGCACTTAGATATGGCATTTCGGGACCAAGGACTTCTTCATCGTCCTTCTTTGGACCAAATGGATCTTTATCCAAATCTAATGATCTCACAACCATGGGGCTAGATAATGGGTGAGATTGGTCTATATTAAATCTCTTGAGTACCTTTTCTGTATATGCCATTTGATGCACAAGGATTTCATTGGACATGTACTCAAGCTGTAATCCCAAACAGAATTTCGTTTGTCCTAAGTTTTTCATCTCGAATTCTTTCTTTAGACATTCAACTGTTTGGGTAATCTCTCCAGATGTTCCTAACATATTCAGGTCGTCTACATACACCGCAATGATTACAAACCCCTTTGGCCATTTCTTTATGAATACACACGGATTTATGGGGTTGTTCTTATAGCCCTCTTTGACGAGATATTCACTCAGTCTATTATACCACATACGACCTGATTGTTTCAATCCATAAAGACTTTTGTTCAACTTTATACAATGTTGTTCTCGAGAACCTTCTTTGTCTTTGAGCTCAATACCTTCTGGAATTTTCATATAAATCTCATTATCCAGTGGACCATATAAGTATGCGGTTACAACATCAATTAACCGCATATCCAAATTTTCTTTTATAGCCAGACTTATTAGGAATCTAAAAGTCGTTGCATCTACCACAGGGGAGTATGTCTCCTCATAATCTATTCCTGGTCTTTGCGTGAATCCTTGTGCTACAAGTCGTGCTTTGTGTCTCACGATTTCATTATGTTCATTTCTTTTCCTCACAAAGACCCATTTGTGTCCAACTGGTTTAGTATCGAATGGTGTCCTTATGATCGGACCAAACACATTCCTCTTCTTTAAAGAGTTTAACTCCACGTTTATAGCTTCTTTCCATTTAGGCCAATCTTCTCTTTGAGTGCACTCATATATTGACGTGGGTTCTAGATCCTCGCATGTGTCCATTATTTCAAGTGCTACCTTATATGCAAATATTTCATTGATGTCGACATCTTTTCTGTTCTATTGTTTTCCAGACATGACATAATTCGTTGAGATCTCATTATTGTCAAGAACATCAGGACCATGAGGCTCGGCGTCCCGAGCATCATTGTTTGGCTCTTTTGGTTCACTCATGTCTGGTACCACGGGTTCATCTAATGCACCTTTCTTTGATTTTCGAGGGTTTTTATCTTTGGAACCTAATGGTCTACCTCTCTTTAAACGCGTTTTAGATTCTGTAGCAACTTGATCATGTCCCTCGTGAACATCGATTCTTATAGGTGCATTAGCAGCTGGTATATATGACTTAGTTACTCTTTTCGGGTCAGCAAAGGAATCTGGCAATTGATTAGCTAGCTTTTGTAAATGTGTAATCTTTTGGACTTCAATATCACATTCTCTGGTCCGAGGATCTTGCCATGTTAAGGATGTTTGATTCCATATAATTTCCTTTTGGTTCCATGCTCTTTCTTTTACCAGCCGGTTCTTATCTTCCCCTAATGTTGGATAGTTACATTCGTCAAAAACAATCCGCATACCTGGCCTTAAATAGATCACCCGTGGTTGGCTCGAGGTACTTAATTATTGTGGGAGAATCATATCCAACATATATCCCCATCCTCCTTTGAGGTCCCATCTTTGTTCTCTGTGGTGGTGCAATTGGTATATAAACGGCACATCCAAATGTTTTGAGATGGGATATGTCTGACTCATGACCCGTTAGTAATTGTGATGGGGAATATTTGTGTTCACTAGATGGCCTGATGCGAATTAGTTCTGCTGCATGTAAGACTGCATGTCCCCAAGCTGAGACCAGGAGTTTTGATCTCATTAGTAATGGTCTAGCTATTAGCTGAATACGTTTTATAAATGATTCTGCTAGACCGTTTTGTGTATGTACATGTGCCACAGAATGTTCAACACTTACCCCCATGGACATACAGTAATCATTAAAAGCTTGGGACGTGAATTCACCAGCATTATCTAGACGTATAGTCTTTAGTGGAAAATTTGGAAAGTGTGCCTTTAGACGGATTATTTGTGCAAGCAATCTTGCAAATGCTAAATTCCGAGTGGATAATAAACAAACGTGTGACCATCTCGTGGATGCATCAATAAGTACCATAAAATATCTGAATGTCCCACATGGTGGGTGAATTGGTCCACAGATGTCACCTTGTATTCTTTCCAGAAAGTTCAAAATTTCTTTGTTTACTTTTGCTGGTGATGGCCTTACTATGAGTTTCCCTAGTGAACATGCTTCACACGTGAGATTCTTTGGGATAACTCTTCTTTCTTTCAATGTGTGCCCATAAGTATTTAGCAATAATTTTTGCATCATGTTTGTACCGGGATGGCCAAGCCGGTTATGCCATAAAGTGAAATTTTCGGAAAACTCCTTGTTTACCGAGGCATTTGCTTCTATCATATTAATCTTAGTACAGTAAATGCTTGTAGATATGGCCGGTATGGTTTCAAGGATTTTCTTATGGTCATTGGCGAGTTCATATATCATTAGGAATTCTCTATTCCCATCGCCCCTTGTTTCAATATGTAGACCATTCATACGAATGTCTTTAAAACTCAATAGGCTCCTCTTTGAGCTCGGTGAGTATAGTGCATCAGAAATTTCTAGATGTGTACCCTTAGGTAATAATACATTTGCTTGACCATATCCTTCTATTAGATTTGCCACACCGGCTATGGTACATATATTGGCACTTTTGAGTGTGAGATTTATAAAGTATCTTTTGTCTCTTAGGATCGTGTGGCTTGATCCACTATCCACCACGAACACATCTTTGTCATCACTCATTCTTCAAAATCAATAATCATGTCTTAAGAATAATATTCTCTTATTCAAATCGAAATAATATCAAATAAATTCAAAACATAAATCCAAAAAGAAATAACATGCAATCCGTAAAACATAAAAGCACCAAATCAAAACATAAATCTCAAATGTCGAAATCATTCTATTCTTTGAGACAATCAGAAGTCTCGTATTCCATTAAGTCATCTTGCTCGTGATCGAAGTCATCGTCATGGTCCTGATGGACTAAGTTAGCTTCCGGATTCTTTCCTCTGAGGCTCTCTTGATAGAGATCACATAAATACTTGGGCGTTCTACACGTCTTTGCCCATTGGTTCCCCATTCCACATCGATGACATCCAGATTTATTGTTTGAATTTTGTGGCTGTGGAAAATTACCACGGCCTCTTTCTCGGCCTCGGTTAGATTCGGGTTGATACCCACGGCCCCTACCTTGTCCTCGGCTGTATGGACTGTAGCTGCGGCCACGTCCTCCTTGCCATCTCCCACGTCCACGGCCTCGGCCTCTACCTCGGCCATTAAAACCTTGTTGGACGTGGTGTGTTTCTTTCTTTTCCTCAGCGGCCACATGGGCTTCAGGTAATGGGGTTGATCCGGGAGGTCTCAATTCACTGTTTCTCAGCAATAGCTTGTTGTTTTGCTCAGCTAGCAACAAACAAGCGATCAGACTTGCATATGTATCAAAGCCCTTTTCACGATATTGCTGTTGGAGCAACACGTTACTTGTGTGTAACGTGGAGTATGTCTTTTCAAGCATCTCCTCATCAGTGATTTTCTCACCACACAATTTCAATTTCGATACAATCTTAAATAGGGCCGAGTTGTATTCATCCACGGATTTAAAGTCCTGGAATCTCAAGTTCCTCCAATCATACATGGCCTTTGGAAGCATCACCGTTCTGTGATGATCATATCTCGTTTTCAATTCATTCCAAAGTGCTAGAGGATTTTCGATAGTCAAGTACTGATCCTTGAGACCCTCAGCAAGATGATGGCGAATTATAGAAATTGCTTTGTATCTATTTTTCTCATTCTCATTGTTATCATCAATGATACAATCGCCAAGTCCCTTAGACTTTAGGTTTATCTTGGTATCCAACGCCCACTGTAAGTAATTATCTCCCGAAAGAGTGAGGGCAACATATTCCAAACTTTGGATGTTCGACATCTGAAATTTATTCATCACATTCTCTTAATAATCACAAAAGCTTCAATGTTCATGCATGGTGTAAAACGATTTATGCGATCATAAAATATTTCTAGCAACTTAGCAAAATCGAGTTACATGATCAATGATAGGTTATTATGCAACCTAAATATATATATGCTGATCGGATTTTAGTTTGGGTGACAATTCTCATACTATCAAAATTTCAATCGGTAATATTTTAACATGCGGATTCTATCAACCTATGTGCATGCTCGGATTCAATATTTAACGATCATGCATCATAAACATCAATCAACGAAATCAAAATTTTCATGCGGAATTAGGGTTAGGGTTTATGCGCAATTTCCATATTAGGGTTTCATAATTATTTAACCAAATTTAAGATCTTATCGTGAAAACATCAAACAAATATCAATCAAATTCCAATCAAGAATATACGTGTCTTGCGACACTCCAGCAAACATGCAATAATATATCGAACATATATTTAGAATTTGGTTTTATCAATAGCCGGATCATATGTCCGAGTTTTAGGGTTTTAGGGTTTCCTAGTTTGACTAGGATTTACCGATTTCAGAGTTTTAGGGTTTTCCTAGTTTGACTAGGATTTACCGATTTCAGAGTTTTATATGTTCTAGGGTTTATAGATCTTACCTTTAGAAATCGGATTGATGAATGGTATATAGTTCGCCGTAACCTTGGTAGGCTGTATGAACTTTGCTTGTCTTCTTCTAGTTCGCCGTAACCTTGGTAGGCTGTATGAACTTTGCTTTGTTCGGCGGTGAGATTAGGGTTTTAGGTTCGCCGGTTTCTAGTTAGGGTTTTAGAACAATCGCGCTGATAACGTGTTGTAAACTAGTGAAAGAGATAAAGGGAATTCGTGTATTTCTTATTATTCTAATGAGGTTACATTCGTTCCTTTATATAAGGATGAGTACATAAGAGATAAAAAGGAAAACCTAATGGGAAAAGGAAATAGTACAACCGCCTTATGCTTAGCCGATTTAAGTCTTGGGCCAGAACCTCCATGGGCCGATCGGACCAGAACTAAAGTGTGGCAAATCCACATATGATTTATAACATTTATTTGATAATAAAAAGTTAACATTTTTTTATTTAGAATAATTTAACTTGCTTTAAAAAATCTAAAAAACAAGAATAGAAATAAATAACTGGACCTTTTTAACCAAACTATAAAGTGAATATTTGTTTTTTGGAAACTCATATATAGAAAAATAAAATCTTTGACCAAACATATATTCTATAAATTAGATATTATTGGAACAAATCTTTAAAGATATATATATATATATATATATATATATATATATATATATATATATATAAACACCCAAACAAGATCCTCTATTATTTCAGAGCTTCTAATAATATTAATTTTTTTACTTAGGATAATTAAATTTGTGTTAAAAAACTCTAAAACAAGAATATAAATAAAGAATTGTCACCTTTTGACTAAACTATAAAATGAATATATAATTTTTTGGAAACTCATACATGGAAAATAAAATCTTTGACCAAACATATATACTATTAATTAGATATTATAGAAAAACTCTTTAAAGATATACATTATACATAAACAAGTATATATAAACACCCATAAAATATCCCCTACCATTTCAGAAATTCTTATAATATTGATTTTTAACATTACACATTTCTAGGATTTGTTTTCTTGGGAGATTCAAAATTACTCTCACAAAGAGCTATTGCATTTGCTAGTAAAATAACTAATGGCAACCAAGACTTTCCCATTACTTTCATTGATAATTCTTGCTCTTATCCTTATGCCCATGAGTTCAGGTAATATATTAATATATTTAGGTAAATTATAATACAATTTTGACTATATACATATATTATCTAAAATCCTCTTAAACTTTTCATGAGGTTTTTACTGATTGAGTCAAAATTGCTAGATGTCAAAAATTATGTTTTTTTAATTTGCATTCACATGCTAATATATTAATAGATCATTTTGTATATATTTATGATATTTTAATATGTTTGTTAATTCATGATCCAAATAGTTTCAGAACAAGCTAGGTGGCAATGTACGGATGGATGTCCAAACGACGCGATATGCAACACCGTATGCAAATATTTTGGATGGTACATTGGAGTTTGTCGTGGCGGATTTTGTTGCTGCGGCAACAAAATCAAATACCTTCCAACACCTAGTCCTTTGAATTAGTATTAATTTATAATTTGATATGATTTTTCAGTTAATTATCTATGTATGAAAAAGTATTAATTCAAAAATAGCAAATCTACATTATCTCATGCAAAACGTAAATTAAACTTAATATTTATTTACAATAAAAAAAATAATGAACATAATTATATACACATTCAAAATTGTAATAAAGGGAAAAAAATGAAACTCTAACCCGGAACAAAGTGCAACGACTATTTGAGTATGCGTTTAGACACTTTTTGGATAATCGTCATTATGAGCATGGCAATGAAATTGTGTATTCTACTTACTATAATATCAACTTTCAAGTCATTTTCGTTGAGATCTTAGTGAAAAACTTTTCCGCTGGAAGTGGGAAGACTGCGTTTTTTTAAAACTTTCTTACACATTACACCCATCATTCGGCACCATGAGATCAAACTGAGTCAAACATATGTAGTAGACACTTTTCAAGACATGAACGTTACTTACTTTGAGAGCGGAAACACCCCAAAGAAGAACGTCTTCATATGTTAGTTCCAAAAACTATAGATCTGAGAAGAGAAGGGAATTATCCATGTGTTATGCATTACTTTAGATCAAATCTTAACATATGAATATATAATTAAATAAATGAACCAAATAATGATTGAAATAAATGTATTATTGTTACTATGGATTTTTCTAATATAATTGATGAACGTATAATTATCAAAAATGAACTTTCGATAGCCTGATAGCTTTTATGTGGTATTTTGTTATTATGACTGTTTGATTCAAATTAGTTTCATAATTGATAATACTTTGTACTTTCTCTTTTTAATTATTTGTTTATGATTAGATAAGTATTATGATGGTATATGTATGACAATGTATATTTTGACCAGATTACGGGGAATGACAATATAAAGGAGAATAATTCCTCGAGGATAGACATGAAGAAAAAAACTTTCATAATTCTAGAGAAAATGACGAGGTAGAGATAACCCATATGTGTACTTAAAATTTATTTTATTTGTTAAATGATCTGTTCAATAGTATAAAATTTTATATTTTTGAGAAATTTGTTAAAATCTGATTTTCTAGAATTTATATTTTATAAAGGATAAATCTCATTAAAAACTTTCAAGATGACATCCATTTACCATTAAAAAAAACCTCCTAATTTTCACACTCCCGTAATATAAATATACTTTACTAGATTAGATCCGCGCTTTTTTCTCAAGCTGAAAATTTATTAATTTTAATTTGTTGGATTTTTTGTCTTAGTTTTAGTTATTTTTGTTTCTTATATAATTAGGTAATATTACAATTACCATATTATTTGTCCTAATTGTATTGCTAATGTGAAAACACATCTAAAATTGAAATCTAATAAACCTAAATAATATGTGTAGGTATTTTTTGTTTTTGGTCATCAAATATATGGAATCAAAGTGAAAGAAGTCATAGAGTCTAAAAAACGAGAAACATAGCTGACAAAAACAAAAACCGAAAACCAGAAGATCAAACATAACACCAAAGATTCAAACGTTGGTCCGCCATGCTAGACCTCCCATCGCCAAATAAGAAGTTAGCTGTCCTTCCCTCGTTACACTCCTTGAAATATCACGAGCAATAGAGTTCGCCTGATAAGAAGAGACCCTAAAAACAAGGATCTGAAACAAAGTAAACAGCTCTGCAATTTGATCCATAAAAGACCTATATTATGGCCATTTGCGAGAATGATTAAGTACCTCAATTTCAGAGCTGCATGCCCACCAAATCTCCAAATCCTTAACATGTAAATCATAGAGATTCCGAATTTCCTAAACTATGCATCTCAACTCCGCTAAAATCTTTATACATGAAAGCATGCACGAGCATGAAAAATTGTTTTTTTCCTTCATCATTTCGCAATAACCAACTTCCTCTACAATGATAAACAGAGTTGATCCATGAAACGTGAACATTACATTTAAGCATTCCTCTAGCTGGTTTGCACGAAATCTTCTTCCTCCAAGTTCCTAGCTCGACCACACTTAGATAACCGAAAGGTTAACTAACTGTTACTTCGTCTACTCTTAGCATAATCCGAATATATTATTTTTTTCTTTTTTTTTTTTGCAACTTTCCTTTTTTTTGTCAACCATATACTATTTTATTAAACATGAAACATATGTTTAACAGTATGTATCTCATTATACAGCCGAGCTTTCTTAGCAAGCTCATCTACTTCACGTAACAAACACCTGGGTACATACATAAACTGAAAACAACTAAAAGGACTTCGCCCAAGTCTCCGAATATCCTGAATTTCGCCCGAAACTTGAATATGACACCAGGAAATATCACGAGAGATTGATAGATTCTGCAATGCATCATAGATCGATTTGCAATCTCCAACAAACAGTATATCACAGTAACGGAATTTAGCTAGATCTTGAACAGCCATTCTTAGAGCTACTGCCTCTGCTTCAAGTGAAGTTGGTACTGGAGATATAGATGCAGTTCCTTGAAGAAGACACTGCCCTTGTTGAGAATACAACCTCCATGCTATGCCCGCTACGTGATTTGGAGCACTCCAAGAGGCATCTACAAAGCAATAAAAGTCATGTTTTATAGCAAAAAGCTCATGAGTCAAAGAAACACAATGAGAATTTGTGCTATAATTTTGTTCCTGCTGAAACTCCTCCTGAGCTTGCTTCCATAAGCAACAGTCAGTTATAGCATGAGATATAATGGATGAAATATGGTCTCTCTTATTATGAAAAAGTAAAGCTTTTCGAGCTTTCCAAATATGCCAACCAATAAAAGGAATAAGAGAGATCTCATTTTTCTTCTGAGGAATCAAGTGAAAAATAGCAGTAAGATTCTGACTCAAATCATCACTATTGAGAAAATCACCTGATGGTATTGATTGTGGTGGTAAACTCCAAAGTGATGATGCAATATTCCAGATTTCCTTCGATACTCTGCAGGTGAACATAAGATGATTCACATATTCAACTTCTTCTCCACAATATAAACAAAGAGTATCCAATTTGACACCCGACGAGTAAGCTGCTCTGCAACCGAGAGTCTATTATGGATCACTTTCCACCAGAAAGTTTTAATTTTTGGAGGAATATTACAGTTCCAAAGTTTCTTAAAAAGGGCCTTCTGATTTGCTGATACAGGACGAATTTGATTACGTTGCATTTCAGCAGAATGTTGGTTTTGTATGTAATATCCCGATTTAACTGTATAACTTCCTGATGTAGAGTAAAACCAAGAAATTGAATCACTTACGACAGTTATAGCAGGACGAATGTTATTTATCAACTAATTATCATGATCGTGGGCATACTGCTGTAACTTCCGTTGATCCCAGATACGTGTGCCTGCAATGAAAAAATCTGAGACCTTAATGGGGTTACGAGTATTCAGTTTAGGCTAAGGAAGACGTGGATATGTATCAAAAATCCAATTTTGCCATATCCCAATCTGACTACCCGGACCTACACTCCAGACTATGCCTTTCCTTAATAATTCTTGGGTTGCTAAGATACTTCGCCAGACATAACTAGGATTAGAAGACTTAGTAGCGCTCAAACAATTCATTCCTGGATAATATTTAACCTGAAACACCTGAGCGAACAAAGATGTAGGATGAAAAAGGAGACGCCAACCCTGTTTAGCTAAGAAGGCTATATTGAAATCCTTAAAATCCCTAACACCCAACCCCCCTCCCAATTATTTTTAGATTGAGTTATCTGCCTCCAAGAAATCCATGCTATCTTATTCCTTTCTGGATTGGTTGACCACATAAACCTCCTAATGGCTTGTGATAATTGGTTCAACAACTTATTAGGAAGCAAAAAAACAACTCATGATATAGGTAGGGATGGGTGTAATAACAGATAAAACTCAAAAATAAAAGAGAGCAACAATGGAGAAAAGAATCAATAAATTAAAATAAATGGCAGTGTTGACTTCACTCAATCACATCGTCTCACTCTCACTCACTCGTTTCCCTTCGTCTTCTTCTTCTTCCTCCGTTCACAAGCTCTTCCTCTCTCAATCATCATCCTCTTCGATCAGACGATTTAATCTCTTTTCCTTCAAACCATCTCGTTCTACAACATCAATGTCGTCTTCTTCCCACGACGTTACTGAGACTCCTCTAACCACCGCTCCTTATGGCTCCTGGAAGTCTCCGATCACCGCCGACATCGTTTCCGGAGCTTCAAAACGTCTTGGTGGCACATCCGTCGATTCTCTTGGCCGTCTCGTCTTACTCGAGTCTCGTCCTAATGAATCAGGGTATATAATTTCTTCTTCATTTCATCGGTTTCAGATTTTTTCAAAACCCTAATTTGATGGTTTCGTTATTGAAGGAGAGGAGTTTTGGTGCTACAAGGAGATAAACAAATCGATATTACTCCGAAAGAGTTCGCTGTGAGGACTTTAACACAAGAGTATGGTGGTGGTGCTTTTCGAATTTCATCAGAGGATACACTTGTTTTCTCAAATTACAAAGATCAGCGACTTTACAAGCAACACATTACTGATAAAGGTGAAAGAAATCTTCAATTTGTATCAATTGAAAATTTTCCGGTTACATTTGGGAAAGTTCTGATGTTGTTTAGTTTGATGGTTGATAATTTCAGATTCATCACCGGAGCCGATAACTCCGGATTATGGTGTACCAGCTGTTACTTTTGCAGATGGAGTCTTTGATTCACGTTTTAACCGTTACATTACTGTTAGAGAAGGTTGGTTGGTTGGTCCTCTAGTGTTTTTAGTATTGAGTGTTGTTTGATGTGATTTACATGTTAAGTGTTTTGATCTTGTGTTTATAGATGGTCGCGAGGACAGAGCAAACCCAATTACGACTATCGTGGAGGTCGATTTAAGTGGGGAGACACTTGAAGGTAGATATATATATATCGAACTTTAGTTTATGAAGTGTTCTTATTTGTATTGTTAAAGAGTCTAATGAAGTATGTAGTATATGTTTTCAACATTTTTTATTGGTTGATATAGATGATCAATGACACTCTCATGTGTACTTTTTGATATTTGTGATTTTAGAACCTAAAGTACTCGTGAGTGGTAATGATTTCTATGCATTTCCACGATTGGATCCCAAGTGTGAGCGACTTGCATGGATTGAATGGAGTCACCCTCATATGCCTTGGGATAAAGCAGAGCTGTGGGTTGCGTACATTTCTGAGGCCGGGTGAGCGTGTGCTAGTTTTTTCAAATGCACTGCATATTGCAATCGGTTGAAAATTCTTAGTATTGAGAGTCTTATTTGGAATCTTCAAGCGCTGGTTTCTTATGCTTTTTAGTATGTTTTTTTCTCCTCCCACTTGCATTGTATTAATCAGATTTACACCTTTCTGCAGAAATATTGATAAACGTGTATGTGTTGCTGGTTGTGATCCTAAATATGTCGAATCACCCACTGAGCCGAAGTGGTCATCAAGAGGTATTTGTCTGAGATGAAATATATGATCAGTCACAAAGATTTTGAAAATCTACGGGAGAAGATTGGTTTGCAATTTTTAGACATTGACCTTGGGTTTCTTACTTTCGATTTGTTTCATACTTCTACCAGTTGAGCTTTCCTGATAAGTTATAGCCGCTTTAGATGAAACTAGGGTCTTCTACATAAAAGGATCTTTGTTTGTTTTTTCCGTTCTTTGCAATCATCTTTGTTCAACTAACCAAGTGTTTGTGAATTTTACTGAGAAAAAGGTTTATCTACAAATTCCTAGCATGTGCTTCGGACTTCTTTATCTTTATTATTTTTAGCTATTAAGCAATCCTTTGGAAATGTTAGCTGAAACTGGTGAATAAGTTATATTTCTCATGGTCATCATGGTTGTTCTCCAAACCATTTTAAGTTTGGTTGGAGCTATAAAACTGGTGAAAGTTATATTTCTCATATTGTAATTAAACTCTGCGAAGCTTTCGTATTTCTCAGAGTTTGCAATGACCTGAGACTCTGACTTTATTATGCAGGGGAACTCTTTTTTGTAACTGACAGAAAGAACGGATTTTGGAACATTCATAAATGGGTAAACATCCCTTACATTGGCCAGTTTTAGTTACATTTAGTTTCAAAGTGGGCATTTTCGTGTGTCATGCTGAGAACATGTTTTAGATTTGAAGTAAAGGTAGTGTTTTGTAATCACTTATAAAACTCTGGATGAATTTTTTGTCCTTGGCTTTCTACGAATTTGACTAGCATGACTCTAAAATTTGAATCTATGTTCTCCGAAGATATTATGTTAAAATTTGGTCACTGTATGCATCCAAAGTGGTGGATCTGATGTTTGTTTTGTTAGTTATAGTTATTGCTAAGTTCTTAGAATGTTTGGGTAGAGGTTTCAACCCCACTGATATTTGCCGCCAACTTAAAACTTCTCTTAAAAGTAAATTTACTTAGCGCAGAAAGAAATTGCTAATGGGGACATGTTTACTACCTTGATCCTTATATTTCTCTTTTGTCTTTCTCTACGTGTCACAGATTGAAAGTACCAATGAGGTTGTTTCTGTATATTCTCTTGATGGTGAGTTTACAAAACCACTATGGGTTTTCGGTACAAACTCCTATGAAATAATCGAATGCTCTGAAGAGAAGAACATAATTGCTTGTAGCTATAGGTAATACTGAGCCGACCAAAATTCAAATACTGAGCTGGGAAACTTTGTGTTTCTGTTTTGATAATAATTTCTTGTTTCTGCATGCAGACAGAAGGGAAAGTCATATCTAGGCATTCTGGATGATTCGCTGGGTTCATGTTCTCTGCTCGATATTCCTTTAACTGATTTTGATAACATTGTAATATAGCTTTTCTGTTATATATATATATATATTTTTAATTTGTTCATTTGATTCCCAATTGAATCCAAAAGCAATGACTAATGAGTGCTTCCGTTTTCAGACATCGGGAAATCAGTGCCTTTATGTTGAGGGAGCATCAGCAGTTCTTCCACCATCAATTGCTAAGGTAAAAATGATTCCCATTTTAGGTTTTAACTAAGGATAAATTGTGTTTGACTAAAAGTAGTTGCATTAGATTTATAGTTTCTCCTATTAACAGGTAACACTGGATCAGCATAAGATGAAAGCAATCAGTTCTGAGATTGTTTGGTCTTCTTCACTGGATGTTTTGAAGTACAAGGACTTCTTCAGCGTGCCAGAGTTGATTGAATTTCCAACAGAGGTTCCTGGTCAGAGTGCTTATGCTTACTTTTATCCGCCAACTAATCCACTCTACAATGCTAGCATGGAAGAGAAACCTCCGTTGTTAGTGAAGAGTCATGGTATGCTAATATACCACATCCCGATTTTTTAATACTTTAACCAAAATGCTTCCTCAATTTCAAACTTTTTCATCTTAAGATCATGTTTTCATTCCAAGTATGTGCGTTAGCCACACCATAAATATTACAATCAGCTATACATACCACATCTATTAATTTTGTTGACAATCTAAATCTGCAGGAGGGCCTACTGCTGAATCACGTGGATCCTTAAATATGAATATCCAATACTGGACCAGTCGAGGGTGGGCATTTGTTGATGTCAATTATGGTGGAAGCACAGGTTTGTTGTTATGGTTCCAAGTTATTTCATCTACTTTACCTACATTATTCCCAAAAATCGGTACACTTATACTGTTGCATCCTTTTATTATTAGAGTTAGTCTTGTTACCGTTTTTGGTCTTAAGATATCTTGTTTTCGATGTCCCATTCTCACCATGTTGGCACACAAACCCGTGTTTATTGTGACAAAGTGTAACATTATTTTGAAGGTTATGGTCGAGAGTATCGAGAGCGGTTGTTAAAGAGGTGGGGGATTGTCGACGTTGATGACTGTTGTGGCTGTGCTAAATATTTGGTACGTTTTTTTTTTGTCTTCGCCTATTATATGTCAAACAAATATATAAGCAGTTCCTAAATATTTTTGGTTTGGGCAGGTGTCTTCTGGAAAGGCAGATGTTAAGCGGCTCTGTATATCTGGAGGTTCTGCAGGAGGTTACACAATTCTTGCATCATTGGCGTTCAGAGATGTATTCAAAGCTGGAGCCTCCTTATATGGAGTGAGTTCAAAACCATTGCACTAGAGTAAACATTTGGCTAAATTACTTTTTCTCTCAGAATTTTTCACTTATTTTTTGGAATAAGTTCTTGAAAACTCTTGAACACATAGAAATATAACCAAAATATATCTTCATATACATGATGCATGAAGACCTTATAAACAATCGATTTTTCATATTTGTTTGGCTTTTCTTAATGCAGGTGGCTGATTTAAAAATGTTGAAAGAAGAAGGTCCAAAATTTGAATCCCGCTATATCGACAATCTTGTTGGTGAGTCAAATGTATTCATAAGAGCATTTAACTTTCCTTTAGTTTTCTTGATCGGCTGCTAAAATTCTTGAGTACAATAAAATTGCAGGAGATGAAAAGGATTTCTTTGAGAGATCACCAATCAACTTCGTCGATAAGTTCTCTTGCCCCATCATCCTTTTCCAAGGACTGGACGACCAGGTTCTTATGTTTCCCGCTCTTGGTTTATTCTTTTCTTTTCTAACTTTTACGATCTCTTCCTCATTTTCTTTTTCACTCGGCAGTTCTTGAATGCCTCGAGTAACAAAAGGCTCAATTAGATTCATCATCTTTTGGATTCTAGATAGTTTTAAAATTCTAGATTTGGTTTCTCCATTCATCATTTTCTGGATTCTTAACGGTTTGTATTAATGCTGGTATAAGATGCTGAACACATAACAGATTGTAACTCCAGTCCAATCTCGTAAAATCTATAAAGCATTGAAGGAAAAAGGTCTGCCTGTTGCTCTTGTCGAGTACGAAGGAGAACAGCACGGTTTTCGCAAGGTAAGACGGGCTTGATCACTTGCATTGATTTTAAAAAATAACTTGCTTTAAGAATCGTAATCGTAAACTTATAATTGCTTTTACAGGCGGAGAACATTAAATACACACTTGAGCAACAGATGGTGTTCTTTGCTCGAGTCATCGGAGGTTTCAAAGTTGCTGATGACATCACTCCTTTGAAGATCGACAACTTCGACACTTAGAAAAAGATGCTTAGATAGATATTTATTTATTCAGATAATTTACCTTTTATTCTCCATTAAACAATACTGTTCCAAATGCTGCTTGTTAGATGTTTTTTGACTCGGCAAAAATAAATGGACTTTGGGAAAATTGGTTTGAGCAAAATTTAGTTTAGTTCGTGTAAGAATTAGCCATATTAGTTCGTGTAAGTTTTAGCCAGAGTTGTACTTTTAGTGTGTTTACACAGCTTAGTTAATGATTTTCAAAAAATTTCCCATCAACATTTTTTAACATGGCTAAATGGATTAGGGACAATTGGTTTAGGCAAAAACAAAAATTAGTTTAGTTTTAGTGTAAGAGAAGAGCAGCTCGTGGTGTTATTTCAGTGCATGGAGTTTTTGAGGATGGAGATTTGGGTTAAGACTAAGATTGAGCCTTAAGTGGGGATCAAAGGCTGAAATGCATTCCTTGGTTGAAAAAAAATCTCAACACATTTCACTAATCTATATACACTCCATAATATGTAATACCTATTTTAACCTTAATGAATCTTTAATAAAAAATATTTATTTCAACAAAATAAATAAAATAAAATAAAAAAATGAAAAAGAAAAATCTGATCGAATAAATGAGGTGGAAGAGAGAGGGAGAGAGTTTGGAATTAAATTTGACCAATTAGAAACTGTCATGGGTTACCTATTTTCTTCATCTTCTTCTTTTTTTCTTTCCTCTTCTCATAAAACGTGAACCTCCATTAGAGACGAATTTGAAGCTTTTTTTAAGTGATTCTCCATACTTTTTAATATATATTAATGATTGTTCGTTATTTTTTGTGGGTATGAACCAAGTAAGATTAATTGGTATTTTAATTAGAATATTGTAAATTTAAAAGTATTTTTGAATGAATGATTATACTTCATTTTGTATAGACATTAGGTTAAGAAACTTGTTTTCTTGATTGATTAGAGTGTTACATTGTTAATACTTAGTAATTTATGGGTTACGTAGGTAGAATCTTATTGAATATTAGATAAATAGAAATCAAAATCGTTGATGAACATGGAAGTTACAAGAACATACTACAACTATGTGTTATTAGTAAAACTGGTACAACTTGGTACTATAAAAAAAATCAGAAAACTAAACTAAAATGTTTTATATTATTCTTTTTAGGATAAAATGAATAATATTCTATGCACTATCATATATTTTGATTATCGAGAATATTATTCAATAAACGGAGTCGACACAAAATGGATTGCAAACAAAGATAAATTATACCTTTTAGTGATGAAGACATCTATTGAGAAAGTCACATATTAGAATTTGATTGATAGCATATACAAAAAGATTATGGTAGACGAAGGCACTACGAAGTTGATACTTTGTGTTTATTTCTGTCAATGTACAACTAAGTAAAACTAAATAGTGCAACTATGTTTAATTTGCTTTTTAGTTTAGTTACTTGTGATAGAGACAGGGACATATGTTCGTGTTAATATGTGTTCATTTAAAATCAATAACATCTATACAAAAAAGGAAAAAATTCAAGTTTTTGGTTAGTGGTTACATAACATCATATGTTGAATTTGATTTTTAGTTTGGTTATTTGTAATAGAAAGATATGTTTGTGTTAATCTATGTCAGTTTAGAATCAATAACATCTATATAAGAAAGAGGAAAAATCATGTTTTTGGTTTTGTTTACATAACATCATATTTCACTAACAAATGTCTTATACTCTTAAGGTTTGTTTAGATGTGAAGCCCTTGAAATTACTCAAATTATAGAAATTGATATTTCAACATATTTTTCTTTATAAAACTATAGTATATGCACTTTTCTAATCTATTATCATAAGAACAACAAAAAAATTAAGGTATTAAGTATGGTACAACTAATCAAAGATTAAACCACCATTGTGCAACTATGTTTTGTAAATTGTACAACTAATAATTTTGGTACAACAATTGTACAACTCCGATGATTTTTCTCGGATCCCAGTTTATTTTTCTCGGATCCAATGTACTTTTTGTCAGATCCTAGATACTTTTTGTCAGATCCTAGATACTTTATAGGTGCAACTAATAATTTTGGTACAACAATAATACAACTATGGGGTGCCATCTAATTTATTAATTTAAACATTTAAATTAATCGTTTGATACATTTAAATTAAAATACATGATTGAATTTAATACATTTAAATTAAATTAAATTTATCTAATGAAATTAAAAGTAAAGTTTAACAATTAACATTTACATTAAAAACTAACATTAAAATTGACGATCAACATTTATATTTAACAATTAACATTAAACTTAACAATTAACATTGAAACTAACAATTTAACATTAAAATTTAATAATTAATATTTCAAATCATTAATTAACATTAAAATTTATAAACTAACATTAAAATTGACAATTGACATTTAAATTTTAAAATAAACATTAAAATTAACAATTCACAATTAAATTTAACAACTAACATAAAAATTAACAATTAACATTTAAATTTAACAATTAATATTAAAAATAAAAATTAACTTTTAAATTTAAAAATTAACATTTAAATTTAATCATTAACATTAAAATTAACCATTAACATTAAAATTAATAGTTAACAATAAAATTTAAATTAACATTAAAATATTTTTGCTAAAAAAACATTAAAATTAAAAAAAATAACATTTAAATTTAACAATTAACATTAAATTAACAAATAAGCTTAAAAATTTAAGAATAAATCTTTTAATCGTGTTTAATTACTGTAATTAACATTTAATTTTGGCTGTCCTAGGTTTAATTATTAATTATTAATTCTGATTATTATAATTAATTACATTTAATTAGTTCCATAATCATCGAGACAATAATTTTTTTTTCTTTTTTTTTTTAAGTTCCGAGTGAGTTTTTAGTTTTCTTCTTCTTCTTCACGTGATGCTATGTAAATGTCTTCTACAGTGAAGGGATATGGGTGCTTCGGTATTTAGGGGTTTTGGTTTGAGCAAAAACTACATCATCAACACAATCAAACATCAAATTTAGTTTAATTCCATTGACTTCAAAATCGAAAATCTTAAATTAATCCTAAACCCAATTTCGGATCTGTAAACCTCAGATGAAGAAGAAGATGAACAGTTCTGAAACAGGAAGAAAAAATGAAAAGTGTCGTTTGATTTTTTTTTTTTTTTAAGATCTGTTTTCTTTTGTTGTTGGGTTGGGTTTCATTATTTTTTGGTTGTTTTCATTAGTTTGAGTTTAATGGGCTGTCTTTTGATCCATTAAGATGTAAAGTCAGGTTTTTGTCTGTAAATATTTTGTAAGTGCAAGGGCTTTTAGTAATTTGCTCACTTTTTTGATTTAAAAAAAAAGATTAAATTTTTTTTGTATTACATGAGATGTATCTCAGCCTACTTTCTAACCGAGGAATGCATCTCAGATTTTGGTCCCTTAAGAGGTGTCGTGGAAACATTTGGCTGCTAGTTTCTTTATTGACGAGAAGAAAAGTATCGTTGTCAAGGATGGATACTTGGAAAGGATGAATATAAATTCAAATCATGCTTCCATGCCTTTTTCATATCTCCTATTTCACGAAGGATAGACAACCGGTTACAGACTTGTTTATCAATGCTTTGAGTTAATCGATGAAGGTTCCTTGATGGTTCTCCAGGCCTCCTTTGTTTCTTTCTCCCAAAATCGTGTGAACTGCAGTTTAAAATACATACCTTAGAAGCCATAGGTTGATTTTGTCTTGTGAGGAGTCGATTAGCTGCTCTATGATTTTGTTCCAATGATTTGTGTACATTTGTGCTAGGAGGTTTCTCCTTAACTTGCTCCAAATCTCTCTAGTGAAACTGCAGCTAAAGAAGATGCGGTTTCTTGTTTCAAGCGGTCTTGACAAAACATACAGGCCGTGTTGTTTGCTCCCGAGTGCCATTGGAGTACTCTGTCTCCCGTGGCAAGTCGATTCTGCACAGCCAACCAAGATATAAATGTAAACTTAGGAGTGGAGCCCAAGAACCATATTCATGTCCACCAATCCTTTGTAGGATGTGCTTCTCGGAGCAGGTTCAAAGTTGTTTTTGAGTTGAACTTCGGCTGGAACTTATTTATTTTTTTACTTTTCCACAATGTCACATCGTTCTCATTTGTATTACCTTCCAGCCGTTGTGCTTCAATCAAGTTTTTTTATCTTATTAAGAGCGTCCACTCTATGTCATCTTCTTCCATGCGTTTGAAGTACAGATCCCTACAGAGGAGTCGATATGAATACCCAAATCAATGCAGCCTCTTGTTCCTGTAATTTCTATTAATCTGCCCATTTGTGTCCACGAGTCATACCAGAAAGAAGTTGATCTTAAAGAACCTACAAATGAACCTTGGAGCTACTCACTGACTGAGCTCCAATGTTTTGAACCTACAGTTGCCCATTGGAGTTCAAAAATATTTTGGGCCCTGTTCAAAAATGACCAAATTTTTTCTTTCGACTCTATTAAAATATCCAAATAAATTTCGAGCCCTTAAATAACCTATATTTTCCTTAAATTCAGAGTGGGCCCTGCGCAAAATTACCTCTTGCACCTCCTCTACGCCGCCCCTGGGTGTTGTATTCAAAGATAATTAATTTTGTTTTATCAGCTATACATGCCACCATTTGTTGATGTCAATTACATGAGGTCAAATATTTCACACATAAAACAAAATTATCTCTTCATATACATGATGCATGAAGACATTATGTTGGTGTTCTTTGCCGGAGTCATCGGAGGTTTCAAAGTTGCAGATGACATCACTCCTTTAAAAATTGACAACTTTGACACTTAGAAAACGATGCTTAACTATATAGATATGTTTTGTTTTAACAAAAGGTTTGATCCATGGTTGGACTAGTGTTTTTATAGATCATATATGTATCTATAACTATTTCGCAGCTTTTATTTCCCCAAAAAAAAAAATTTTGTGAACAAGAAATTTAGAGAAAATCAGTTCAAACAGGCCAAGTGACAGTGATCAAGAATAATTACCATTTTCATTCTTGCAAGGTAAATGAATAGTTAAACCCATTACCAAAAAAAAAAAAAAGAAGGTAAATGAATAGTGGTCAAGTGCGGTTAATATGAGACCACTCATTCATTTTCAATTCAAGCATTTAGCTACGAGTTTCTTTACTGACAAGAAGACAGCTCGTTTTACGTCCGGATGCGAAAATATTCAGACAAAAAGAGAGAAAGAATAAATCAAGAAAGAAAATATTGCTATTTCCCTAATTTATAGATTCTTTCCATTATTTCTCTTATTAGATTTCAATCCCACGATTTATTCATTTAATTTTCTTAATCAACAAAGGAAGTAATTAATTACACTCGTTTTCATTTGATCAGAAAATATCTATCTACTTACTAAACTATTAAAAAAGACCTCATCTTAGAGGGTGTTTCCAAACACAATAGAAATTAAATTGAAAAAGAAAGAATTGTATCATTGTATCCAAACACAATTTTCTATCTTTTTTTTTTCCTCTTCATCATTTATTTCCTTATTTAATATTGCAATATTAATAATATGAATTATAATTCTCCTATCACCTTTGTTAGATCTTATTTTTAAATTATTTTAAATTATTATATAACATATATAGTTATTAAAATTTAATATTTTTTTCTGCATATATTGTGATTAATTTTTTTTAAAACGGACATCTACTAAACTATTCAAAAAGACTCAATCTTAAGGGGTGTTTCCAAACACTATTAAAATTAAACTAAAAAAAAATAATTCTATCTTTGTATCCAAACATACTTTTACATCTTTTTCTTTCTCCTCTTCATCATTTATTTCCATATATAATATTGCAATATTAATATAATAAATTATGCTTCTCCTAACACTTTTTCAGATCTTATTTTCAAATTATTTTGAATTATTATATAATACAAAGAATTAATAAAATTTTAACTTTTTCTGCATATATTATGATTCAAAATTTTGAAAACGGATATATATTACTCAATTAAAGAAGAAAAAAATTTAACGTCCCACATTGACTAAATTTTTTGGATAATGGTTTAGAGTCATATAATAAAAAAGATAAAAATGATTTTAAATACGAATAAGTAGAAAACTTGACTTATCAGACATCCAAATTTAAAAAAATTTATTCGGTATAATCCAGTTTTTTAGTTCAAATAATTTAAACATCCCACATTGACTAAATTGTTTTGGCAATGGTTCAAAGTCATATTATATAGGTTGGAAGAGTGAACCTCATGTGTATAATGGTTTAAAAATTTGTATTTCTTCCATATAATTTTAGCTTACAATTTTTTTTGTTTATTTACTGTTTATAAATATTTTTTTTGTTTATTTTTTGAACGTGATATCCATGTATACAAAAAAACAAGTTAATAATCCGTATATACGGGTCAATTTTTATATTTTATAAACGGGAAAATTCCATAAAAAATCTCCAAAGTGGCACACATTTCTTAATTATACTTTCAAGGTATTACACTTCCATTTTAAACAGTCAAAGTGAAACTTTTTCCAGTTTAAACCTTCAAAATGGCTTTTTGTTTCGTTTTCCAATTAAAAAATTATTGGTGTTAATTGTTTCCGGGATTAGAAATATCGTGTGAAACAAAACACCACTGTGAAGGTATAAACTAGAAAAAATGTCAATTTGGCGGTTTAATGTGGAAGTGTAATACCTCGATGGTTTAGTGTAGAAGTGTGTGCTACTTTAAAAAAACAAAAAAAAAACTACAAATTTTTATTTAAACAATTGACCCGCCATGTGTGCTACTTTATAGGTTTTTAATGGAATTTTTTCGTTTATAAATATTAAATAAACAAAAAAAATTATAAAATTTTATTAAAACAATTGACCCGCGGTGTACCGCGGGTTTGAATCTAGTTAGAATTAAAAACAGGGAAAATCATTTCTACTCTTTCATAGCTTCAACATGAAAAACTCTTCGAGTCAAATGTCCGATCTTTCAAGTGATTTGTTGGAGGAGATATTAATTAGGGTTCCGGTAAAATCAACGAGAGCAGTACGATCTACTTGTAAAAACTGGAACAGTTTATTCAACGATCAGGGCTTTACCGAGAAGCTCTTTGGTAAAGCAATATCAGCAAAGGAAAATGAGTTTTTGGTGGTCATGGTGTTAGGTCGTAAGGTTTATCTGATTACCGTTAATCTCCATGGAATTCAAGAAAATGACGACAAGAACGGTAAATCATTTACCATGCAGAAATTAGCTAAACTCATTAGCCTAAATGATGATGAAGATGATGGAGTTGATAATATATCTGAAGTCTTTTACTGTGATGGTCTATTATTATTGGTATGTTTCACCATCAATGGCATCATGCTTGTGGTTTGGAACCCGTATTGTGGGCAAACAAGGTGGATCGAACCCGTAAATGCTTATAATATATATGACAGTTGGTATGCTCTTGGATATGAGAAGAAGAAGCACAACTCGTTACATGGTTACAAAATCTTGAGGTTTGATGTTCATGAGATTGAAATCTTCTATTTTAACTCAGATTCATGGAAGGTTTTGTATTTGCCTCGCGACTGGGATATACTTGTTAATAACCTTGGTATGTCTCTCGAGGGAAATACTTACTGGCTTGCTAGAGAGAAACATAGAGAAGGACAAGTAAGAAGAGAAGGAATAGGTCACAATGATTTCTTGATCTGTTTTGATTTTACAACTGAGAGATTTGGACCGCGTCTGTCTCTGCCTTTTCTCTCTAGTCCTCAAAATAATGTGATTCTCTAGTGTTAGAGAAGATCAGCTTGTGGTGTTATTTCAGCTCAAGGATACATTGAGGACGGAGATTTGGGTTACGACTAAGATTGAGCCTAACGAGGTGTCGTGGAACAAGTTGTTCTTAGCGGTTAATAAGCAACCACTCACTCGTTTTCAGCTTAAAACTTGGGATGTGAGTTTCTTTATTGACCAGAAGACAAATGTTGCTGAAGTTTTCAGTAAAGATGAGGTTAACTTCAAACGCAACTTAGCTTACATCATTGGAAAGGATGGATACTTCAAAGAAATGGATCTTGGAGAATCTACAGACGAACATTTAAGCCACCCGATTGTGTTCCCGTATGTTCCAAGTTCTGTGAAAATCAAGGAGCCTCCATGAGTGATGCAGCAGCTTCATAACGTCTTGGTTGGAAAACATCGTAGGATCATCGGTTAAAGGTATTTTGTGTGTTTCTTTATATTTATGCATCTTTTTGAGTTACTAATGTTTTATCTCACTGAGCTTGAAGTCTTTTATCGGTTTGTTTTCTATCTCTTAGTTGTTGGAATAGAATTGGGACGACGGTGAATTCGATTGTCCAACGTTACTCTCCATTCTTGAATACTCCGGTTAGTGCCGTTCAGAGGTGGTTCAGAACGAACAAAATGCAGAAGTGACTTTTGAAAACCCTTCAAAAGCCTAAAGATTTTAGCTTTCAACAATCTATCTTTTGTTTCAAAATGCGTCAAGCAGATTCTTCTTCTTCTCTTTTAACGTTTTCTTTTGGTTATCCCTGAAATAATAATATCTTATTGCAAAAAGATTTTGACTTTCTTTTGGTTTCTGATTATGTGACTATAATTCCCTTTTGCATATAGGGTCATTATAAGATTTATAATTTTTTTATTACATGAGTGATTAGACAACTTTTCTCCAAAGTCAAATTCAACTGGTCTATAAAATCGGATGCATTGTGGTAGCTAAATTTATAATAAATCGTAGATATTCAAAAAAATGGTGATCATTATAGATATTACATTTACACTAATCTTGTTTAGTTTAGGCTTTTGTTTCCTTCATCTTTGAATAGCTTTAATTTATAAAACAAGACTAGTATCATTCCCTTAAAACTCACTGTTGACCTAAATTCCATTCATATGTTGGTATGAGAGCCTATGCTTCTTTCATCATGGCCGTACAATGCCTAAACTCACTGTTTTCTTTTTGGCATCATTATAACATGAAAACTATATGTCTAAACTCACTGTTTTCATGTTATATATAGTTAATTAAAAATTTTAAAAACTGATAAAATATTTTTAAAATATATATAGTTTCAGCTTTTTAGAGTTGTTTAAATTATACTTTTGCATAGAGGATTCCAAAACTTCTTGTTTCAAATGTGAGTTTTGTTTTTCTTTCATTAGTAATTTTAGTCATAATTTCGTGTATTATCCTTAAAATGAAATTTACAATTTGCATGCCAAAACTATTTGCTGCTTAAAGCAAAAGGCCCATTTACAAAATAGATTTTTAATAAAATTTGGCAAAAAAAAAAATAGAAACTTAGCATCACAATTCTACTCTTGGCTTTTCAACCTTTCACACTGTTATGAAATAATTTTATATTCTTATCCCCCATCACAAGCCAATGTGTTCTCTGCTCCTATTCCTCCAATAAATCTCCTCCTCGTGATACGCTATTGATAATGCTTGTTTGGATCCAGCATTTAACTTAAACGCCCGTTTCCATTTTGCTAAAACTGCTGGACAATTTCTTATTCTTTCTGTAAGGGGGAGTGCCATCTTACTTTCATATATACTATACCGATTTTTCTTTTTTAGAATGTGGAAAAAGTGAAGGTTCTATCTGAGCTGAGACAGATCAGATCTATCAAGTACTAGTCATGGTTTCCACAGCCCTGGTAATCTGATGACTCTAAAAGCCACTTCTGCCACTTGTTTAAGCTTCACACGGTTTCTTGCTTTCGTTGGTAAACATTTTATCTGATTTTGTTTAAACTGAAACTAGCTTTTCTGAGAGGAGAAGGAGCCTTAAATCCAAAGGCTATACATCAAAAGGAAGCAAGGAAGAAAACAGCTATTACACCTATCAAAGAAGCTTCTCTGACTCATTGGCTTGCACAGAAGGATAGAGAGATGGTATGAAAGAAAGAGTAGCGATTCAGAAGATGACAATGAAGAAGAGGTCAAAAGAGAAAAATAGAAGGATAGAAGGCAACGAGAACATGAAAGAGATAGAGGCCAAGACCGGAAAAGGGATAGAGATAAAGAGTGCATATATGTATTCATCAAAAATAAGTAAAGAAATTTGGCGAGCATGCAGACATATTTACAGAACTCCAGATATTTTTCTAAGATGTTCATAATGGTTTGATTCATTCTTTTTGTCGTTCTGTCTTTTTTTCTAAATTTTTTTGTTGAACTAATATTATTATCAAATATTTGGATTCTTATAGTTTTTTGTTTTGTTATATATATATACTTTGGTTAGCTTTTTTTGTGATTCATATTTTCCTAACTTTGTTTAGATATTATAACAATGATTTAAAATCTAATAATTAGACATTTGAGGCTTTCATAATTCGGCAACGAAAAGTCCATGGAAAGGTTTGATATTTTATCTTTCTTTAGGTTTTTGTGGGTTTTTGTTTATTGATCATAATTGAGGATTATAGTGTTGATCTTGATTTTATCAACCATGGCGAAGGAACAAAGGGCAAAATTATAGTTCATTGCTACAAAGGTCAGAGTATAAGTGCTACTTAGTGCTTGCTTACCTAATTCTCCGAAAGTAAGTTCTTGGAGACAGTTAGAATCGTTGAAAACACAATTCAAGATCTGAAAAAAATAACAAGAAATATTCAACTCTTCTTCTCATTTGTTTTACTGGTGGAATTAATAAACATGAACCTTAGACAATTAGAAGCATAGACAAAACTGAAAAAAGTAAATAGAAGATGTCAACTGAATGACGGATTTGCCCAGATCTTACTTAACCTCGACAAGAAATGTCATGGAAAATTGTCAATGGAGTGGAGACGGAGGAAGTTGACAATGAAAGTGTGTCTGGTTTGTGGTAAGATTAAGAACACAAGTCTAAGTAGCACTTCTCTGAACCTTCTTCATCTACAGAAATGAGAAATCTCCCAAGAAACTGACTTGCCGAATAACTTATGTTATGATCTTTTACATCCTAGGTCTTCTGAGCCAAAGCAGAGCAAATATGGGCTTGTGGCCCAAAATTTTTTAAAGTATTTTAGGGGATCTTATGTATTTTAGGGGTCCTTTTGTTTACAAAAATTTTCTTTAGCTCCACTGATAATGGGTTGCCCTAACAAATGAGAGGTAGATAGTTTGATTAGTTTTGTAGTCATTTTGCTAATATATATTTTTTTTTCTTCAAAATATCAATACTTAGCGGCTCAATTTTTTTTTCTTTCTCCTTGTGGCCTTTAAATTCTTAAGGCCGCGCGGCCCTGATAGTAGGATATTAAGAGGAGATCTTATAGAGAGAAAATAGAATTGGGTTCTTAATAATAGGCATGCTGTCTCCTCTTTTGATTATTACCTGTGCCCCGGACCCAAGCTCGGCTGAAGGCGAGCTCCCTCTTTCAAAGCAGGAAAAGGATAGACGTTGACTGATCATCTCACCATGCAGAGGCCACCAGAGGCACAAAGCTGGCGAATATCCTACTCCTTCTTTTTCATTCGCATACTTGACTCAAGGATCGTGTACGGTTGGGTGGACTCGGTCACGTTCGGTAGAGGAAGAAGCAGATAGAGCAAAGGCCTCCCCTTTGCTTGCCAGCCAAAGATGCTTGGGATATCCTACAGAAGGGTGTCGCAAATGCTTCAGCAAGGTTATCAACCCTCGTTTTCTCTCTATACATTAGCCGCCGCAACCCCTCCTTCTAGGTCACCCAGCTTCCATGGCAATTACCGATGTTCCGCCACTAGCTGACCCTCTAGAACCTCCAGTTTCTGGGCCGCTAATCTCCATGTGTCATTTTCAAGCTTTCTTAAATCCATATATGAGCTTTATGTCTGTTTCGAGGTGGTCGTCGAGTCTAGATCTTTGCATGTCTTTGGCTTCATGAATCTCTCTTTTGCCGCTCCTTTAAATCAGGTGCGTCTGTGCTTATTTTTATTCTCCTATTATACTTCAATACATTGTCGGATGGTCAAGGAATGTGTAGATCTGGTTTTGTTGGTTTCGGTTGTTGTCATGTTTTCTCCTTTTTGGAGATTTAGTGCCTCCAAATTCCACATTTATGAAGAGATCTTACCATCAAATTCCTCCTCTGTAGAGGGTTATTTCCGTGCAATTTCCTTTTCCAAAGAGAGATCAGTGCTAATCATTTCCTCCTTTGTGGAATATTTATTTAGTAATCTCTAGTATCCTTCCTAAAAACCAAACTTCAATATTCTAATTAATATCATGAAATATATTAAAGCTGAGAAATCATAAGATTATTTGTTATATAACTAAAACTACATCACCTAGTTTATATTTTGGAGCCCAAAATCTAAGCACACATGTAGAAATGTAATCTCTCAATCTAGAAGCAAACCAATTTTCCATTATATTCATCAGCATAGTTGTAATAGGCAACACATTAGAGCTCAAAACCACTGCCAATCAAACATGAAATTAGGTAAATTTAATTTAACCATTCATAAAAGAACTTAAATATGAAATTCAACGAGAAAACTTATACATACTTGTTATTCCTTAAACAAGATTGTACGCTCCTTATCTTCTCATGGAAAATTGTTTCATAAGAGTCATCGTCAATTGTAATGAGTGGTTCAACTTTAACAATTTGGCCAATTAAGTCTATAACAAAAACCAAAAACATTGCAAATTAACAATTATCGACTTAATATATGCATTTGTGCATAAATACTTTATTAATTTTTGCATTTAAAGAAAGATGGAAACTATCTTGCTAATTGGAAACTGAAATTATATATATATATATATATATAAAATCAAACTAATTTGACATATCCATAAGAGGTAAAAGCTTCTCTAACCTAACATAAATTTAAAATTGTATTCTTTTAAATTTGTAACTGATGAAATTCATTATGTACTTCATTTTTGTGTATTACCTAAATTTGTATAACTACAGTCACTCAGCTTTAGAAAAATCAACTATTTAAGCTGGATTTGTTTTCAAATGCTATCAAGTTCCAAATTGCCGTTCTCTGTCTTTATAAATTTGATTGCTAATAATACCATAATATCAGGTTGTCGCTTAGCATAACGAGGTGAAACATTTATCTATGAATCCTTTTTTTTGGGTCTTGTTAAATTTTTTTGTTATATAAATACATTAATACTGATATATATATATATATATATAGATATATATATATATATCTATATATATATATATATATCTATATATATATCTATATATCATGTAAGTTAAGTATACATTTTATATATTTTTTTGGATAATTTATGTTTTTTTTTTATCGTCAAATAATTTGTTATGTTACATATATATATATATATATATATATATATATATGTTTAAAGTTATGTTTATGTTTGATAACGTTTGTAAGGAATTCTATTTTTTGTTTCGTTTAGGACCCCCGAATTCTCAGAGACGGCCATGCATAATATGATTACAATTATGATAACTAAGTATCAATCGAAGGTTACATCAACTCGAATTTTCTTCTGGAGATGAGTTCAAAATCTCCAAAACAAAAGAGACACAAAGATAAGAAACATACATCAATTGTTCATTTGCTTATTTGGTCAAAGAGTCAGAGTAAACGAACTCTTTAAAGTTCCTTTATTTACAAACATAGCATTTGTAAAAGGTTAGTTCATACTTCTTTACCTGTAATTTATTTTTCAATAATTAAGTTGCTTACATAGATATAATTAACCATTGTTAAAAGGAAACTAACCATATGTTATATAGGAAAAAGAAAAATAATTATCGAGTATGTCTTATTGTTTTTGTAATAAGAAATAGGCCTAAATTCACCATAACAGAGACTATGAAAATGTATTAAAAAAAAAAAAAAAAAAAAATTCTGATTCCATTATTGTAAAATTTGAAGCCGTAAAGGAAGTTTTCTGTAATAAATGGAAAAAGGTACAAGAAATTACAGAGACAATAATAAACCATTAAAAATTATTTTGTTTGTTTTTGTTTTAAATAGGCAAAAAATATCATATAATAAAATATAATTGAGAATCACCTGATATAACTATTGACTTGAAAACATATGTTCAGTGTGTCTTGCGGACTACCAAGCAGGTGAAAACCTTCAACTAATCCCAGTATGGATTGCATTGATACTTGGTTCACTTCATATATTGCTTGCCTTTTTTGGCGTGTCTCTTTTGTCGCTAGAGTGCCCCAAGAGAGACACAACAAAAAAAGCAAGTGATTTGTGAAGTGACCTAAGTATCAATGCGTTCCATGTGAAAAGTTTGCCCATATGCTGGGATTTGTTTTAGGTTCTCACCTACTTGGTAGTCCGCAAGACAGATTAAATATTTTTTTTCAAGTCAAAAGTCAAATCATGTGATACTCAATAATCTTTTCTTATGTTTTGCCTCTTTAAATCAATGAAACAAACAAATTTTTTTTTTTATGGTTTATTTTTCTTCTTCGTAATTTTTGTACTGTTTCCTGCTTATTACAGAAAACTTCATTTAGGATTTCGAATTTTACAATAATGGAATAGGTTTTTTTGATTATATTACATTTCTTGAGTCTTTGTTAAGGTGAATTTAGGACAGTTTTAGTGTAGTCGATTTGTACTGTTTGTGTGTTCATCCATTTGATTTTTTTTTTTTTTGAAATTGGTAAAAATCTTGGCTGGTCTCGCGCTGGTTTGATTATTTTGCATTGATTTGAGTTTAGAAGATTAAAATGCAAAATTTTTGGATTTTGTGGGTGTTGTGAATTATGGTTTACGTTAGGTTTGTCGTGTTAAGATTGTTGAAAATCTGTGATCATATTTGAGTTTTGAGATTTGATTGTGTATTTTCTTCTCCATTAATGCTAAAAATTGTTAGATTGTGAGTGCCATAATTGTTTTCTTTTTTTACAATCGACCTTTTTACTATACTCACATTCTTTTATTTCATTTTTAGTTTTATATTTCTCCTTAAGAAATATCAGATAAATAGCTACTTCGATTGCTCGAATGCTTCACATTCATTTCTCAAGTAAGGAAAAGTTCATATTGACGAAACAATAGATTGTATGCAGCATGAACCGTCTATTAAATGTAACAATCAATTAAGGTTCCATACAAAATTATAAGATTTCCTGTCACTGGACAATTAAAATATCTTTTTCATTTTTCTTTTACGGTTAATAACAGTTAATATTTTACTAGGTCATTTACATATAACTATTTGTATGCTTTGTTTCTTTCCTAATTAAGTTTTTTATAGGTTTGATCTTTCTTTCCACAAGCTCGGTCACTAAATAACAGAATTAGAGTAAACGACAACAGCATATTCATGAGAGAGAGAGAGAGAGACTGTCATAAACTTTTAGTAACAATTGTGAATTAATTATCACAATAATGTAGAGAATATAAACGTATACATTTGTTACAAAGTTTGACTTTGTTAACGCCAACGTATCACTAATGCATTAGTGATTTATGTTTTTATGCCCACAAAATCTGCACAAGATATTTGACTTGTTAATGTCAATATATTTGTTTAAATTTAAATAATATTAAATGTATGGATTTAATCCAAATCATTTATGTAAAATTTAGCCCAAATAAAATAGTTAATTGGGTGTGTGATATCTTATACATATTTTTGTGGGAAAAATGCATATAAATGTCATTTGGTCAACTTAAGTTGATTTTTTTAAGCTTTCAAACTACCCACTTTGAATCATCATTTCTTATTCAATTTTAATCCAATTTTGACAAATGAATACACTAAATTATAGTGTTTATTTCAAGGAACCAACTTATTTATTTTCCGATCAATTAGACGACCGAATGTCACCAAAAAATTTATCGGAAAATTATTTGGTTTCATTTGTCATAAAATAGGTTCCAACAATCTCCCGCATGAATAGAAATTACTTTAAACATATGAAGACTCCACTGACTCGATAGACTGGACATACTCGACAGACTGGGCAGACTAGACAGACTCGACTGACTCGATAGACTCTATAGAAGGACTTTCAAGACAGACTCGATAGACTTGACTTAGGACTTTTCAAGAGTATAAACGAAAATTTACTTTTTCTGAGATGGTGGCATATTGCAGCCTTGAACCACTCATTGTTAATATCTGTCGGGTTTACTCAGCTAGGTGGTGAAAATGATGTGTTGAACCACCCGGATTTTTATGTAAACCGAGACAACAACTATAACCCATCTCATTTTCTCGTAAAACTTTGTTCTCTATTGTGATCATTTTACCCTTGAACTTGCCTGGTTACTCGTGAATAAACTTAGAGAATATAGCCTTAACTTCATTCTCCTAGAAACTGGCTCATTTCACACTCACTAGGTGATCCACACTAGTCTTTGCTTTAAGAAGTATCCTGTAATACCCCACATACAAAGCTATGGACACAAATCATTAAAAGCTAATGCTTATCCTTGTTTATATACAAGAAACATTTTTTATCATCTTCGGAACTGAGTAGTGACATAAAGTCTATCACTGCTTTTAATAGATTTTTTTTATTTAGTTTGCCCTTTGAACCTACATCTTGTCACGTAAGTGGAGTTTCCATCAAACATCCTCTTTGGTTATATGCAATAAACCCATTCCATTTGATGATTTCAAAACTTGATCACGAGCCAAACCTTTAGTAAATGGATCTTCTAGGTTGTCGGCTGATTTGATGTAATCAATCATTATTACACCACTTGAGATCAGGTGTCTAATGGTTTTATTACTTCTTCTGATGTGATGAGACTTACCATTATAGAGATTACTCAGTGCCCGGGTGATAGCCGATTGACTATCACAGTGTACACGTAATGCCGGAACTAGTTTCTCCCACATTGGAATATCTTCCAATAAGTCTTGAAGCCAGTCTGCTTCTTCAGCGGCTTTGTCTAGAGCTATGAACTCTGACTCCATAGTTGATCTAGCCAACAAAGTTTGTTTGGAAGATTTCCGTGATACCACTGCACCTCCTAAAGTAAAGACATATCCACTAGTGGATTTCGAGTTCTTGGAGTCAGATATCCAGTTTGCATCACTATATCTTTCCAGAAATGCGGGTTCTTTACCGTAGTGCAGGCCATAACTTTTTGTATATTGTAAGTAATTTAATACTCTTGTTATGCCTTTCCAATGTTTATGACATGGATTACTTGTGTAGCAACTTAGTACATTTACCGCTTGCGCTAGATCGGGTCTTGTGCAATTTGTTAAGTACATTAGACTCCCGATTACATGAGCATATTCTACTTGAGAAACTGGATCATCCAAGTTTTACGTCAAGTGAAGTTGAGAATCAACATGAGTTTTTGCAGTCCCGGTTCTGTATTTCTTAAATTAATCACGAATCTTTTCAGCATAATGAGTTTGAGACAAGGTAATTCCATCAGAAGATGGGTAACAAATCCGTCTCCAAGATTGAAGGCACTGGAAAAGTGGTACAGAAGTTCACCTCTGGACATGCGGTAACTCTCACCAATGTGAGGCACGTGCCTGACATGAGAAAGAATCTCATCTCCGGAACTCTGATGAGAAAGCATGGCTTCGCCACAAGTTTCCAGTCTGATCAGCTGATTCTTAGAAAGAATGGGGTGATACTGGGTAAGGGATATGTTAAGGAAGGACTTGTGAAAATGTCACGTAGCAAATTCCTTAAGAACTCTGATGTATTTGTTTCTGATGTTTCAATGAATAAGAAACCAGTTGCTTACTTGGCCGAGTCTTTTAATATTTGGCATGAACATTTAGGACATACAAATTATAAATCTTTACAAATATTAATTAATTTGAACTTAATTCCGAAATGCAAATTTATTAAAGATAAATGTGAAGTATGCGTCCAAGAAAAACTCACTAAAACACCTTCCCCTCAAGTCGAAAGAACAACCGAACCTCTTGAATTAATCCACACAGATTTGTGCGTTTTAAAATTTGTACAAACTAGAGGCGGTAAAAAGTATTTTGTAACTTTCATAGACAATTTTACAAGATACTGCTACATATATTTATTACTTAGTAAAAATGAAGTCTTGGAAAAATTCAGACTATATAAACTCGAAGTCGAAAATCAACTTCAGAAAACTATTAAAATAGTGCGAAGTGATAGAGGAGGCGAATATGATGGTCCATTTAATGTTTTTTTTTTTGTCAAGAACAATGCATTATACATCAAACAACCTCTCCTTCTTCACCATAATCTAACGGAGTTGGGGAACGGAAAAACCGAACTCTGAAAGAAATGATGAATGCAATGTTGCAGGAATCTAGGTTGCCCCAGAACCTGTTGGGGGGGGGGAAAGCTCTCCTTACCACAAATTATATGCGCAACAAAATAACGCACAAAGTAACTGGCAAAAATCCATATAAACTCTGGATGGGTAAAGTACCTTCGTACAAATACCTGAAAGTGTGGGGGTGCCTCGCAAAAGTCGCACCACCGCCTCCTAAAAAGGTTTCAATAGAACCTAAAACCGTAGATTGTATTTTCATCGGAGATGCACACAATAGTAGTGCTTACCGTTTTATGTTTTATAAATCGGATATACCGGATATTCATGTAAATACAATTATGGAATCCAGAAATGTATTTTTCTTTGAACACGTGTTTCCGTGTAAGGATAAAAAAAATCTAAAACGAACTCGTGAGGAATGAGAGATACAAACTTCAACCAATGAGGAAAACACTTCTGGTACTTCATTTAATGAGGTTGAAGATGAACCGCGAAAAAACAAACAAGCTCGGAAAGAAAAATCTTACGGTGACAATTTTATTATGGTATTTCTCGTAGAGAATGAGCCAAAAACGTTCACTTAAGCCATGTCTACACCAGACGCATCTTCATGGAAAGAAGGCGTTAATAGTGAGATCGACTCCATTATGCAAATTCATACATGGGAAATAACCGATCTACCCTGAGGGTTTAAAGCACTAGGGTGTAATTGAATTTTCAAAACCAAGTTGAATACCGATGGCTTAATTGATAAATACAAGGCTAGGCTTGTGGTGAAAGGTTTCCGAAAAAAAGGTCTGGATTTCTTTGACACCTATTCTCCAGTGACGAGAATAACTTCCATTATAATGCTGACAGGAATTGCAGCATTAAGAGACGAAGAAATCCATCAAATGGAAAGCAGAAAGCAAGAAGCAGAAAGCGGATTTAAAAAATTAAGATTCTAAGATCGCAAAAAAATACGGATATAGAAAACTGCGAATAATAAGAAAATTATGAAATAAGAACAATAAAAAAATCGATTTTATAAAACCGAAGAAATGGAGTCGATAAATTCTCTTTCCTTAATTCTTTAAATCGCGCGTAGTGTGACGGTTTGCTACGATTCAGAATCTCAGGATAGGGTGTATTGGATTAAAGATTTGGGGAGATTTGGTAGAATTTTCTTTTGAAGAGATTTGAGTATAATTTGAGGATATTTGGTGAGATTTGACAGAATTTGAATTTTTTAAAGAAAATTTGATTGGATATTTGGTGAAATTTGTTATTAAAACTTCACAAGCTTTAATGAGATTTTTAAATGAAAAAAGGAAACAATTTATCATACTTATCATTTTCTTCTCCAGCGAAACGTAAGAGCAAGATGAAGTCAAAGGCATCTCTTTCTGCTTCTTTTCTTCGGGCAACATGACTTCGACTACTCAAACAGACTCAACGTCACATCTCATGACAATGAAGATCATCGCAGCATAACTTATGAAGCTTTGTAATTTACAAAGAAAAGATTTGGGTCATTCAGTTTCTTAGGTGAATAAAGGATATTGATTAGACCCTGAGTATAATTATGAACTTCTTTCATTCTAAATATTGGAACTGTTTATGGGTTAAGGCTTTTTAGATTCATAATTGGTGCTTCTGCACTAATCATAAACTGCAAAAGTATAAATAATTGAGCTGTGAGCTCATTTTCATCCTTAGTACAGATACACTCCTTTGATCTCCACCCCATAGAGGCATACATGGATGTAAACACTTTATTCAAATCTTCATGGCCATTCTCAGTAGAGTCTTTTTTATTGATTTTGTTCACTGTATCTCAGTTGAGAGAACAAGCAGGTGGTATATTGGAAACCAACCCTGTAAATACAATTCTTAAGTTAAAATGAACCAAAATCTATAAGAGATAATTACAAAAAAGACATTAAAATCTTAAAGCCTTCGGAAATAGGCACTTTCCTGTAGCTGTTTCGAAATGAAGCACTTATGCATATTAAAAAGACGAATTTGCCCTTTAAAGAATGACATCACTTACAAATTTTCAATTAAAATTATTTTCTGGGTTTGCGACAATTCTAAAAATTTCTTCATCGATGTTCGTCAACCATCACCCTTTGAGCTCTTCGACGTTTTCAATTCAATCTGTGATCTAAATTGCCGAAACTGATTTTGGGGTTTGCTAGATAGGATCTTTGGAAATTGCTTCCTATATACTTGTTTGGATCAGAAAGATTATAGCTTAGGTATTTCATCCAAACCCTTGCTCATCTATTAAATATTACTTCTTTCTTCTCAATTCAAAGACTTTACAAGTGATTTCGAGGTTTGATTAACTAGCGACTCTCTAAATTCACGTAATTTGTATTATTCAGGAAAGTAATTTCAATTCTTAGTCTCAGGTCTGCTCTGATATGATTGGTTTGTTGCAATGGCCATCTGTTCCAAAACAAAAACAGCAACAGAGTCCAGTTTGCATATTCAACTAAAGTCCTTTGCAATGTTGGCCAATCAGACCTTTGTCGCGATGATTCAGCTGCGTTTCTACTTAAAATTTGTAGCCATTGCTTCGATTCTCTTAGCTGGAGCTGCAGCTGTAGCTAAACCACTAGATCATCATATCAGGCTCTACAGGTCGTTGTCATGGTTAGCGATTATTCTTTTTGGTTATGCACTTGTTATGTCAACAAGATGTATGTATGATTATTTACATATTGGTGTTACAGGTCTTACTCTCCTGCACCAAGATGAAGAGGAGCAAACTATGCAGCATCTCCAAGGTGAAGACAAGACGAACGTCCACCATGATCATCACCAAGAGGTCCTCCTCGTGGAAAAGAAGATGGAAAATATAGTCACATGTTCCCTTGGTTATGTAGGTGATGCTGCTGCAGACCGGGTTAGAAATGGAGACAAAAATATTAGAGAGTAAGTGAATCATTGTGTGATACTAGCTATGGGGTTTGTTCACCTGTTAGCAGGTGGCACAGAAGCTTTGAACAACCCATGCTTACCAGATTTTCCTTGATTCTTTGCGATTGTTGCTGCTTCAATCACTCTGTTTGTGGATTTCATGGGGACTCATTACTACTAATGGAAGCAAGAGACGGAAGCTAGTGAGTTTGTTGAACCACCTGGCTGTGAACAATCACCGAGGATTGTTGTTCCTGTGGTTGCAGAAGGAGAAAATGATGAGAAAGTGTTTGATGAACTATTGATCGTGAATTTATCCACTATTTTTTTGGTTAGATGTCAACTATGCTTATCCATGTTTTTTCCGTAGAAAAAATCTATGTTTGTCCACGAGAATTATGAGTTGTTAGTTTATAAGTGTATACCATAATTATGTAATTCAAAACTATGTATATGTATCTCATTTTTAAAAACGTTTAGTGTTCTTTCTTTATAATGTTATTATTTTGAAAGTTAGTTACGACATTGTATTTGAGTTCCTATTTATAATTTACGGTTTAATTTTTTCTTTTTTTTAATATCTTTAATAAATGACCGATCGACCATCTATCAGTTTGAGTTCACTAAGATTTGACATTTTCTCGTTTAAATTGTAAAATATATATGTGTTTGTAGTTTTGTGTGGAAGAAAGCAAAATCTTTTTGTGTTATAAGTGAACTTTTGTGGATAAAATAAAACTGTATATGTTATTTTATCGAGTTTTATTCGTGGACAAAATATCAAAAACAATTTGTGTATACCATAAATATGTTTTGTTGTCAAATAATTAAAGTAATGAATTAATTTTAAAATATATTATTTTAAGGTTTGATTTAGTTTTATTTTTATTACGAGTTTATATGTTTTCTAGTTAAGATGTTTAATATGGATGGTTTATTGTACATTAAATGGTTTGGGTTTGTCAGTCTTTCACTAGGGCTTAGAATTTTCTCATTGACACTATTGTCATCTCGTTATATTGCTAAGGCATTGTGTTTGGGTTCTAAGCCATTGTGTTTGGGTTCTCCATTTACGATTTAGGGTTTAGTTTTTCTTTCTCATATTTTTTTTTATGAATGGCCGACTATCCGTAATTTTGATTAGGGTTTAACGTTCTTTTGTTTTAACTATTGTTGTCTCATAAAGACACAAAACATTGTGTCTGAAAACATGTGTAATTTATAAAATACTTTATGGAAGAAATGTTGATTGTGAATTCATCCACTGCTTTTTTTGTTAAGATGTCAATCATGCATTTTATTTATGATTTACCATAGATAAATTTTTTGTTAAAATTTTTAAAGTGAAATATGTGGTTGAGAGTTATGTGTTTATAACATAATTGTGTATATGTATTAAACTAATTATTGTTTACAATAATTTCTATTTTATTTTTTTTCAATACAAAATTTTAGAAACACTTCATAATAAAAGTGAGAAGAGAATTGTGTACACCAATACACCATGTACCAAATAAAGTGGAGAAGTCAAAAACAAGTTTTGTAAACCAAATCGATAATATGAAAACAGTCAAAATAAAGAAAAAATCAGGGATGCCACGTCATTTTTTTCTTGGAGACGATGAACACGTACTTCTACAGTCTTCACCGGCGATCAAAAATAAAGATCTGATGCACATGATTCTGCAAGATCTGAACTAAAATAAGATATAATACAAAATAAACCCTAATGCCGATTGATTGTGCAACAACATCCGACGAAATCTTTGGTTTACTGATTTTTGAAACAGCTAGAATTGAAGACGAAGATGTCGAGCATCCTTCATGTAATACACAGCGTTCGGGTAAGAAGAGAATTCCTCTGTCCTCTGACGTCATCTCCAAAAATCCTTAAGCTTAACCACCAATTCCCGCTCAAATGCATAGGGGCAAAAAAGTCATGAACAGTTCATTTTCGATGAACAGAAACGGCCATAATTCTATAATGCCTGATTTCGAAGTTTACTTATTCAAAATGCCTGTTTCCGTAATGGTCTCAATCTATAACTACAAAAAAAAAAAAAGCAAAAGGAAGTGAAACGGAAGAAAAAATAAACAAGAAGGACCACTCTAACATGGAACATGTCATTACAAAGTGAATGAGCTTTTTACAAGAACAGATTAGATTGTACATTACTTAACGGCCATGCTCCTCCCCATTCATTACCAAAACAGAATCAGATTTTGCTTTTGCTGTTTTCTTCAGTTTTTTTAATCTTTATTCATTTGTAGGAAAAAATAACATAGCCATGGCCCCCAGTCTATAAATAAAATAAATTTGCGATAACGTTAATAAAAAAAATCTGTGATAACTTTATAAGTGAAACGACCGCCCTCTTTTTTTTTTTTTTAAATTAATTAATTAATTATTATTCCCATAAATAATAATTAATTTTCCCAATTCAATTAATAATGCAACTATCCATGCATTTTAATTGCTTAACTCCATAAATAAAATACCATACTTAAAACATTAAAAATATTTATCCGTAAGGATATTTGATCCATTGATCTTTCCAGAATACGACGACTTGAGTTGAGAGTCGAAGTTGGTCAGTATAGCCACCTTGGCTTTCATAGACATTTTCTGTTGTCTATAACGGTTCTCGATAAACGAGAATCCGGACTCGAGATCGTTAGATCATTTATCCTTCGGATTACTTAAACACACGAAATACATTATTTAACTCATAAATAAAATACTTTCGCATAACTCCTTAAAACCATAAAAAAATACGAATACAGAAAACACCAAAGTTAACTGTAAGAAAAAAAATATTCAACTTTATTATAAAAACACTTAAACAAAGACCCGACAAGCCTAGATCATCCCCTCTTCCTCGCCTCGATTCCACGGTCACAACTTTTCTTTCTCTGCATCAAACAAAAGAGATGCATAAGTATTTCGACAAATACTTAGTGAGGCAATCCTCCCGTCTACAAGCTATACACACAAGCGGGTTAAAATATTTAACATAGCTAAACACAAAAATACCGAAACAATCAACCATCTCAAGAAACGCTCGATCTAGATCCACCCGAGATCATACACGGCCTATTTCATGAAAACCACATCAAATAATTAAACCGCTTAGATAAGCTTACGGTCATGCACTCACCTTTAGCCACGTACGGAAATTCCTAAAACTTCCCGGAATGAATAGACTTCACTTCCTCAAATGCGTGCCTAACAATAAAACCAATAAGAACCTCAAAACACAAGATTGACTCACTTGAAACACCAGATCGATCGATCTAGGCTTAGATCGATCGATCCCAACTTGCGTGAACTTCTCAGATCGACCAAACAAGGCTAGATCGATCGATCCTGGCCAGATCGATCGATCCTGACCAGATCGATCGATCTACACCAGATCGACCAACACGATCACCTACACCACTTACGCGCCTCGAAACAAAACATGAATAAATCAACGACTAACCGTTGAAAGCTCAATCCCACCGTTGAAACTCAACCCCCAAAAGTCCTGAAGCTAACTTCAAAGTTTCAAGATGATCCAACGGTAGACGACCTCGCGATTGCCCTTTGAATCCACGTTGGTCCGGTTAGCGTCTTTGCAAACGATTTGCTAGGTCAAACGCCTGTTTCTTTTTCACCCACGAAACAGCTCTCCAACTTACTCTTCTTGCACACCACCACAGCAACCTCCGTCTCCTTTTTCCTTGAGACACTCACGCCCTAACACACACACAGCCACCAAGCTCTCCTTCTTTGACTCTCCCCCGCCCAAACACACAGGCACCAAGCTCTCCTTCTTTGGCTCTTCTACGCCCACACCCTCACACAAGAGCCTCCTCTCCTTGTCTCTACACAAAACTCCACACAAAACTCCACAAACTCTCTTCCTCTCACTCAAACTCTCCTTCTCTTCTTTTGCAGGTGAAGTGTCGGCAGCTGAAGGAGGAAGGAAAAAGGAGTTGCTGACTTGTGGAGAAAGTGGAGAAGAAAAAGGAATCCATAGGCTAGCTTGTAGGGTGGGGGTAACTCTAGGGAAATAGGTGCATAGGTGGGGAAAAAGAATGGAGGCTGCGGTGGAAATGAAGGTGGAATTGGTTGGTGCAACTGATTAAATTCAGTTTAAAACTTATTTAGAGTCTAGTCCCTGAACTTCTCAAAAGTTCACAAAGTGACCCTAAACTTCTCAATCGATCCCGCACACCCCTACGGGGAAAAATGCGGCGCAACTTCCAAAATACTCCGAAAATTCCCGAAAATACTATCCAGAGATTCTTTCCATAAATCCCGGATATAACTCCGCAAAATTCCAATTTCCGGACACACAGGCGCTAATTTAGGATTTGGGTCCCTGAATTCCCGAAAATTCACAAACTGACCCCAAACTCCTAAATTAGCTCCGAACACCCCCTTACGGGAAGAATGCGTGTAACTGCCAAATTACCTCAGAAATTCCCGGAATTAATTTTCCCAAAAAAATCTACGCATAAATCCCGGTTTTAATTTCCAAAATCAACATTTTTCGGAACACGGGTGTTACAATTCTCCCCCACTAACATAGATTCGTCCTCGAATCTAACGCCACAGTCCATCCGCAATGAACTCATCCACACAACTCATGGCACAGTGGTCACACTTGACCCTACTGGCCACACAGCCAGAACCGAGATCAAACACTATTGACCTCTGAGGTCTACATTCAGTCACTAGCTTAAGACTCTGGTCATAGATCATTGCTCACAACTCAAACTCATATCATAACACTCCAAGGCAACAAGTCCTATGAGCTCTAGGTATCAATACCACTCCGCTCTCAGGCCACTAAATCCTTATGAGCTCTCGGTATCAAACTCATGCCACTCCACTCTGGGCACTATAACCTTACGAGTTCTTGGTAAGCACGTACCACTCCACTCTGGGTTATACACCTTACGAGTTCTCGGCATCACACTCATACCACTCCACTCTGGAAGGTATAACTTTACGGATTCTCGGTATCACATAACATTCCACCCTAGGCTATATTCCTTACGAGTTCTAGGTATCACACTCATACCACTCAACTCTGGGTAGTATAACCTTCTGAGTCCTTGGTAATCACATACCACTCCACTCTGGGCTATATACCTTACGAGTTCCGGATATCACGCTCATACCTCTCAACTCTGGGAAGTATAACCTTACGGGTTCTCGATATCTCATACCACGCCACCCTAAGCTATATACCTTTGGAGTTCTGGGTATCAGGGAACAATCCATCCTCCCTAGAGTTGTACAAGACCAAAATGTCCTTGAGCAACCATGACCCAACATACGTCTATAAGCATTCCCGACTGAAATGACCTCTTGTGATCCGCATACGACCTCGCAAGGTAATACCGGCATCACACACATTCCAACCCGGAATAACATCTTTTCCATAACCACTACTCAGGTTATCCCACAACATACCCCGTCACTCAGGGTACCACATAACCTTTTCCGATTATAACTCAAGTTCTTAAATCCACATAAACTCTTTTCAGAACCTCATGTTTAGCTAAAACTCATGGCAACACTGACCATCAACAATAAGAACTACTCATCTTATTAATGAAAGGAAACATAATGTATTAATTGTTTACAACACCAAAACAAATACATAATGTTCAACAATCATAACTTGAAACTGGGAACCAACGATGAAAGCTCAAGCCTCTGATTGTTTCTCAAACCACTTCTTGAACCTTGCTTTCATCTTCGCCTCTGGTTCCCACGTCTCCTCCTCAACCCCGTCACAATCCCACAAGACCCTGATTATTGGAACTTTCTTCCTACGATCCTGCTTGATTCTCTTTTCGAGGATCCTTACCGGTCTTGCCTCTAAGGTCATATTAAGCTGAAGATCTGACGGAATCCTAGCTACGACCTCATCATCTTTATGCAAGCACTTCTTTAGCATTGACACATGGAAAACCTTGTGAAATGCTTGCATAACCTTGGGTAACTCCAACCGATACGCAACCGGTCCAACCCGCTCAACAATCCTGAACGGTCCCATATACCGCGAACTCAACTTAGTCTTCGGAATGGACCTATTAGGACCCCGCAACAAAGCCAACTTGAGCTACACCCTATCTCCCACCTCAAACTCGAGGTCTTTTCTCCTCTTATCGGCATAACTCTTTTGCCGATCTTGCGCTTCTTTCATGTTCAGCTTCAGAACCCGGATCTTCTCCGTAGTTTCCTGAACAAAATTTGCACCAAACATGCTCCTCTCCCCCACTTGGGTCCAGCATAATGGTGTACGACATGGCCTCCCATAGAGCGCCTCATATGGAACCATTCCAATACTCGCCTGGTAGCTATTGTTATAAGCAATCTCCACCAAGCTCAGGTAGTCCACCCAAAGACCACCCCAGTCAAGCACACACACACCTTAGCAAATCCTCGAGAGACTGGATGGTCCTCTCGGATTGCCCATATGTCTGCGGGTGATAGGCCATACTCATGTGTACCTTAGTACCCATCTCAGCCTGAAAGGCCTTCCAAAACACCGAAGTGAAACTTGGAATCACGGTCTGAGACTATACTCACAGGTATCCCATGAAGCCTCACAATCTCATTGACAAACTTCCTAGCCAACACCGCAGCTCCCTCGGTTTTCTTAATGGCCAGGAAATGTGCTGACTTGGTCAAACGATCAACAATGACCCAACTAGCATCCTTGGTCCGCGAGACGGGTAAGCCGACCACGAAATCCATCGTAATCATATCCCACTTCCACTCCGGAATGGGTAAACTCCACAACAACCCGCTCGGAACCTGACGCTCAGCCTTTACTAACTGGCACACATCGCAAGCCGCGACCCAGTTAGCCACGCCTCTCTTCATCCCGGCCCAATGATAATACCTTTTTAAGACCCGGTACATCTTGGTCGCCTCTGGATGAATCGAAACATACTCGCATGAGCCTCACTCAGGATCTCTCAACCGACCGGTTCCCTTGAGTCAACCCAAGAAACCGACTCTCCAACCGGTCCAAAGCCTCTTGGGGAAAGTACTTGGAGTTAAACCCCACCATAAAATCCTCCCAAGACAACTCTGCTTGGACCCTCCGGGCCGCAACACCTCTCCACCAGAGATGTGCGTCACCCTCTAGATAGTGGACTGTGAGATCCACTCGATATCTCGCTGGACACTTGATCGAACGGAAATTCCGTTCCATCCGCATCCTCCACTCATCTGCCTCTTCAGGCTCGGCACCACCCTGAAAGAAACTCGTGCCAATCCTCTGCAGCTGCTCCATCATTTTGAGGTATGATGGATGCTCTTCCGCAACCACAACCCTCGGCTGCACCTCAACTACCGGTGGTTCCACTGGAGCCTGAACTGATACCATTCCGGTAACCGCTCCTAAAACAAGGCCAAGAAGTTCGCAATGGGATCCTCTGGGACCGGAGCTACACCTGCTGCCACACCCGCAGCACCTGCAGGAACTCCAGCAACACCGGCGCTAACACCGGCCACACCCTCCGTCCCATCCTGATCCGTATGCGAGTTCCCGCCCTGCTCAACCGTAACACTTGGTGTCACACTCTCCTCAACCACCGGAGTCCTCGCGTTCCTCCGACCGCGACCTCTACCTCTTTTAGCCATCGCAGCCAAACAAAGGCTTTCTCGCTCAAACCTTTAGCCACAGAAGCCGGCTCAATCAACAGACTCGAACTTCCACGGCTTAGCTTAACCGAACGAAAATTAAATCCATATTTAATAACTTAATATTAAACCATGGTTAATCTCCGAACCCGACCAAACCCATGGTCCCGGTTTAACATCAGTACTCCCTCGATTAAATTACTTTAATCCGCTCACTGATTAAACCACCCCAACCGGACACCACAGCTTAACCACATAAAAATATTATATGATTAAAACTGGGCCCCAAAGGCAAACTCCACCGAGCCAACAAACAAACCACAACAATCAATGGAGTAACACAAACAACCAACAGAAACGAAACAACTTACCGCGGAATCTCATTAAAGGCTCGAAGAGGATGATCCAAAACTCCATACCCAAACAATTGACTAACTCACATAATCAATTCAATTCAAATACTCATGCTTCTCAAAGCACCAAAAATTAAATTCAAAACCAATTTAATTTTTCTAACCCGTCCTAGAGCCGTAATTGCTCTGATACCAAATTGAAACGACCGCCCTCTTTTTTTTTTTTTTTAAATTAATTAATTAATTATTATTCCCATAAATAATAATTAATTTTCCCAATTCAATTAATAATGCAACTATCCATGCATTTTAATTGCTTAACTCCATAAATAAAATACCATACTTAAAACATTAAAAATATTTATCCGTAAGGATATTTGATCCATTGATCTTTCCAGAATACGACGACTTGAGTTGAGAGTCGAAGTTGGTCAGTATAGCCACCTTGGCTTTCATAGACATTTTCTGTTGTCTATAACGGTTCTCGATAAACGAGAATCCGGACTCGAGATCGTTAGATCATTTATCCTTCGGATTACTTAAACACACGAAATACATTATTTAACTCATAAATAAAATACTTTCGCATAACTCCTTAAAACCATAAAAAAATACGAATACAGAAAACACCAAAGTTAACTGTAAGAAAAAAAATATTCAACTTTATTATAAAAACACTTAAACAAAGACCCGACAAGCCTAGATCATCCCCTCTTCCTCGCCTCGATTCCACGGTCACAACTTTTCTTTCTCTGCATCAAACAAAAGAGATGCATAAGTATTTCGACAAATACTTAGTGAGGCAATCCTCCCGTCTACAAGCTATACACACAAGCGGGTTAAAATATTTAACATAGCTAAACACAAAAATACCGAAACAATCAACCATCTCAAGAAACGCTCGATCTAGATCCACCCGAGATCATACACGGCCTATTTCATGAAAACCACATCAAATAATTAAACCGCTTAGATAAGCTTACGGTCATGCACTCACCTTTAGCCACGTACGGAAATTCCTAAAACTTCCCGGAATGAATAGACTTCACTTCCTCAAATGCGTGCCTAACAATAAAACCAATAAGAACCTCAAAACACAAGATTGACTCACTTGAAACACCAGATCGATCGATCTAGGCTTAGATCGATCGATCCCAACTTGCGTGAACTTCTCAGATCGACCAAACAAGGCTAGATCGATCGATCCTGGCCAGATCGATCGATCCTGACCAGATCGATCGATCTACACCAGATCGACCAACACGATCACCTACACCACTTACGCGCCTCGAAACAAAACATGAATAAATCAACGACTAACCGTTGAAAGCTCAATCCCACCGTTGAAACTCAACCCCCAAAAGTCCTGAAGCTAACTTCAAAGTTTCAAGATGATCCAACGGTAGACGACCTCGCGATTGCCCTTTGAATCCACGTTGGTCCGGTTAGCGTCTTTGCAAACGATTTGCTAGGTCAAACGCCTGTTTCTTTTTCACCCACGAAACAGCTCTCCAACTTACTCTTCTTGCACACCACCACAGCAACCTCCGTCTCCTTTTTCCTTGAGACACTCACGCCCTAACACACACACAGCCACCAAGCTCTCCTTCTTTGACTCTCCCCCGCCCAAACACACAGGCACCAAGCTCTCCTTCTTTGGCTCTTCTACGCCCACACCCTCACACAAGAGCCTCCTCTCCTTGTCTCTACACAAAACTCCACACAAAACTCCACAAACTCTCTTCCTCTCACTCAAACTCTCCTTCTCTTCTTTTGCAGGTGAAGTGTCGGCAGCTGAAGGAGGAAGGAAAAAGGAGTTGCTGACTTGTGGAGAAAGTGGAGAAGAAAAAGGAATCCATAGGCTAGCTTGTAGGGTGGGGGTAACTCTAGGGAAATAGGTGCATAGGTGGGGAAAAAGAATGGAGGCTGCGGTGGAAATGAAGGTGGAATTGGTTGGTGCAACTGATTAAATTCAGTTTAAAACTTATTTAGAGTCTAGTCCCTGAACTTCTCAAAAGTTCACAAAGTGACCCTAAACTTCTCAATCGATCCCGCACACCCCTACGGGGAAAAATGCGGCGCAACTTCCAAAATACTCCGAAAATTCCCGAAAATACTATCCAGAGATTCTTTCCATAAATCCCGGATATAACTCCGCAAAATTCCAATTTCCGGACACACAGGCGCTAATTTAGGATTTGGGTCCCTGAATTCCCGAAAATTCACAAACTGACCCCAAACTCCTAAATTAGCTCCGAACACCCCCTTACGGGAAGAATGCGTGTAACTGCCAAATTACCTCAGAAATTCCCGGAATTAATTTTCCCAAAAAAATCTACGCATAAATCCCGGTTTTAATTTCCAAAATCAACATTTTTCGGAACACGGGTGTTACAATTCTCCCCCACTAACATAGATTCGTCCTCGAATCTAACGCCACAGTCCATCCGCAATGAACTCATCCACACAACTCATGGCACAGTGGTCACACTTGACCCTACTGGCCACACAGCCAGAACCGAGATCAAACACTATTGACCTCTGAGGTCTACATTCAGTCACTAGCTTAAGACTCTGGTCATAGATCATTGCTCACAACTCAAACTCATATCATAACACTCCAAGGCAACAAGTCCTATGAGCTCTAGGTATCAATACCACTCCGCTCTCAGGCCACTAAATCCTTATGAGCTCTCGGTATCAAACTCATGCCACTCCACTCTGGGCACTATAACCTTACGAGTTCTTGGTAAGCACGTACCACTCCACTCTGGGTTATACACCTTACGAGTTCTCGGCATCACACTCATACCACTCCACTCTGGAAGGTATAACTTTACGGATTCTCGGTATCACATAACATTCCACCCTAGGCTATATTCCTTACGAGTTCTAGGTATCACACTCATACCACTCAACTCTGGGTAGTATAACCTTCTGAGTCCTTGGTAATCACATACCACTCCACTCTGGGCTATATACCTTACGAGTTCCGGATATCACGCTCATACCTCTCAACTCTGGGAAGTATAACCTTACGGGTTCTCGATATCTCATACCACGCCACCCTAAGCTATATACCTTTGGAGTTCTGGGTATCAGGGAACAATCCATCCTCCCTAGAGTTGTACAAGACCAAAATGTCCTTGAGCAACCATGACCCAACATACGTCTATAAGCATTCCCGACTGAAATGACCTCTTGTGATCCGCATACGACCTCGCAAGGTAATACCGGCATCACACACATTCCAACCCGGAATAACATCTTTTCCATAACCACTACTCAGGTTATCCCACAACATACCCCGTCACTCAGGGTACCACATAACCTTTTCCGATTATAACTCAAGTTCTTAAATCCACATAAACTCTTTTCAGAACCTCATGTTTAGCTAAAACTCATGGCAACACTGACCATCAACAATAAGAACTACTCATCTTATTAATGAAAGGAAACATAATGTATTAATTGTTTACAACACCAAAACAAATACATAATGTTCAACAATCATAACTTGAAACTGGGAACCAACGATGAAAGCTCAAGCCTCTGATTGTTTCTCAAACCACTTCTTGAACCTTGCTTTCATCTTCGCCTCTGGTTCCCACGTCTCCTCCTCAACCCCGTCACAATCCCACAAGACCCTGATTATTGGAACTTTCTTCCTACGATCCTGCTTGATTCTCTTTTCGAGGATCCTTACCGGTCTTGCCTCTAAGGTCATATTAAGCTGAAGATCTGACGGAATCCTAGCTACGACCTCATCATCTTTATGCAAGCACTTCTTTAGCATTGACACATGGAAAACCTTGTGAAATGCTTGCATAACCTTGGGTAACTCCAACCGATACGCAACCGGTCCAACCCGCTCAACAATCCTGAACGGTCCCATATACCGCGAACTCAACTTAGTCTTCGGAATGGACCTATTAGGACCCCGCAACAAAGCCAACTTGAGCTACACCCTATCTCCCACCTCAAACTCGAGGTCTTTTCTCCTCTTATCGGCATAACTCTTTTGCCGATCTTGCGCTTCTTTCATGTTCAGCTTCAGAACCCGGATCTTCTCCGTAGTTTCCTGAACAAAATTTGCACCAAACATGCTCCTCTCCCCCACTTGGGTCCAGCATAATGGTGTACGACATGGCCTCCCATAGAGCGCCTCATATGGAACCATTCCAATACTCGCCTGGTAGCTATTGTTATAAGCAATCTCCACCAAGCTCAGGTAGTCCACCCAAAGACCACCCCAGTCAAGCACACACACACCTTAGCAAATCCTCGAGAGACTGGATGGTCCTCTCGGATTGCCCATATGTCTGCGGGTGATAGGCCATACTCATGTGTACCTTAGTACCCATCTCAGCCTGAAAGGCCTTCCAAAACACCGAAGTGAAACTTGGAATCACGGTCTGAGACTATACTCACAGGTATCCCATGAAGCCTCACAATCTCATTGACAAACTTCCTAGCCAACACCGCAGCTCCCTCGGTTTTCTTAATGGCCAGGAAATGTGCTGACTTGGTCAAACGATCAACAATGACCCAACTAGCATCCTTGGTCCGCGAGACGGGTAAGCCGACCACGAAATCCATCGTAATCATATCCCACTTCCACTCCGGAATGGGTAAACTCCACAACAACCCGCTCGGAACCTGACGCTCAGCCTTTACTAACTGGCACACATCGCAAGCCGCGACCCAGTTAGCCACGCCTCTCTTCATCCCGGCCCAATGATAATACCTTTTTAAGACCCGGTACATCTTGGTCGCCTCTGGATGAATCGAAACATACTCGCATGAGCCTCACTCAGGATCTCTCAACCGACCGGTTCCCTTGAGTCAACCCAAGAAACCGACTCTCCAACCGGTCCAAAGCCTCTTGGGGAAAGTACTTGGAGTTAAACCCCACCATAAAATCCTCCCAAGACAACTCTGCTTGGACCCTCCGGGCCGCAACACCTCTCCACCAGAGATGTGCGTCACCCTCTAGATAGTGGACTGTGAGATCCACTCGATATCTCGCTGGACACTTGATCGAACGGAAATTCCGTTCCATCCGCATCCTCCACTCATCTGCCTCTTCAGGCTCGGCACCACCCTGAAAGAAACTCGTGCCAATCCTCTGCAGCTGCTCCATCATTTTGAGGTATGATGGATGCTCTTCCGCAACCACAACCCTCGGCTGCACCTCAACTACCGGTGGTTCCACTGGAGCCTGAACTGATACCATTCCGGTAACCGCTCCTAAAACAAGGCCAAGAAGTTCGCAATGGGATCCTCTGGGACCGGAGCTACACCTGCTGCCACACCCGCAGCACCTGCAGGAACTCCAGCAACACCGGCGCTAACACCGGCCACACCCTCCGTCCCATCCTGATCCGTATGCGAGTTCCCGCCCTGCTCAACCGTAACACTTGGTGTCACACTCTCCTCAACCACCGGAGTCCTCGCGTTCCTCCGACCGCGACCTCTACCTCTTTTAGCCATCGCAGCCAAACAAAGGCTTTCTCGCTCAAACCTTTAGCCACAGAAGCCGGCTCAATCAACAGACTCGAACTTCCACGGCTTAGCTTAACCGAACGAAAATTAAATCCATATTTAATAACTTAATATTAAACCATGGTTAATCTCCGAACCCGACCAAACCCATGGTCCCGGTTTAACATCAGTACTCCCTCGATTAAATTACTTTAATCCGCTCACTGATTAAACCACCCCAACCGGACACCACAGCTTAACCACATAAAAATATTATATGATTAAAACTGGGCCCCAAAGGCAAACTCCACCGAGCCAACAAACAAACCACAACAATCAATGGAGTAACACAAACAACCAACAGAAACGAAACAACTTACCGCGGAATCTCATTAAAGGCTCGAAGAGGATGATCCAAAACTCCATACCCAAACAATTGACTAACTCACATAATCAATTCAATTCAAATACTCATGCTTCTCAAAGCACCAAAAATTAAATTCAAAACCAATTTAATTTTTCTAACCCGTCCTAGAGCCGTAATTGCTCTGATACCAAATTGAAACGACCGCCCTCTTTTTTTTTTTTTTTAAATTAATTAATTAATTATTATTCCCATAAATAATAATTAATTTTCCCAATTCAATTAATAATGCAACTATCCATGCATTTTAATTGCTTAACTCCATAAATAAAATACCATACTTAAAACATTAAAAATATTTATCCGTAAGGATATTTGATCCATTGATCTTTCCAGAATACGACGACTTGAGTTGAGAGTCGAAGTTGGTCAGTATAGCCACCTTGGCTTTCATAGACATTTTCTGTTGTCTATAACGGTTCTCGATAAACGAGAATCCGGACTCGAGATCGTTAGATCATTTATCCTTCGGATTACTTAAACACACGAAATACATTATTTAACTCATAAATAAAATACTTTCGCATAACTCCTTAAAACCATAAAAAAATACGAATACAGAAAACACCAAAGTTAACTGTAAGAAAAAAAATATTCAACTTTATTATAAAAACACTTAAACAAAGACCCGACAAGCCTAGATCATCCCCTCTTCCTCGCCTCGATTCCACGGTCACAACTTTTCTTTCTCTGCATCAAACAAAAGAGATGCATAAGTATTTCGACAAATACTTAGTGAGGCAATCCTCCCGTCTACAAGCTATACACACAAGCGGGTTAAAATATTTAACATAGCTAAACACAAAAATACCGAAACAATCAACCATCTCAAGAAACGCTCGATCTAGATCCACCCGAGATCATACACGGCCTATTTCATGAAAACCACATCAAATAATTAAACCGCTTAGATAAGCTTACGGTCATGCACTCACCTTTAGCCACGTACGGAAATTCCTAAAACTTCCCGGAATGAATAGACTTCACTTCCTCAAATGCGTGCCTAACAATAAAACCAATAAGAACCTCAAAACACAAGATTGACTCACTTGAAACACCAGATCGATCGATCTAGGCTTAGATCGATCGATCCCAACTTGCGTGAACTTCTCAGATCGACCAAACAAGGCTAGATCGATCGATCCTGGCCAGATCGATCGATCCTGACCAGATCGATCGATCTACACCAGATCGACCAACACGATCACCTACACCACTTACGCGCCTCGAAACAAAACATGAATAAATCAACGACTAACCGTTGAAAGCTCAATCCCACCGTTGAAACTCAACCCCCAAAAGTCCTGAAGCTAACTTCAAAGTTTCAAGATGATCCAACGGTAGACGACCTCGCGATTGCCCTTTGAATCCACGTTGGTCCGGTTAGCGTCTTTGCAAACGATTTGCTAGGTCAAACGCCTGTTTCTTTTTCACCCACGAAACAGCTCTCCAACTTACTCTTCTTGCACACCACCACAGCAACCTCCGTCTCCTTTTTCCTTGAGACACTCACGCCCTAACACACACACAGCCACCAAGCTCTCCTTCTTTGACTCTCCCCCGCCCAAACACACAGGCACCAAGCTCTCCTTCTTTGGCTCTTCTACGCCCACACCCTCACACAAGAGCCTCCTCTCCTTGTCTCTACACAAAACTCCACACAAAACTCCACAAACTCTCTTCCTCTCACTCAAACTCTCCTTCTCTTCTTTTGCAGGTGAAGTGTCGGCAGCTGAAGGAGGAAGGAAAAAGGAGTTGCTGACTTGTGGAGAAAGTGGAGAAGAAAAAGGAATCCATAGGCTAGCTTGTAGGGTGGGGGTAACTCTAGGGAAATAGGTGCATAGGTGGGGAAAAAGAATGGAGGCTGCGGTGGAAATGAAGGTGGAATTGGTTGGTGCAACTGATTAAATTCAGTTTAAAACTTATTTAGAGTCTAGTCCCTGAACTTCTCAAAAGTTCACAAAGTGACCCTAAACTTCTCAATCGATCCCGCACACCCCTACGGGGAAAAATGCGGCGCAACTTCCAAAATACTCCGAAAATTCCCGAAAATACTATCCAGAGATTCTTTCCATAAATCCCGGATATAACTCCGCAAAATTCCAATTTCCAGACACACAGGCGCTAATTTAGGATTTGGGTCCCTGAATTCCCGAAAATTCACAAACTGACCCCAAACTCCTAAATTAGCTCCGAACACCCCCTTACGGGAAGAATGCGTGTAACTGCCAAATTACCTCAGAAATTCCCGGAATTAATTTTCCCAAAAAAATCTACGCATAAATCCCGGTTTTAATTTCCAAAATCAACATTTTTCGGAACACGGGTGTTACAATAAGTTTAATACATTTGCAGTAATGGAAAAATAAGTCTATGATAAAAAATAAGTCTGTCACGACGTTAATAAATCTGTGATAATTTTGTAAGTCTAATAAATCTGTAATAATGGAAAAATAAATCTGTGATAAAAATAAGTCTGTCATGACGTTTATAAATCTGTGATAACTTGGTAAATCTAATAAATATGCAGTAATGAAAAAACAAGTCTATGATAAAAATGAGTCTGTCATGACGTTAATAAATCTGTGATAACTTAGTAAGTCTAATAAATCTTCAGTAATGGGAAAATGAGTCTATGATAAAAATAAGTCTGTCATGACGTTAATAAATCTGTGATAACTTGGTAATTAATTTAAAATATTTATACACCAGAATAATTAAATAAAATTCAGCAAACAACCATTAAAGTATGATATTAATTTTAGCAATTTTCAAGAATTTAATAATAGTTCAAACGCCAAAATTAAAATAAAAACACACAACCACGGAAAGTAATTTCTAACACAAAAATTAAGCCGGGAACTCCTGTAAGTCAAGTCCGACCACGGTACTGCACTCACCTTAGACAAAAGTAAAAAATTTCGCGATAAAATTATGCAATTTTTTTGAATTCCTCGGGACGAATACACCTTAGATTTCCCAAACGCAAGATCGTAACGAGAGAGAGAGCCCATTTCTTCTCACTCACGTCAGCCACGAACTCCCACCAAAGATCAGTCCAAGCCACACCATCCACACCACAACAACTTAGCCCTTCCTCTCACGCCACACTCTAACAACTCAGTCTTCTCTACTCTCACGCACCACAAACCAAACAACTCAGCCACAAAACTCACACTCTTTGCTTGCTCAAGGCGAAGAAGGACTTTGAGGTAGAGTCCGAGATATAAATAAAATATCGAGAGCTGACAACAAGAGGATTAAGCTAGAAGAGGTTGTCAAAAAACACCAGAAGACAAAGAATGACGAAGGATTTCGACATCTGGACAAAAAGAAAGATATGAATACTGAGATGGGAAGAAGGCAGTAGAGATTTTACTAGAGATTGAAAATTATGGTAGATGAGATTATGAAGACATGAAAGAAAAGAAACGGCAAAAACTAAACAACTTCATAAAATAGAATCCGAGTTAGAAATTATAAAACAAACATGTATTAGATATCACATAGTGGTTAGATAAACAAACGACATGATAAAATATAAAAGATATTGTACGTAATCCAAATTTTTAATATGTTAATAATAATATTGTAATATAAAAATTTAAATTAATTTATTCATGTTCAAAAACTTATGTAATTCACACTTTTTTCTAACAAAACATATTTTCTACTTATTTCGGAAAATAATTTTTAAAAATATCATTAACAATAAATTTTTAATGGGCAATTCTCAAAAATAGCACAAAATAAAGTTTTTGTGACATTTTTAGCTCATATTTTCATTTAAGACACAATTAGCATTTTTATTAAAGGGTCTCATATTTTTAAGGTTTAGGATTTAGGGTTTAGGGTTTAGAAAACCCTAAACCCTAAGTCCTAAACCCTAAATTGTACCCTCTACCCCCTAAAAACTATACCCTAAATTCTAATATAGTCAACCCAAACAAAAAAAATAAATTATGAACTTCATAAAATGCTATTTTTGTACTAAATAAAAATGTGAGCTATTTGTGGAACAAAAACTTGTTTTTGTGCTATTTGAGGGAATTTCTCATTTTTAATTTGATGGAAAGGTCGTAGTTCAGTTTTATATAATTAAACCCTTATTTAATTAAAATTAATGACGTGGTGGCTAGCTTTGTATGGATAACTTGGCAAAGGCAAAAAGAGACCAAATTATTTGAAGCAGAAATGTCGATTGAGCTCAGCGTTCTCGGACCTCTCGCCGGCCGGAGTTTCGCAATCACCGGAAAACCAAAGCTTACGTTTCCTCAACCAACAAATCTCCGTCTTCTCCGTCTCTCACTCCCACTTTCTCTCCCCCAATTCTCTTCTTCTTCCTCCTCTCGTCTCACTTCGCCTAGTCAGTTCTTCTCTTTCTCCCTTCAATTTCAAATTTATCTTCTTCATCTTTCAAATTCGCCATTATTTCAATAAAAACTTATGTCTTCAATTTTTTTTTTTTCTTTCCAGTTGTATTCACTGCACAAGAGAGTAACTTAAGTGTATCGAATGAAAACGAAACAAGTGAATGGATAATGCAAGGTACGTTAATTTCAGATTTGTATTTGAATTTTTTTTTAGATTTGTTTCATATTTGTAAGATGATGATGATGATGGTAATTTTTTTTTTTTTTTTTTTTTTTGGAATTGGTGATAGATTTTTATACATTGAGGAAAGATGTTGAAATAGCAACAGTTCGTGTTGAAGAGATTAGAGCTTCAGCTAATTTACAGCAAATAGAATCAGAAATTGCAAATTTGGAATCAAAAGCGTCTGATACTTCGTTTTGGGATGATCGTGTTAAAGCTCAAGAAACGCTTTCGGCTTTAAACGATCTTAAAGATCGAATGCGATTACTTTCTGAATTCAAATCAATGGTATGTTTCATCATCTTTTATGTTATGATGTTACAGATTCTAAGTTTTATGTTATGATGTTACAGATTCTAAGTTTATGTTCTGATGTTACAGATTCTAAGTTTTATGTTATGATGTTACAGATTCTAAGTTTATGTTCTGATGTTACAGATTCTAAGTTTATGTTCTGATGTTACAGATTCTAAGTTTATGTTATGATGTTACAGATTCTAAGTTTTATGTTATGATGTTACAGATTCTAAGTTTTATGTTATGATGTTACAGATTCTAAGTTTTATGTTATGATGTTACAGATTCTAAGTTTTATGTTATGATGTTACAGATTTTAAGTTTATGTTCTGATGTTACAGATTCAAAGTTTATGTTATGATGTTACAGATTCTAAGTTTTATGTTATGATGTTACAGATTCTAAGTTTTATGTTATTATGTTTGTTGAGTGACTGTTTTGAGATAATGTGTTTGAGGTAGGTTGAAGATGCGGAAACGATTGTTAAATTAACAGAAGAGATGGATTCTACTGATGTTAGCTTACTTGAAGAAGCTATGGGAATTATCAAGGAGTTGAATAAATCTTTGGATCGGTTTGAGTTAACTCAGCTTTTGTCAGGACCTTATGATAAAGAAGGTGCTGTAGTCTATATTACGGCTGGAGCTGGAGGAACAGATGCACAGGTTATTACTGTTTACGCAATTCCGATTTTTTATACTTTCTTGGAGACCTCTTTCATGAGTTTATAAGCTTATAGAATGACTTCATATCATCAAAGAGATGATCATGTAGTGTTTGAGTGCTCAACTTATAATTTTCATAAGGAAGATAGCTAGAACAACAATGTATTATCATAGTTTGCATTATCATATTTTCATGAGAAAGATTAGCTAGAACTAAGAATGCATTATCATATTTTCGTGAGGAGGAACAGATGCACAGGTTATTACTGCTTACGCAATTTCGTTTTTGTTGGACTTTCTAAAGGTGTTAATGAAGTCAGATATATTCTTGGAGAATCCTTTCATGAGTTTTTTGAAAGCCTATAGAATGACCTCATATCAAAGAAATGATCTTATAGTGTTCTGTGTTTAACTAAGGATGCATTTGGTTTTGTATAGAAGCCATGAAAATGCAGTAATTGGTATATGAAAATTTTCTTAGAGGCTTATGTGTGATGTTAATTGAGCTCGTGTAAAAATTTTGATAACTTCCAGTGCAGGATTGGGCCGATATGTTGCTTAGGATGTATATGAGATGGGGAGAGAAGCAACGGTACAAGACAAAAGTTGTTGAAATGTCAGCTGGAGAAGAAGCAGGGATTAAGTCCGCGACCCTTGAAATTGAAGGGCGGTATGCATATGGTTACCTTTCGGGAGAGAAAGGAACTCATAGGATTGTCCGACAATCACCATTCAATTCGAAAGGACTTAGACAGGTAAAATAAACTGCTCCATACCAAAATTGCATGCAATGAATTCATGAAATTTCAGAACATTGTGTTGACATCTATGGTAATAGCAGTTTATTGCCTGATCAATTGGTATCTTACTATATCCTTTTAGTGTTTATTTTTGAGGGAATTAGCGTCTTTCCTCACTTTCAAGGTCTGTGAACTCCTAAAGCATATGTCCTTGTGCTTGTCTGCTATACACTTATGTTGATATTGCACGCAGACAAGCTTTTCTGGTGTGGAAGTGATGCCGCTTCTGCCTGAGGAAGCCGTGGGAGTTGAAATACCAGAGGAGGACCTCGACATTAGTTTCACGAGGGCAGGAGGAAAAGGAGGACAGAACGTTAACAAGGTCGAAACAGCTGTTCGGATTACTCACATCCCTACTGGTGTAGCTGTCCGTTGCACAGGTTTGTCTATCATCTCCACAAATTTACTCTAAGTTGGTCTAAAAAAACGGCCTGCAGTGAAAAACCGGTATGATCCATCGCTCTCTACATGTTATTGAAGTATCAGAACTCAATGTGGTAGTTGATAACAATCCTTAGGGCTTCAAAGTAGATATGTTCTTCTCCTTGTAATTCCCTTTTCATGTTGGATATTGCAGAGGAGAGAAGTCAACTGGCGAATAAGACGAGAGCTCTGAGCCGACTAAAGGCGAAACTGTTAGTGATTGCAGAGGAGCAACGTGCGACTGAAATCAAAGAAATAAGAGGAGATGTAGTGAAAGCTGAGTGGGGACAGCAGATTCGGAACTACGTGTTTCATCCGTACAAACTGGTTAAGGATGTTCGAACAAGTCATGAAACTTCTGATATCACATCTGTAATGGATGGTGACTTGGATCCTTTCATCAAAGCTTACCTTAAGCATAAGTACACCTTAGCCATGGCTTCTACTGTAGCCAATTAGAATGCTGATAGGCTTCTTCCTTTTTTTTTTTTTAATTTCTCTCATTAGATAGAATCATCTCAGATAAGCCTCATGTGAGCCCAAATCTTGGTATTCAACAGATAAGCCTAATGTGAGTCAAATCTATTTGTCTGTTACAACAGTGGTGAATCCAAATGTAAACAAAGTAATTATATTTTTGTGTAAACAGATAAGCCCATAATTTTTATGCTACTTGAATTAAATCATTAGGGAAACGAGCACCGTTCCTCTTTATTTTTTTAACCCAAACCAAATAAACTATAGAAGAAGATTAGTTCATCATCACCAGCTCTTCTCTTAAATCTCACATGCGAGATCGTATACAAGATTCAATATAAATCTCTGTAAACAATGATAGCAGATATCTATACTAATAAAGAGTTTGTTACAGATATTTGTAAAACTAAAATATCTTATTTTTCATTTCTTCTCTCTCGCACATGCTTGCTTTCTACCTCATGTATACTCTTCGGAGTTTCTCATCTTTCCATGTAGGATGTCCACCTTTTAATCAAACATAATTTACAATATTCATTGAATTGATGTTTATTTTTATATATAATAAATCTAACAACATTTATTTACAAAAAAATAAGTAAAATGAGTAGCAAATAAAAACTTAACGTGATAAATAAATTTAATAAGAATGAATTAAAATTGGGAAAATCCCATAAAAAACCTTCAAAGTGGCACTCACTTCCACTTTAAACCTTGGAGGTATTTCACTTCCACTTTAAACCTCCAAAGTGAAACATTTTCCATTTTAAACCTCCAATGTGGCGTTTTGGTGCACATCGAAATTTCCGATCTCAGAACAGTATTTTCCGGTGACGAAACAGTAACTCCGTTAATACTTTAATCCACATGTTTATTTGTTTTGTTTTTTTTCAATTAAAACGTAAATTTTTATCTAATTTAAATTAATTAGATTAAATCTATTATTTTGTAATAATTTAAATAATTAAATACAATTAACTAACTAAAATCAAAATTAGAAACCCAGAATCAATTTTGGGCTTAGGGTTGTCGATCGTTCTTCAGAGACGAAAGAATTCAGAAAGAGAAGACTGAAGATTGAAGAAGGAGGTTCATCCAATTAATTTAAATTAGATAAAAATTACGTTTTAGTTGAAAAAAACAAAAGAAATAAACATGTGGGTTAAAGTATTAACGGAGTTACTGTTCCGTCACCGGAAAATACTGTTCCGAGATCGGAAATTTTGATGTGCACCAGAACGCCACATTGGAGGTTTAAAATGGAAAATGTATCACTTTAGGGGTTTAAAATGGAAGTGTAATACCTCCAAGGTTTAAAGTGGAAGTGAGTGCCACTTTGGAGGTTTTTTATGGGATTTTCCCAATTAAAATTATAATGTCTATAATTTTTAGTTTCTTTCATAAGTCCATTGATAACAAAGAAATAGTAACTATGATTAGTTGATTCATATAGACAATACAAAAAAGAAAGAAAAAATATCTCTATAAACTAAAATGAAATGAACTGGATGTGCAAAATCAGCGCATCGCGCAAACAAATGTCTAATAACATTATAACAATAATCCCTCCAAAACAAGGGAAGCCGGTTGTCTCCTCTGTTGTCTTATTAGTGTGACTGCAAGAGGCCCATCAGGAGTATTTGCTTCAGAATGAGTCTGAGCTAACATGTTAAAAAACTTTTAACTCAAAATTATCTACATAAACCAGATATTAGAGTCAAAGTGTCTAACCATTCTCGTTTTTTCTTCCTCGGTTAAGGTTCCCAACAATCAGTGTTTCATGAAAACCAAGACTGATCGAAAATCGTTCTAAACAAAACAAATCCAAAATTGAAAATAAAAAAATAGAAATCTCATATCAAACAGGAATGTACAATCCAGATTAATCAACATGAGTTGTCTTTCGTAAATCCAGGGAGAAGATATCATGTTGAGAACCAGCATTAAAACCTGATAAACTTGCTACAAAACAATAAACCAAAATTAGCTCAATTTAAAACATGGATAACTGCCATCTATCTCATCCACCAAAGTGTCCCCTTCCCAAATCTAGTGATATATATATATATATATATATATATATATATATATATATATATATATATATATATATATATATATATATATATATATATGAAACGACCGCATCGGTTTTTTTAACAAGTAATTGATATTCCAGTAAATATTAATTAAAAGAAAAACCAAGATTTAGTGACTTCAGTTAAATCACCAAATAATAATTCAATAAAACTCTAGATTTAATTAAATCAATTATATCACCAAATAATAATTATAAATTATTTGAACCTCAATTAAATCTCAACAAAACTTTCAAAAATATTCAAATCTAATTTATATAAAAAAATCGCTTTAAACGTCGGGCTTAACTTTAATAAATTCCACATAACAATATTAATCAAGAAACTACCAAGTTAATTTACAACAAGAAGCCCATAAATTAATTCAAAAATTAAAACATGATTTAATTATCAAAGTTAACCATGCAAATTCATCAAATAACTCCAAAAATAATCTGAAAATAATAAAAATAATTTAACCATTTTCTATCATGAATTTTAAGCTCCAAAAAAACCCTGAACATAAATCGCAACACAATTCAACACGTGAACTACAAGTATAAAATTCGACAATCAAAAACCTCAAAACAGGTCCTAGATCATCCTACTCTCCTCGCCATTATTCCACGTTCACATCTTTTCTTTTCCTGCACCATAACGAAGATATGCATAAGTATTTCAATAAATACTTAGTGGATGATCCTCCCATCTAAGAGATATACACACAAACGATTAAAACATATCGACAAAGTTAAACAAGAGAAACCGAACCAACAATCAACCAACTCAAGAATACTCGATCTGGATCCATCAAAAATCAGCCTACACATCATGAAAACAAGACAATCAATCCTAGTCGCTCATGGTCACGCACTCACCTCAGATTAAAGATGATTTTCAGACGAGGTAAACAACAACACAAGCCAGCTATGACTTCCTCCTCCCTTAAAGCCAAGCACAACCAATTAGAATGCTTTTTTTTTGTTCTCTCATTAGATAGAATTATCTCATATAAGCCTAATGTGAGTCAAATCTTTGGTATCCAACAGATAAGCCTAATGTGAGTCAAATTTGTTTGTATCTGTTACAACAATGGTGAATCCAAATGTAAACAAAGTAATTATTCCTTCTCAAGTTCTTCAAATTAACTTCTCTAGTCAACAAAGGTACAACATGATTCATAGTTCCCATTCGTAATATGCTATTGATACTCTGTTAACCACTAACTTCAAGTCTAATGTCTCTTTAATAGACTTTAAAAGCTGACATTTAGGGTCTGACTGGTTTGAATGCATCGGTTGCGGTTGCAGGTGCGGAAGTTTGTGGAAACAGATGGTTGCAGTTAAAAGCGGCAATTTATACAATTATTTTAAAAAATTAAAAACAGGTGCGTTTGCGAGAAATGTCTGACTGGATGGATGACAACGGTTGTGATAGCAGTTTAACATAAAATATATTAATCATATATAGTTTCAATAGTAACAAAAAAAATAGATATAATAAATTTTAAAGAATATAGTTTTCAATAAATTATAGAATAAGTAACTAAAATTATTTGTTTTAAGAGGTTTGAAACATTTTTTATTTCTTCCTCCCGAGTTGAGACCCATCATTCAGATAGAAGGGATAAATAATATTTTTAATATATCTAATTTCTATAGGTACACAAAAATTGTATTAATAAAATAAAAAATATAAAATATGGTTTTAAATAAATTCTAGAATAACTAACTAAAATTATTTTTTAAGTGGTTTGAAACATTTTTAGTTTATAAAAAAAAAGTTTTACTTACAAATATATATTTAGTTTAGAGAATACATATATAAAGCATTTAAAATTTAAATAAGCTAATATTTGATAAAATAATTTTTATTTAAAAAAAAAAAAATTTCTGATATTTCATAAATTTTTATTAGTATTATAGATTAAAGAACAACTTTAACCAACCGTAACCGCCCACAGCCGTAAACGTTAACTGGAAAGAGTTTTTGAAATCTAGCGATTTTAAGCGGTTTGCAGCGATTTTTAACGATTTGTATGATTGTTCTTAAACACTTGTAACCGTAACCGTTCTCCGGTGGACCAATCAAGCTTTTAATAGTTCGTTAATGATTATTTGATCGCTTACCCATGGAATCTAAAACACTACTACCCTCTGATTCATTATACCCCAATGATATGTTTGGTTTTTCATCATTTCTAACCTTAGGTTTCATAGGCGTTTTGTTAGCTTTTGAGTCGTTTTCAGGATGCATTGCTTCGGATAGGAGTGATTTTTGATCGCCAAGTGCAAACTAGAGCTAAAGACCAAAGGGGAGCTGAATTTGAAGGTTTGATGCCTTAGCAACACTCAACCTTAACTGCCTCATTTCCGGACATCTAGATCGGACGATCTACCAAGGGATCGGACGATCCATGATCCATGCAGATCGTCCGATCTGCATCCAGATCGGACGATCTGAAGCCGCGACATCTTCACCACCTTTTCCTTGATTTCGGGACTTTTGTAAGGCTTTATGTAGTGGGATTTTTCTGGGGTTTGGGGGATCCGTCCATTAACCTAATTGGAGAGCAGCCACCTCCTGTAAGCCCTTGGAGGCAGATTTCTCATCCTTGAATCTTTAGAGAAGATTTCTAAACTCTATCTTTGTTTCTGTTTTCTTTTGTAATTGAATCATGTCTTTCATCTTATCTAAGCTCTGTTTTAGCTCTGTTATGTGTGAGTAGTTCTTTGTTAGATTTTAGGGGTTTATTCTGAGGATTCTCTAGCCAAATCTAAGGCAAATAGGGTTCTAAATTCAATCTATTGTCTTCATCTATTGTTGAAATCTAATGCTTACGTTTCTTTGGCAAATTAACTTATGAAATGAAGTTTAATCTACATTCCAAAAGCTTGTAGGTTGCTAGACAGCTTGGTAGATGAACGAATAGCCTAATACCTGCGAAAGTTGAGTCATTAGGATTCGTGAGCTTATCAAATCTGGTTGTTATTGCTGTTCTAAGATTGTTAAGCTCAAGCGAAAGCTTAGGTGCTTAAGTCGTTAGAATTTAGCGATTGATACCACGAAAGTGGGTCTATTGGTGTTTTCTATTTGAGCTTAAGGCATGTGCAAAATCTTGCCCTGAATAGTCCTTAAAATTTGGTGGTAGTTGAATCCCTCAAGAGCCCCTAAAGTCTAGCACCTTTCATTTAATTGTTATATCGTATTGTTCACTCACTTGTTCTTACTTTTACATTGATAAACCACAAAGCAATATCTCATCACATCTTAGCTTAGTTTGAATTTCTATGTTTCGTAGTGTAATCCTTGGTTCCTGTGGATTCGACCCCGTAATACTACTGTGATTGATTGTTCACTTGCGGTCTTATTTTTGGGTTTAAAACTCTGTGTATCAAGTTTTTGGCGCCGTTGCCGGGGACCAATTGCGTTACCTTCGAATCCGAATTTTCAATTAAGTCTAAGATATTTTACTAATTTCGTTTTTCTCTTATCTTTTTGTTGCGTTTCAGGTGCATGCAAAGGAGAAGTAACCGAACTGAACCTCTAGTGCATTGCACCAATACTCAACTAAGAGACCTTGAGCGTACGAACCGCGCTACCAAAGCTAGAAGAAGATCATCAGCTATGGAAGACCCTCCAGCGGACGAACAGCAAAACTTACAAGCGCAGCAAGCTGCGATGCTGGAGCAGATGCAGCAGATGCAGAGACAGATGGAGCAGATGAGAGTACAGCACGCACAGCAACTCGCCCAGCGAGCTATTGGAGACAATGACACGCCTCATGCGTTCTATCAAAACCGGGCAGCCATCTGTCCTCCAGAGCCTCAACGTCAGGATTTTGAGATCAAACCTCAAATGATTGCATTGGTTAAACAGCATCTCTTCCATGGGTTACCAGCTGAAAACCCAATGGACCACGTGGAGAACTTCGAGGAAATATGCAGCACTACTAAATCTAATGGAGTTCCCGCCGACTATCTCAAGTGCAAACTTTTCCGTCACTCCCTAGCGGATAAAGCAAGTAGGTGGCTCAAATCTTTGCAACCGGGTTCCCTCACCACTTGGCCTCAAGTTCGAGCAAGCTTCTTAGATAACTTCTACACCAAATCCAAGACTGCAGCGTTGAGAAACAAGATCACTACTTTTACCCAGCAGAGTGGAGAACCATTTGGTGAATCATGGGAGAGACTAAAGGAGTACCGTAGAGAATGCCCTCACCACGGGTATTCGGATGAACAAATTCTTAACATCTTTTATGATGGGGTCTCATGGGATTACAAAACCGCACTCAATTCATCCAGCAATGGAGACTTCATGACTCAGAGCATTGATGGAGCCTACAAGTTGATCGAGAATATGGCTGCAAGTTCCAACAGCCGTAGCATGGAGTATGACCGTTCTAAGAGAGTAGACAGTGTGGCTTCACCATCAGTTGAGGAGCTAGCAGCACAAGTGACTCGCTATATGCAGACAAACCAGAAGAAGGTTCATTTTCTCGAAAATGATGTGGATGCAATACACTATAGCGTGGATTCTGGGGTTCCAGTCGAGGAGTTTCAAGAAGTTAACTATGTTGGTGGCCAAGGTTTTACCCAAAACAGGGGTTTTAACCCCAACTACAGAAGCCATCCGAATCTCTCCTATAGAAGTAGCAATGTTGCAAACCCTGAAGATCAAGTCTATCCACAGCAACAGCAATCCAAGGTTCCACATTTTCAAGGCCAAGCATTCGGGAATAACCAAACCATTGGTGGGAATCCTCAAACTTTTGTAGGACAATCAAGCTCGTCCAATCCACCTTATAGGAAGCCTTTCTCTCAAGGTCCACAACAAGCACAGTTCAATCCGAATCAGGGAAACTTTCAGCAAAGACCTTTTGGATCTAACTTTCAAGCAACCCCTCCATTCAAGCAGAGCAACCCCGATGACGAATTGAGGGCTATGATGCAACAAATGCTTGCCAACCAGCAAAAGGGCTCTAACGATATGAATACAAAGATGGATAACATGTATTCGGAGCTCAACGGGAAATTCGAGGCTGTCTCGACACACTTGAAGCTGCTGGATACTCAGGTGACTCAAACCGCTGAAGCAGTTAAGAGGCAACAAGGTACACTCCCAGCCAAAGGAGAACAAAATCCTAGGAAGGACAAGGACATTGCAAATGTATACGCCGTTTCTTCAGAAGATGTGGATGTAATCACCACCAGAAGCGGAAAGACAATCCACCCCACGACAAGCAGAAGTAAAACGATGAATGCTGGAAACAATCCTTCTGAAGAACCTGAAAGACCGTCCGATCTGGATGAAGATCGGACGTTCCCTAAGTTATCAGATCGTCCGACCCACCATGGAACGCCCGATCTGGAAAACGCAAGATCGGACGAGCCAAGAGAAGATCGTCCGATCCCTAGTCTTGAACAGTCTCGAGTCTACAAGCCACGAGTCCCATATCCAGTTCCGCCTAAGAAATCACAAAAGGATTTAGAGGAGGCCAAATGCAAGGAAATTCTGAACGACCTGACGGTGAAACTCCCACTTGTGGATGCTATTCACATGATTCCGGCACTCAGACGGTACATGAAAACCTTGGTGACTACCAAGATGACCGAGCAGGAGGATTACGTCAAAATCACAAAGAACTGCAGTGCCCTGTTCCAAAACAGAGTCATCAATAAGCTCGGAGATCCAGGACGTTTCGTTTTAAACGTGAAGCTGGGACATATCACTTTTCCCCATTCCTTATGCGATCTCGGCTCAAGCGTCAACCTAATGCCATACTCAGTGGCAAAGAGTCTTGGGTATACTCAGTTCAAACCAACCAAAATTTCACTTGTCTTCGCTGACCGTTCTGTCAAACTTCCTGTAGGTATTTTGGAAGACCTACTTGTCAACATCGACGACGTCCTCGTACCTGCAGATTTCGTTGTCCTCGAATTGGACCAAGAACCAAAGGATCCCCTCATCTTAGGGAGACCGTTTCTATGCACAGCTGGAGCGATGATAGACGTTCGTCATGGACGAATAGATCTCCACCTGGGAGATATAACAATGAAATTCGAAATGAATAGGCTGCTGAAGAAACCAATGCTCGAAGGAGAGACCTTCGAAATCAACGAATACGAGGAAATCACCGAAGAAGTAGCTAATGAGATCTTATCTGAAGATCCGTTGGAGATAGCTTTGACAAAAGCTCAAGGGGAAGAAGGTTTTCTGAGCAATGAGACTCATGAATACACAAAGATACTGCAATCGGGCTACGTTTATGGTAAACTTGTCGCTTACTTGGACTTGGAAGCCGATGCAGCAAACACCTCAACCCTTTCCTCCAGCACGCCGGACAACAACCCGTGGAGCGAGCTGAAGGCTCCGAAGGTTGAACTTAAAACCCTCCCAGCTGGGTTATGGTACGCTTTTCTCGGACCCAATTCCACTTATCCTATGATCATTAATGCATCTTTGAACAATGCTGAAACTGCATTACTGCTTTGTGAACTTAGGAAATACCGAAAAGCATTAGGATATTCTTTAGAAGATATTCCTGGGATTTCACGAGATTTATGCATGCACAAGATACATCTAGAAGATGAATCTATGACTTCTATCGAACATCAGAGGAGGTTAAACCCGAATCTAAAAGATGTCGTTAAGAAAGAGATAATGAAACTTCTAGATGCAGGAATTATTTACGCTATCTCCGATAGCACTTGGGTGAGCCCTGTACATGTAGTCCCTAAGAAAGGTGGGGTAACAGTCATTAAAAGCGACAAAAACGAACTAATCCCCACTAGAACTGTTACGGGCCATAGAATGTGTATTGATTACAGAAAGTTAAATGCAGCAACTAGGAAAGATCATTTTCCTTTGCCTTTTATTGATCAAATGCTTGAAAGATTGGCTAACCATGCTTACTACTGCTTTTTAGATGGTTATTCAGGTTTCTTTCAGATTCCTATCCACCCAGATGACCAAGAGAAGACCACGTTCACATGCCCTTATGGAACGTTCGCTTACAGAAGGATGCCATTCGGTCTCTGCAATGCCCCAGCAACGTTTCAACGTTGCATGATGTCGATCTTCACGGACCTTATTGAGGACATCATGGAAGTTTTTATGGACGACTTCTCTGTCTATGGCTCATCCTTTTCTACTTGTTTGTCCAATTTGTGCAGGGTCCTTCAAAGATGTGAAGAGAAAAACTTGGTGCTCAATTGGGAAAAGTGTCATTTCATGGTTCAAGATGGTATAGTACTTGGGCACAAGATTTCAGAAAAAGGAATAGAGGTCGATAAGGCTAAGATAGAAGTCATGTCAAATCTGCAGCCACCCAACTCAGTGAAAGGTGTGCGAAGCTTTCTAGGACATGCTGGGTTCTATAGACGTTTCATAAAAGACTTCTCCAAGATTGCTAGACCGCTCACTCAGCTCTTATGCAAGGATTCAAAGTTTGACTTCGACAACTCTTGTTTAGAAGCTTTCCACACCATCAAGGAAGCTCTTGTGAGTGCACCAATCGTACAACCACCGGATTGGGGACTACCTTTCGAGATAATGACGGATGCAAGCGATTATGCTGTAGGCGCTGTACTAGGGCAGAAAAAAGATAAGAGGATGCATGTCATCTACTATGCTAGCAGAACGCTAGACGACGCCCAATGCAAGTACGCCACGACCGAGAAGGAGCTGCTAGCCATCATCTTTGCTTTTGAAAAGTTCAAATCATATCTTGTGGGATCCAAGGTGATAGTACACACTGATCATGCCGCACTCAAGTACCTGCTCACCAAGAAGGATGCCAAACCAAGACTTCTCAGATGGATACTTTTGCTACAAGAATATGATCTGGAGATTAAAGATAGGAGAGGAGTAGAGAATGGCGTTGCAGACCATTTGTCGAGGATGAAGATTGAAGAAAGTGTTCCCTTGGACGATAGCCTTGTAGAGGAGAATGTATACTCCATCGCCTCAGTCCAGCTCACCAAACCCCCTACTATGCCATGGTTTGGAGAAATTGCGAACTACCTAGCAGCAGACGTAGAACCAAAGGACTTCATTCGCTACAAGAAGAAAAAGTTTTTGCGGGAAATCAAAAGGTACCATTGGGATGAACCTTATCTGTACAAGCACTGCTCCGATGGACTTTTTAGGCGATGTGTGACTGAAGAAGAAGTTCCAGGAATCCTTTTTCACTGCCATGGTTCGAATTATGCTGGGCATTTCGCCACCTTCAAGACGGTTTCTAAAGTCTTGCAGGCAGGATTTTGGTGGCCTACAATGTTCAAGGACGCTAACGCCTTTGTTTCAAAATGTGATATATGTCAGCGCCAAGGGAATATAAGCAGAAGGAACGAGATGCCCCAGAACTTCATTCTAGAAGTCGAAGTGTTTGACGTTTGGGGAGTTGACTTCATGGGGCCGTTCATCTCCTCCTATGGGAACCTATACATTTTGGTGGCTGTAGACTACGTGTCTAAGTGGGTTGAAGCCATCGCTTCACCAACAAATGATGCTAAGGTAGTAATCAAGATGTTCAAAGGCATCATCTTCCCCAGATTTGGAGTCCCACGTGTTGTGATTAGTGATGGGGGCTCACACTTCATCAACAAGACCTTTGACAACTTGCTACAGAAGTATGGAGTAAAACACAAGGTCGCCAGCCCATACCATCCACAGACGAGCGGTCAAGTAGAGGTGTCTAACCGGGAAATAAAGAGCATTCTGCAGAAAACGGTAAACACAACACGCAAGGATTGGTCTTACAAACTTGATGATGCTCTTTGGGCTTATCGAACGGCATACAAGACGCCACTAGGTACCACCCCTTTCCATCTTGTATATGGTAAAGCTTGTCATCTCCCTGTTGAATTAGAGTACAAGGCAGCTTGGGCGGTCAAGCAGATGAACTTCGACATCAAACCAGCCTCAGAAAGAAGGTTAGTCCAGCTGAATGAGCTCGATGAGATCAGATATCTAGCGTATGAGACATCCAAGACCTACAAAGAACGCACCAAGGCGTACCACGACAAGAGAATTCTCGCTAGGAACTTCATGCCAAATGACAAGGTATTGCTCTTTAACTCTCGCTTAAAGCTTTTTCCAGGGAAGTTAAGGTCTCGTTGGTCCGGTCCTTTCATGATAAAGGAGGTAAGACCCTATGGATCCGTCACTCTTTTGGACCCTACTGGAAAAGAGTTTGTCGTCAATGGGCAACGTCTAAAGCCCTACCTTGCTGACACCGTCATGAGTGACGAGTGCAACACCCCCTTCGGTGAACCGCTTAACGCCTGAACGGCGAATACGTCAAGCTAATGACGTTAAACAAGCGCTTGGTGGGAGGCAACCCACCGGTAAGTGTGTATAACCTCTATTTTCTTTTGCTTTGAATTTATGTTTTATTACGTTTTCTTGTTCCGTTATGTTTTCTCGTGTGCTTCTCCCTTTGTTTTCTGTTTTTGGTGTTTTTCTCGTGTTGTTTTCCAGGCGTCAAGATCGTCCGATCCCTCTGTGGATCGACCGATCCACCAGCATCCAGATCGCCCGATCCCTTTGTGGATCGACCGATCCTCTCAAATCCAGATCGGACGATCTCGTATCAGATCGTCCGATCCTAGCCCAGGTAAGTTCTCCAAAATCGCGATTTTTGGTTTAGAAACCGGTTCACTTGATTCCAACCGAACCAGAAACGCTTGAAACTCTCTATAAACCCTATTTTCGGATCAAACACACATAACATCATCTTCCTCAATCCTCTTGCCACCTTCAAAGCCTCAAGAACAAAAATCTCTTCCAAACCCTAACTTCTCTAATTTTGATCCGTTTTCATTGATTCGAAGCCCTAATTTCATCAAAATCGCAAGCTTAACCCATTTCTATCATCTATTGCATCAATCGAACAAGGTATGGCCCTCAATCTCCTTACTTTGAATCCGAAAATTTGAGAAAAAGGGTAGGTTTCGCGAAACTGCTGGGTTCTCGTTGATTTATAGATCCTTGCTTCGATTAGGCTAGGTTTTGATGAATATTTGGGAAGGCATTGGTCATTTGGTTGAAAGTTAGGGTTAAAGATCAAATTAAGGAGAAATTGGCCAAATGAGTGAATTTTGTGTTATGTTATATAGAAAACTTTGTGAGATTGTGTTTTGGCCAAATTGAGTGATATTGTGCTATGTCATATAGAAAATTTTGATATATGAGAATCTTTTTCTCGAATTTCAGGGATGGTTCAAACACGAGGAGGAAGTTCAACCAGGCCCCGCCGTAGCACTCAAGAAAAAGGCAAGGGCGTTGCCCAAGACCAAGACGCAACCCCCACGGGCGTCAAAGCTCCTTGGCCTCGAGCACCCAACACACCATTCACCGAGCGAGGGCTCCTGGATCCCTCTGCCATCAACCGAACTCAACTCCGTGCCCAAATGCGTTCCGCAAATTACATTTCTGGAGAATCATGGGACCGGTATCATCGCACCTTCTATAATGGATGGTTGAGGATCAAGAAGATTCAACCAAGCAACTTTGTGTGCGGACAGACGCTTGCGAGGATGGGTACTCTGGAAGTAGTGCAGCTAATGTTCCAGCGTGCGGGATTAGGGCGACTACCGCACCTCACAAGGCCTCTATATCCGGACTTGGTGCGCCAACTTTATGCTTTAGCGGAAGTCACCTACAAAGATATCGCGCATCCAACGGCTTCTGAAGCCGTATTCAGCTACTTTGCAAATGGGGTACGTTACACGATCTCTATCCCCGAGATTTGCAGGCTGTATGGTTTTGATGACTCCCGCGACGGCTGCACCTTCCCGTCTAGTCAAGATTATGATGAGTATCATAAGTTGTGGTATTTGATTGCTGCTGGGGAGTGTAACACGCGCGAAAACCGTCTCACAGCTATTCGAAACCCGGCACTACGTATTGTAGCTAAGATTATGGGTCACACCTTGTTCACGAAATCAGAAGCCAGCTGCCTTTCATTCGACGAGATGGTCCTGCTGACCTACTGCATCCCACCATCAGCACGCCCTGATTACTTCGAGTCGCCTCCAGTTCTCACAGTCAACCGGGGACTGATATTCGCCGAAAAATTGGTCGAGAAGAAGTACCGTGGTATTGGGAGTAAGAGCACCGTAGAAGACCAAGTAGAGCTACAAGGCAGTCTTCTTACTCCGCTATTTGAGTATCATGGCATCGACCTCAGCACGGCCGAGTGCGACGATCGTATCTCCTTATACGACGAGAGCTATTTCAGGCGAGTCAGGTACCTCAAACCCGGCTTCATTCATTGTTACCACGATCGAGATGGCGTAGAGCGCTTCTTCCAGCTACCCAACTTAGAGCTCACCAAACCCATCACTCGATCCAACGTAGAGTTCCTACCACCACCGGAACTCCAGTGCGACTACACCACCTCCAGGAAGCGCCAGAGATCTCATCCCACCACCACCGACACCGACACAGCTGCACCACGTGCTTCCTCATCTGCCAGACCTTCTCGGCACCGACCATCCCGAGCTCCCACTACTACAGATGAGTATGTCCTTCCTCCTTTTCCTCCTGAACTTGAGCTTATGCCACTTCCCTCAGATCCTACTCCCGAGGAGGATAGAGTTTTCCTCAGGGATACAGCGAGGAAGAACCACACCATGCTACAGCGGATGTGGCAGGCTTGGTCACGGGTGAAGGTGTCGTGCTTCAGAGACCCACAGACTACAGATAGAGACGATGACGACACCGGACTCCCTTCTGCAGCAGCTGACGCAGATGATGAGACCGAGGCTGGACACCACTTCACAGATCACGAAGACCACGGCGTTGCTGGACGCCAATTTGGAGATGATGAAACCCGTGATGATAATGACGATTCTGATGATGATGACACTCCCCCCTCTTTCGAAAATTGGGGATAGGGCCCTCCGTTGTTCGGTAGCATTGCATCTCTTTTTCTTTTCCGTTATCACTGTATTATATCTCATCTCTCTTGGATTTATTTCTTCACCGAGACGGCGAAGTTTAAGTCTGGGGGAGTCTCTTAGTTATCTAACGTTTTTCTTTTCTTTCTTATTTTATTTTCTTCGTTTTTAGTCATTTTCACGTTTTTATCGAGTCAAACCTTTGGTATTGTATGATATTTTGCATGTTGATTTCTTTCTTAACCAGACTCTCTACAGTGATTCATCTCAGCACACACATATTGGAAACACCATCGGTGGATCATATTAACCAGAAGCCCCTATCCCTGGGAAATCTGGTTGATTTTTGATTCGACTTTCTAACTTTGTTTGCTCTCTTATCTTAGGGGTTTCATTTCGCACTAAGGATCACATTATCCGAGGTTTCAACCACCTCGTCTAACCACCCTTTTTCGGAACCTCGGATAACTAAGCTTACTTTCAGCTTAGCACCAAACCCTCGCCTCATCTTCTTTTCAAACCTCCAACCATATCTCTTTCATTCCATCTCATGCATTCGGGCGCAAAATCTACGGAGTATGGAGACCGGTATGACTTCCACGTCCTAAGGATATTTGGTAAAACTTCAGTCCTCTCTGTATTTTTGTTTTAGGAAATTATTGATAAGAAAAAAATATTGTATTTGGTGTATAAACTCCAAAAAAAAAAAAAAAAAAAAAAAAAAAAAATGCAAGTGCTTTCGTTGAGAGGGGGGAAAGGATTCCGAAAAGGAAGTCGATTATAGGCTTATGTTATTATCATTAGAAAAGGTTTTAGATGTATTTTCTTTTAGTTTTTACGGAGATGGACAGAAGTTCGCTAGAGATTCCGAAGTTCGTGGAGTTGTGCATCAACATTTGGTCTCAGTCTCACTGCGATTTTGTGCCACGATTTGCATACATCTTTTCACCTACACCGAAACACTAAACCACCATCAAATATATCCTTCACCCTTAACCCCTTATGCGAATTGTTTCTTCTTTGTAAGTTTGCTTGCTTTGTGAACAGAGTTGATGATGGAGATGCCGGAGATTCCCTTGGATTCCGGGAGCTAGAGTACGGTACTATGCTATGCCTATGGTAAAGTACATGGATACTCGCTGGATTTTTGATCTGTTTTGAGTGCTGCAGGAATTGAAATTCAACTTGGCCATTCTTTTAAAGAAGAATGTTTTATACCCTGATTTTCAAAACCTCTCCTCCGTCTTGATTTCTTTTGATTGCCTTTACTTGAGGACAAGCAAAGATTCAAGTCTGGGGGAGTTGATATGTTTGGTTTTTCATCATTTCTAACCTTAGGTTTCATAGGCGTTTTGTTAGCTTTTGAGTCGTTTTCAGGATGCATTGCTTCGGATAGGAGTGATTTTTGATCGCCAAGTGCAAACTAGAGCTAAAGACCAAAGGGGAGCTGAATTTGAAGGTTTGATGCCTTAGCAACACTCAACCTTAACTGCCTCATTTCCGGACATCTAGATCGGACGATCTACCAAGGGATCGGACGATCCATGATCCATGCAGATCGTCCGATCTGCATCCAGATCGGACGATCTGAAGCCGCGACATCTTCACCACCTTTTCCTTGATTTCGGGACTTTTGTAAGGCTTTATGTAGTGGGATTTTTCTGGGGTTTGGGGGATCCGTCCATTAACCTAATTGGAGAGCAGCCACCTCCTGTAAGCCCTTGGAGGCAGATTTCTCATCCTTGAATCTTTAGAGAAGATTTCTAAACTCTATCTTTGTTTCTGTTTTCTTTTGTAATTGAATCATGTCTTTCATCTTATCTAAGCTCTGTTTTAGCTCTGTTATGTGTGAGTAGTTCTTTGTTAGATTTTAGGGGTTTCTTCTGAGGATTCTCTAGCCAAATCTAAGGCAAATAGGGTTCTAAATTCAATCTATTGTCTTCATCTATTGTTGAAATCTAATGCTTAAGTTTCTTTGGCAAATTAACTTATGAAATGAAGTTTAATCTACATTCCAAAAGCTTGTAGGTTGCTAGACAACTTGGTAGATGAACGAATAGCCTAATACCTGCGAAAGTTGAGTCATTAGGATTCGTGAGCTTATCAAATCTGGTTGTTATTGCTGTTCTAAGATTGTTAGGCTCAAGCGAAAGCTTAGGTGCTTAAGTCGTTAGAATTTAGCGATTGATACCACGAAAGTGGGTCTATTGGTGTTTTCTATTTGAGCTTAAGGCATGTGCAAAATCTTGCCCTGAATAGTCCTTAAAATTTGGTGGTAGTTGAATCCCTCAAGAGCCCCTAAAGTCTAGCACCTTTCATTTAATTGTTATATCGTATTGTTCACTCACTTGTTCTTACTTTTACATTGATAAACCACAAAGCAATATCTCATCACATCTTAGCTTAGTTTGAATTTCTATGTTTCGTAGTGTAATCCTTGGTTCCTGTGGATTCGACCCCGTAATACTACTGTGATTGATTGTTCACTTGCGGTCTTATTTTTGGGTTTAAAACTTTGTGTATCACCCAAGCAATTGAAGCAATGACCTAGGACATAAAAGTTTTGGGGACATTTTATAGACATAATTTTTTTAGGCTGATAAGTTTTTTATAAGTTCAATTTTTGTTGGAAAATTTTATTAGTTATAATTGTGAGTTTTAACTTAACAAAACATTAATTGAATGAGTTAACTTTGCTATCAATTAAGCTTGATGGATATGGTTTTGCCGGGGAAAATGCAAAGAGAACTATATTTCAATACAAGAATTATTTTTTGTTTCTTTTTTAGTAAACTGTTTATGAAACTAGAGATATTTTTATGAATTTTTAGTATTTACATACAAAATAGAAAAGACATAATTTTTTTATTGCTTAGAGCATAAAAAAATGTTGGACCGACCATGACGATCAATCGGATAGACTCTCAACTAACATGACACTTGCTTCTTCGATGTGAGTACATCAACTCTCTCTGACGTCGTGTGCAGACTCGGCTGGGGACTTCTCCAGTCATCATGTTAACTTGGACAGCTTTTACGGCTTGGATTAATCTCCCCTACAAGCTCATCTTCTAGCCTGCTTCGGAAACTTGTGGCCCAGGCGACCATCGAGCACATATGGCGCGAGCGGAACACAAGACTTCATACACAAGGGGCCACACCGGCAGCAACAATCTTCAAAAACATTGAAAGACGATCCGAGACACGATCATCGCTAAGAGATACAAGAAGAAATTCAGGTCCCTTATAATGATGTGGTTTCAATGGGAATAATTAATATTTCCCCAAACTTATTTCAGGTTTTCTCTTGTTTTTAATTTTATTTTTTTGGCAATACCATTCTCTAGATGGTTAAGCACCTTTTTGTAAAACCAAAACATTTCATTCCTAATGATGTTTACATACTTAACCAAAAAAGAAAAGAAAAAGGATGTCTTTTAGGTTTTTTCACACATATTGAAAAATAAAATTTTCTATTTTACCTTTTATTAATATATTCAGTAGTTTTCTTTATTGGTACAAGTATTATGAAACAAATTTGAAGTCCTAATAAGACACTTAATATAAAACAGACAAGGTAATAGATAGCAAGTAAATACCAATATAGAAAAAGACAAAATACAATTAAAAAAAAAAACATTAGATGATCATTAAGAAAAGTTAATATAGATCACGGAAAAGACAATTGATTAGAGTAGATTAGCCATTGGATCATGATGCTTAAAGACATTTTTTTCCTTGGTCAAAATGCTTAAAGACGTTATTAAGCTCATTTCCAAGACAATGATCACATTAAGTAGACTAATTTATTTTCATGATCTTAATCTTTTTACAAATCACCTCACTAAACTAAACTTCCATTTGCAATTAGAAGACTATAAGCATAATGAAAATAAGAAGGAAAAAAAGGATATTAATAGATATCTTCATTAAAAAAAACAAGAGGAAAGGTTGCAATCCATGGTTCATAGGCTTAAAAAAATGCTTAGAGCATCTCCAACGTATCTCTATTTTTCCCTCGAAACTCTAGTTTAGAGTAAAATATACACCAATCCACTTCTATTTTCACATCTAAAATAGAGATTGTTATTTTTTTCTGTATATATCGAGGAATTCTATTTTTTCCTCTATAATAGAGTTAAACTTTTTTATTTACAAAATACTCCTTTAACTTTTAACCATTTTCTATTTATGATCAAAATAAATATTTTAATAATTAATAATATAAACGGATTTTCAAAATTATTAATAATATAATTACGTTTTAAAATCTTTTATGATTTTTGTAAATTGATAGAGTAATTGATTACGAAGTTAATTTTGACCAAATATAGTATAATGGTTAATTTTAAAGGTTTCAAAATCTACTATGTTTTATTATTTGTATATGATGTAATGTATTTTTTTATAATAAATGTGATATTTAAATAATATCATAATTTTCTGAAAGTTTGCAAAAATTAAAGTAAATGGGTTAGTTTATAACTTTTATAAATAAAATGTATTAATACTAAAATAAAAACAGAATCTATATGAAATATTCTTTTTTAGAGAAAAAAATAAAAATGTACATTGGAGCAAAAACCAGCTCTATTATCGAATTCCTCTAATTTAGAGGAAAAAATAGAGAAATACATTAGAGATGGTCTTAGTAGTATATATTATTGCTAATTATTGCTAATGATTTCATGTCCATATATATATATATATATATATATATATATATATATAGGAATACGTGTTATTTAATCCATACGTTAAGAGCATGTGCAGTGGGAAGAACCTTTCATAATCTTTCAAATATAATATTTTAATTGTTTTGATATAATTTTATTTTTTATTTAAAATTTAAAATATAAATTAAATTTAAAACTAATTATATTATGACATGTGTTAAATAGGTATTTCATGAGGTTCTTAGAGCACACATATTGGTCATCCTTTGTGGATGTCTTTAAATATATAGATAATTAAAAAAAAAAAGTTGGGTGTCTTTAATACATGAATAGGAAAAATTGTGTCTTTAGGAAAATATTTTGGATACCAAAAAAAGTGGGTGTATTTAATTTTTAATAATAATTAATTTTTATTATCTCTCTTACATTTTTATTTTTTAATAATTTTTGTGGGTGAGAGACTCAATTAGAAACTCTAGTAATTAAGATATACCACTACCACACACCACTCTCATTCTCCAATCACAAACAATGGAAGGAACCGGATCCAAGCGATGGAACTTTGGAACTAACGAGCTCGTCGTACGATCTAGCCCACTGAGCATTCGTGATTATCTTACAACCTTAAATAGTTGTCTTGACGATGGTGACAGCAGACCCGTCATCCCCCTTGGACATGGCGATCCTTCTCCGTTCCCGAGCTTTCGTACCGATCAAGCCGCCGTTGAAGCCATCTGTGATGCTGTCCGCTCCACCAACTTTAACAACTATTCTTCTGCTTCCGGTGTTCCAGTCGCTAGGAAGTAACATTTCTTCTTTTCTTCTTCTTTGTTTTCTTGTTTGATATTTATTTTGTTATATTTAATTGGTTAAATTATTGAGATCTTTGGATGTTGTGATTAGTTTTGCTTACATGATAATAATCTGTAGAAACTAAAGTCTTTGTCTAATTTTGCTTCATATTCAAACTAAGTCTTGTCTTATAATCTTAACTAAAGCTTTTAAGAATAGATTAATGAACTTTTATTTCTTTTTGTTTATTAGACTAGAAAAGATTATGAAAAGATTAATGAACTTGTTCTATCTTTTTATGATTATATCTCAATAGGGCTGTTGCAGAGTACCTTTCCCGCGATCTTTCTTACGAGATATCTCCTGATGATGTTCATCTCACAGCTGGTTGTTTGCAAGCTATTGAGATTTTGATAACCGCACTCGCAACTCCTGGTGCTAACATTCTTCTGCCTAGGCCTACTTATCCTATGTATGATTCTCGAGCGTCTTTGAGTCACTTAGAGGTCCGTTATTTTGACCTCTTACCAGAAAATGGTTGGGATGTTGATCTAGATGGAGTTGAAGCTCTTGCGGATGACAAAACCGTTGCTTTAGTTCTTATCAACCCTTGTAATCCTTGTGGAAACGTTTTCTCTCGTCAACATCTTCAAAAGGTGTCCGTCCACTTAGCTTCTTACTATTCATTTCAAAACACACACTTTTTCCATCAATGGCTCTTTTTCGGTTTTATGGCACAGTTGTTATGACTTTGTTTTCATTATTTGGTGTATGAAGATTGCAGAGACGGCTTGTAAGCTTGGAATACTTGTGGTTGCCGATGAAGTCTATGATCATTTTGCCTTTAGAGACGATAAACCATTTGTATCCATGGCAGAGTTCGCAGAGATAGTTCCTGTAATTGTTTTAGGCGCGATATCTAAAAGATGGTTTGTTCCTGGTTGGAGACTTGGTTGGATGGTGACTCTTGACCCTCATAGCATTCTCAAAGATTCTGGGGTTTGTTGCTTAGTTACATATTGTTCACTTAGTTAAATATCTTCTCAAGAATGTATATGTGATCAGTATTTGTTTCTTTATGTATTAGTTTGTTCAGACTCTTACCAACGTCCTCAATGTATCAACGGATCCTGCAACATTCATTCAGGTATGTTGATGGAATGTATTTGTGTTTAATTAGTATGTAAGCAAAAAATGAGTTTGTTTCGATGTTTTGTATGCGTCAGGGTGCAATTCCTGATATCATTGGGAATACAAAGGAAGAATTCTTCTCATCAAAACTCGAAACGGTAAGAAAATGTGCAAATATTTGTTACGAGGAGATTACGAAAATCCCTTGCATCACTTGCCCTTGTAAACCAGAGGGGTCAATGTTCACAATGGTAATAATCGAAAGAAATATGATTACTCATTGGTCAACTTGAAGCTCAAGCTTAGAGGCTAATCCATTTGTTGGTGCAGGTGAAGTTAAACCTTTCGCTACTCGAAGATATTAGTGATGATTTGGACTTCTGCTCTAAGCTGGCTAAAGAGGAATCTATGATCATCCTACCAGGTAATATTATAGTTTTTGTTGACAGTTATATATTGACAGTTAAAAATAACAGAATGGATGCGGTTCTTGCAGGTCGAGCTGTTGGGCTTAAGAACTGGCTACGTATCACTTTTGCGGTTGAGCTCGAGCTCCTAGTAGATGGGCTTTCAAGGCTAAAGAACTTTTCTCAGAGAAACTCTAAAAAGCAGCCATGAGTATTAAGACTCATTCTTCATAGCCAAAGCAAATTAGATTTTGCTCAGTGGCTTGTTACATAACATCCTTGACTTTATCAAATATTCATTGTTATAAAGAGTATCTCTTTATTATAATACTAATATAATTATATAATTTAATTGAATAATTTAAATCTAAATTGAAAAAAACATACACTAATGATATAATGACGAGTGGCAATAAGTCTCTTAAGTAGAGATAATCGTTTCATGGTGAAGAGATTCTCCCATCTTCTCTTTCTTATTTTTTTCATTTTTATTATTATTTTACTGGAAATCATTGGTTTAGATACTCATGATGGGAATGCTCTAAAATAAATTTTGATTCTAGTTTGTTCAAAAAATGAATCAGTAATGCCAAGAAACAATCATGAAAATGAAATTCGAAAGTAAATTATATTTTGCTCCAAGGCATTTACTTAATATTGTTAGCTTTGTATAATACAATAAGTACATGGCTCTTCATCTTTATTTTTATTGATCAGTTATGTATTTGTTCATTGATACAACAATGTTTTAACCCTATATAACTACTGCAAGTGCACAGCAAATGTTGTAGTAATTTAGGAATCGAATCCACAGAGACCAAGAGTTACACTACGATTCTTAATGAATGAAATTAAGCTAAGACATAAATATGATTGATTGTTGTGAAAATGCATAAATGATAGCAATTTAAACGATGTAAAGATCAATAAAGAAAAGCGCTAGGTTCAGGGTGATTAGCGGGATTTCAGAGATCATGAATCGGACAACTATTCAAGGAGCTAATGAGCGCCATTCTAGAACTCAAACATAAATGAATAACTAATCCACTGTCGTGGCATCAATTACATTATCTAGCAAGTTAAGTGTCTAAACTGTCGTTTGAACTTAAACTTTTAAATAAGCATTAACAAGCGGGTTAAATTTGTTCACGGATCGCCTTAGCATCAGCTTTCGTTGGCTAAGGACGATACGCTCATCTATGTTCTATCAAGCAACCTATAAACTTTTGGAATATAGATTAAACCCTGAACCAGAGGCTAAGTGATCAATTCAACCTAAGCAATAAGAACAACTATAGATGAAGAACTCAAATGATAAATTCCCTATTTGTGTCCAATTCAATGATTCATAAACCCCTTGCTTACCCTGAACCTAACTAAAAGACTACTCAAACATGGAAATCATAAGAACACAAAGATATAAACAAGAATTCATATGCAAATAGATAGAAAATACAAAAGAGTTCAGAAATCTTCTCAAGGTTGGTAGAGTCAGATTCTTCTCCCCAAAGCTTACAAAAGATCTTCAAAGTTGAAGTCTCAAAATGAAAATAAAAGTTTTGAAAGAAAAATTGAAGAACTTCTCTCTAGAAATGAAAGCAGAGAGTTTTCCAATGTCTGAATATGTCTCCAATGACTAAAACTCGAGTTAAAACTCGTCAAAAGAGTAAAGTTCCTTAATTTGCGGAAGTGTCGGCAGGGACCAGATTGACATATCTTCAGTAAAACGGGGATAACTATTCAACCAGAAATGAGAATGACATGGGACCAGTTCCAAATGAAAGCTAACTAAAAGGTCTATCTTGTGTCCAAAATTCATCTCAATACGATATCGGGAAGACCTCTAACGGATGTCAAACTTATGAGGCTTCTGCATGACTCTGCATCTCCAAATCCATATTTTCTTCATTAATCACCAAAGTTTCCTCCAAAGACACGTAATACCTGTAAAGACTCGATAGGAGACTAAAAGAATCTAAAACCAAAGAAAAGACTCCAAAACCTATTGAAAACCTTAGTTAGAATACATAAAAACCGTAATATATCATTCATGTGTACTTAATTTGTTTATCTTTAATGTACTATGGATGTATCAACTTTTGTATCTGATTTGATTCTAATGAGTGGATAAATTAGATGTGTGCATGGCGTTTAATATTTTTAAAAATTAAAACACATATGTAAATACACCATACGACAATGAATATATAACATATACGTTTTTAATGTAAAACTTGCACAGTAGGCGATACATTACCTAGAAAAATATCCATTTATACTTGTTAATTTGGATGGACGAGTTGTATTCCCACCAAAAGTTTCAACTAAGTGTATATTCCAATAAAATTTCAGTTTCAGGGTGTACCTATACTACAAAATTTTAACTGGGTAAATCTCCATCCAAAGTTTCAATTAAGGTTATGTACCCATGAACTTTAGTCTCATGATGTAGCTACACCACGCAACTTTGACGGGGTAAATTTCCATCCAAAGTGTAATTTTTGGTTATATCTTCATCGTCGTTAATGAGCTAGGTAGCATAGAAACTCTGGCTAAGATCCGTTTCCCGTTTCAGACATGTTTCGGAAACAAAAACTCTAGGAAACGCGGTGGAAATTCTTGGAAACACGACAATGCTACCTACCTCATTAACGACGATGGAGATATGATCCGACATTAAACCTTGGGTGGAGATTTACCCGCCAAAGTTGTGTGGTGTAACTATACCCCAAAGCTGAAGTTTCACGGGGACACACACTTTGAAACTTTGGGTGAGGATCCAACTTGTTGATCCTTTTAATTTAGTCAAACAAAAATATAGAATGAAAACAAACTAAACTAGAATTTTTAAAAACGAAATTGGATCGAACCAATCAAATCTGGTTCTACAAAACCGAAAACTCAAACCAAAGCGGTAAACCTATCAAATCTAGCTCCCAAAAAACAGATACACTCAGGGGCCGACACACAAAAAAAAAAAATCTATATGGGACACAAATAAAATGATGGAAGAAGCTAGCCATACATACACATTAAGGAAAACAAAAGAACATGGCAAACATTTTAAAAGAAAATTGTAATGAACATAATGAAATTTAAAGCATCAAACTTCAACATCATGGGGCACCAAAAGCCATTTGACCAAATAAACACAAGCGAACTAATTTTCATTATGAACTAATTTCCAAATCGAATAAGTTGGAAATCAGCCAATTTGAGAACTGAATAACTCCTTCTTATGGACTTCAAGTGGGCTGAATCCACTTTGTGGCGTGCTCTAGGTGAGCTTAGAATGTATTCCAAGTGGTCTCATGTTCTGAATCTTCTTGGCTGAGCGGATGCGTCGAACAATGGCCATAGGTCTGTATCGGCTTCAATAGCAAGATAGTCTGGACAAGTCTCGTGAGTCTTCTCGGGTCGCCTTAGGTGGTTGTGGCTATCAACATGGTCGATGCTTGGTTGGATGACTGCATCAAATTATATCCTCACTTTGGTGCATCACGGAGTCCATGGCTAGGAGTACTGGTCATTTGTTCCTTATTTGAAGCTGAGTAGTTTTCAGTTCAGTAAAAATTGGATTGTGACTGTAAGACATAGCGTAGTCTATGCTTATTAATTAAACTTTACGCCAAACTGTAGCATTTTGCAATCGTTAGTTGATAGGTCATTTGTTTTCCCGAGAATTTATGTTTTCTTTATAAAATCGTTATCTCTTCATGAAAAAACATTCAAAAATAAGATAAAATAAATCAAATAAATTTTCATTTTTATTTTGATAACCTCGAAGTTCAGACCTAAGCCCCCTAATCCTTGTGGGTCTAGAGTAAGTTTTTAGTCAATTTCCTTTGGAATGCCCCTCCTCCCAAGGGGGATTGAACTAGATAAACATTCACTTTGTTTGTTGATTATTCTTATCATTTGTCTTTTTCTGTGTCTTGGTGATATAAGTACGTCCTTTTTGGTTCAATGTGGAACAATAAACGAAAGTTCTCTTTTTTTTTGTGTGGAAGGGGTTTGTTAGCGTGAATATAGTCAATATCTAGAGGGTCTTATCTACAAAGATTGATACTAATCTTATGTATATATTTGGTAGATACGATATCAGATGTTAGGGAATATTCTAGGTTATGTATAGTCTATATATTGTAAAGGTCTTCTTCGATTAATATCATCACAAATTCCAGAGCTTGATTCTTGTTTTACATGATATCAGAGCCTTAAAGAACAAAAATCGTTTAAACAAAATGTCTGGGGAAGTGGTCGTGAAGAAAGAACAGATGCATGCGGCATATCAATTGGCGGCGAACGAGAACCCTGGTGCCATCATCGCACAGGTTCAGTTCAACGGTGACAACTTTGATGAGTGGGCTCAAGCAGTGAGGACAGCGCTGCGAGTCAAGAAAAAGTATGGCTTTGTCGACGGAAGTGTGACAGAACCAGACAAAGATGCGGCCGAGTATGAGGATTGGATTTCTGCAAAGTCGATGGTAACTTTGTGGATCCTCAACACGGTGGAGCCGAAGGTGAGGAAGACTTTGGCTAACAAAGAAGATCCAAAGGAGCTGTGGAAAGAGATCAAGGACAGGTTTTCGGAAGGAAACGATCCAAGGATTCAAGAGATCAAGGCAGAGCTTGCCTTTTGTCGACAAGGGAACATGTCGGTAATTGACTACTTTGGAAAGTTGCAGGTCTTGTGGGAGGATCTGTCGAACTATGAGACAACGCTGACCTGTAAGTGCGGAAACTGCACCTGTAATCTCAACGCAGAGCTTGAGAAGAAGAAGGAAGAAGATCGGATTCATCACTTTCTCCTTGGACTTGATGATGCTTTGTTTGGTGGGGTTCGTACTTCAATCATAAGCAGTGATCCTCTACCTAACATGAATCAAGTCTATTCGAAAGTGAAGTCAGTAGAAAGAATCAACACTGTGATGCGTGGAAGAGAGCAGTCGTCTCAAGTAGCTTTTGTTGCTCGTAGTAGCAATGTCGGAGTCGGAAGCGATGACAAATCGCGGCTGGTGTGCGCGACTTGTAAGAAAACTGGACACACGTCAGAGACTTGTTTCCAGGTGATTGGATATCCACCATGGTGGAATGAACAGTCTCGTCCAGGAGGACGAGGTGGAGGTCGCGGAAGCGGAACAGGAAGAGGACGCGGAATGATTCGCGCTAATGCTGTTGTAGTTCAACCTGGAGGCGAAGTAAGTGCAGAAGCAGAAAAGAATGGCTACATCGGACTAACCAACGAGCAGTGGGGCACATTGATCAAATTGCTGGAAGAAAAAAAGGGAACCGAACCACGTCTCAGCGGTAAGTTTTTTTCTCTTGAGTGGGTGCTTGACAGTGGAGCTTCAAACCACATGACAGGGTTTGGTGATTTGCTTGTTAATCGAAAGGGAATGATACCGTGCTCTGTTGGGTTGCCAAACGGAGAAAAGAGCTTGTCTAGGGAGAAAGGGACTGTAGTATTTGATGCAGAGTTTGAACTAGAGAATGTGATATTTGTTCCTGACCTGCGTTGCAATTTGATCTCGGTATCTCAGCTCATTGCTGATGTAGATGTGGTTATGCAGATCGCTAACAAAGGTTGTGTGGTTCAGGACCGTACAACGAGGAGCCTGACTGGAGCGGGAGAGCTTAGGGAAGGATTGTATTTCTTCCGTCGCATAACAAGTTTTAAGGCGTTTCATTTGAATAAAGACGGAGCCGATGACGTGTGGCACCAGAGGCTTGGACACCCGTCAAATGGAGTTTTAGATTTGCTTTCTGTTGTTGGCAGTAGAAGTAGGGATTTTTCAGTTTGTGACATTTGTGTAAAAGCTAAACATTGCCGTGAAGTTTTTCACTCAAGTGATAATAAGAGCGACGAAGTTTTTCACATGATTCACTGTGACTTGTGGGGACCCTACCGAAGTCCTAGTTTGTGTAAATCATTTTACTTTCTGACCATCGTAGATGATTTTTCTAGAGGAGTGTGGGTGTATCTGGTTCGTGACAAGTCTCAAGTTAAGCAAACGTTGAGAAATTTCATTGCATTGGTTTTACGACAATTTGAGAAGAATGTTAAGATTGTTCGCAGTGACAATGGAACAGAATTCACTTGTCTTACAACAGAATTCAAGGAAAAGGGGATAATTCATCAAACGTCGTGCGTTGGAACGCCACAACAAAATGGAAGGGTAGAAAGGAAACACAGACACATTTTTAATGTGGCAAGAGCACTTCTGTTTCAGTCTTCTCTTCCGGTCAAGTTCTGGGGTGAGAGTATCTTGACAGCGGCATACTTGATCAACCGGACTCCATCGCGAGTCTTGAAGAGCAAGACTCCGTATGAACTGATTTATGGTGCTCCGCCAACATACGATAACTTGAGAGTCTTCGGGTGTTTAGCGTTTGCACACAAGCAACGACGAGGAGGTGACAAGTTTGAGTCGAGAAGCAGAAAATGCTTGTTTGTTGGATATCCGTTTGATAAAAAGGGTTGGAATTTGTACGATCTAGAAACAGAGGAGATATTTGTCTCGCGTGATGTTGTTTTTGTGGAGAACTCTTTTCCGATGAGTGCGGCAAATTTGCAAAAGGAGGCATTGAAGGATATTGATGATTTTGGTGCTGAACTTGAAGATGAGCCAAGCACAACAGCTGATGTTAGGGTTCGAGATCTCGAAGCCAAAGTGGAACATGACTCCGAGAAAACTCAAGAACTAAGCGGTGAAGGTGTGGTGTCAACATTCGTAGACGACGCAGTTACACCTATGGAGAATGCTGAGACTGTTCCTCAAGATGAGACTAGCACTGTGGAAGACAGTCTTGAAACTGATCAGGTTGAGCAAGCCGCTCAACACAAAGACGAAGATGGAGAAAACCTCGAAGCGGTAAATGTGCCGGCTGAAGAGTTTGGACCGGGGAAGCGGAAGACATCCTTGCCGGTTAAATTAAAAGATTATGTGTTGCAGGTGGTGTGTGAACCTGACACTGAAACTGGATATTGTGGCGACGGGATTGATTTTCCAATCTCAAAATATATAGACTGCAGCAAGTTCTTTCCTCAGTATAGGTCGTTCCTTGCGGCTGTTATTGCTGGAATAGAACCAACTACGTTCAGTGAGGCAGTGGCAAGTAAAGAGTGGCAAGAAGCTATGCAGAAGGAGATAGACGCTCTTGAAAGGAACCAGACATGGACAGTGACAACTCTACCACCGGGGAAGAAAGCCATCGGATGTAAGTGGATTTATAAACTAAAATATCGAGCAGATGGGACACTCGAAAGATACAAAGCCCGGCTGGTAGTGTTGGGAAACAATCAGAAGCACGGAGTTGACTACTCCGAGACCTTCGCACCGGTTGTGAAAATGACGACTGTTAGGACTTTTCTAGAAGTTGCTGCAGCAAAGCACTGGGTATTGCATCAGATGGATGTGAACAATGCATTTTTACATGGCGATCTAAAGGAAGAAGTATACATGCAGCTTCCTCCGGGGTTTCGCAATGACGCGGATAAAAGCTCTGTGTGTCTTTTGAAGAAGTCGCTGTACGGATTGAAGCAAGCTCCCCGGTGTTGGTTTGCTAAGCTAAAAGGAGCTCTTGTTACTTACGGATTCTAGGAATCACACTCTGATTATTCAATGTTCTTCCTACGACAAGGTGCATCTGAAATTTACATTTTGATATATGTAGACGATCTTATCATCGGGGGTAATGATGTTAAAGGAATTGAAAGATTCAAGACGTATTTGAGCGAGTGCTTTCACATGAAAGATCTAGGGTCTTTGAAGTATTTTTTGGGGATAGAAGTGGCACGGAACAGTGAAGGTATATTCTTGTGCCAAAGGAAGTATACGCTTGATATTATAAGTGAAGCGGGATGTCTTGGGTCTAAGCCAGCTGCATTTCCGATGGAACAGCAACAAAAACTGGCACTTTCCGATGGACCGCTACTTGAGAACCCGGAAAGATATCGACGGCTGGTAGGGAGGCTCATATATCTTCTCGCCACACGCCCTGATTTGACATATGCTGTACATGTGCTGTCACAGTTCATGCAGAAACCAAGAACAGATCATTGGAACAGTGCATTGCGAGTCGTACATTACTTGAAAGGGACGCCTGGACAAGGAGTACTCCTGAGCTCTAAGAGTGACTTGAAACTGCGTGGGTGGTGTGATTCTGATTGGGGCGGGTGCCCATTGACAAGGCGATCCGTAGGCGGATGGTTTATCACCGTTGGAACATCGCCTGTGTCTTGGAAGACTAAGAAGCAGAAGGTAGCATCGCGTTCTTCTGCAGAAGCAGAGTACAGGTGCATGGCATTGACAGTCCGAGAGATACAATGGTTGAGGCATATGTTATCGGATTTTGGAGTACCTCAAACAGAGCCGACTGAGTTGTGTTGCGACAATCAAGCAGCCTTGTACATAGCTGCAAATCCCATGTTTCATGAGAGAACGAAAACAGTGGAGATAGATTGTCACAATGTTCGAGACGCTATGCAAGATGGGTCGATACAGACTAAGAAGGTTCACACGAAGGAGCAGCTGGCAGACGTGTTCACCAAGGCACTTGGTCGTTATGAGTTTGAAAACATAGTGTCCAAGTTGGGCATTCACAATCCTCATGCTCAACTTGAGGGGGGGGTGTTAGCGTGAATATAGTCAATATCTAGAGGGTCTTATCTACAAAGATTGATACTAATCTTATGTATATATTTGGTAGATACGATATCAGATGTTAGGGAATATTCTAGGTTATGTATAGTCTATATATTGTAAAGGTCTTCTTCGATTAATATCATCACAAATTCCAGAGCTTGATTCTTGTTTTACAGGGTTCACTATAGATTATGGATTAGAAAGTTCAATCATGAGCTGTTGATATGTTAAGATCTAAGAATCATTTATTGAATGGTCAAGTCTTCCCATATTTTGTAAAACCCGAAACCAGAAAATCATATGTTATAATATGTTGTTTTGGATTAGATAAATGAAAAGTTTATAATCACACCATCTGCAACCGACCGAAAGTTACAACCAACAGACAATCAAAAGGAGAATACAAATCAATATCTTGTACCAATAATTCAATACATTTCTACCATAAAAAAAAAACATAAAGACTTTAGATCAGCAATACAAAATAAAAAATTATAATAGATGAGTCTAGGTAATTTTATTCTTTATTCGCAGAAACTGTTAATTATCCTTGGAGAGAAATATGAGAGAAGATGAAGCCTGCATCTGATTAACATTATTTTGAATCCCAACATGCATTTCCATCATCTTCGCTTCAAATTCTTTAAGTTCTTCAAGAGTAAGCTCTTCAATGGGTTTGTTAAACCTCTCTTCTTCAGCAGATTCAAGGCTATTCTGCAGATCTTCGCCTCCTCTCTTCTCAGTTTCAGCTTTTTCGATGATCGAGTTGAGACGTTTACATATCTTTTTCTCTTGTCTCACTCTGTTACCTCTTCTATAGCCTGTTGATGTTTCACCGCTATCTGATTCTTCAGATTCATTGTTAAACCGGTCTGCAATCAAATCAAAACTCGGTTTCCCAAAGGAGTAAGGTTTGTTTCCAGGAGAAAAGAGAAAAATACCAACCTCGGCGTTACATAAAGTCGCAAGTTCACTCGCTTTCTTGAACAAACCGATCCTACGTTTTGAAAAAGTAACTTGTTTTGTGTTTGTGTCTTGTACTTGCTCCATCTTAATCTTTCTCCTACCCATTTTTTGTTTTATGTTTTGAGTGATTGTAATCCTATATTTATGTATATCAGAAGAAGATTGATATTTTTATGTTATTTCTTTATGTATTTATAGTAGTGAATGTGCATAGAGTTGTCATTGAACATTAACATTATATGTGTAGTTTTAGTCAAAAACCTATTTGCATATATGCGTTGTCATTGAACCTCATCATCATATGTGTAGTTTTAGTCAAAAACTTATTTGCATATATGCATTGTCATTGAATCTCATCATCATATGTGTAGTTTTAGTCAAAGACATATTTGCATATATGCGTTGTCATTGAACCTCAGCATCATATGTGTTTTAGTCAAAAACTTATTTGCATATATGCATATTTAGTAATTCCATTTTAAAATCTTAAATAACCTTATTATAGCATTATATAGTTTATGTATATTTGATCATTATCTGTTGATATATAATTACTATTAGTATTAATTTAGTATTAGACCTCTTATTAAATGGTAGTTTGAACTACTACAGAGAAATAACCAAGTTAACAAAAAATAATTTTTTACCAAAAGTAGTTTTCTTACACCGAACCTATTATAGCTCTGTATTCTTCGATCTTCTTTATGTCGACTGTTGGTGTAATATCCCGGTTTCTGATATATGGTGGTGCATGATGAGAGGCTTAAGAGAATTGATTTGGCTACCTATGTCACCAAAGTGCACTTATCTTTTCCGTCAATCATTCGGTCAGAACTCCAGATTTAAGCGTGCTTGGGCTGGAGTAGCACTAGGATGGGTGACCTACCGGGAAGTGATTGTCGGTACCGTGTGAGTGAGGCCAAAACATGGGAAACGATCATGTGGTGATTTGTAGGGACAGTAAACAAGTCTTAGAGCCTCTCGAGATAACAAACCGGCCGTCGGACGAGGGTGAGGCCCATGGGCCTAGAGAGGGCGTGGGGCTCACGGGCCTAGAGAGGGTGTGGGGGCCCACGGATGGTGGTGGTCGGGGCGTTATAAGTCGTATCAGAGCTCTAGGTTATGTCAAACCGGTTCTGACCCGGGAGACAGTCCTGAGGGCGATGGGTGCGCAACGAGGACGTTGCGCTCTGTTAGTGGGGGTGATTGTAACATCCTGGTTTCTGGTATATGGTGGTGCATGATGAGAGGCTTAAGAGAATTGATTTGGCTACCTATGTCACCAAAGTGCACTTATCTTTTCTGATGTGGACATCGGAACCAGATCAATCCTGCAGCATGTCAAACCAACCACTACACACGCCAAAACGGTCCACACGGAGCATCATGGAGAACCCTTAGCGAAATGGAGTTATAATCAAGCACCAGGCCTAGGATTGATTTTATATCAGCCATTCAGTCCTAAGAAGACCAATGATTCAGGAGGAATCATGAAAACTCGAGCCAGGCCACCTGAAGACGAAGCATGCCTACCCGGAGACGAGAAACGAAGTCAAGCATGTACCAAAAGACAAAACACTCGAGCACTGGAGTTCTACTTGAATATTCATTTGGAAACCACATATTTTGAAGAGAATGATCGAGCCAAAACTAAACTTGATCGATCATATTTGGAGTTAGCAAACGAACACCTCACCGAAGCCGTCACCAAGCCAAGGAAGCTGCCACTAGAAGAATCCACTCGTGATTTTTGCCTCAGAGTCATTATTCACCAGGAAACCATCCAAGATAAGATTTTTTGCCGAATAAAATCATGCCCCAACCGAGCTCAATTAGGAGATGTCCAAGAATCCTTACTTGAAGACAAGAATCCAAGGGAGAAGTTGACCTATGAGAAATCTACTCGAGCAAATGTTCTGGGATTTGAATTTCATCAGGAAATCATCTATTTTAAGATGATTTATCAAGTTAAATCAGCCCAGATACGAGTTGGTTTAAGAGCTAACCAAGGAGGATCAAAACCGGGTGTAAATAAGGAAAGTCTTGCATCCAACTTACCATCAGCTGAAGCCACGAATTGGAGACCTTATAAGAGCATCAGAGGGTTCCCTTTTAACCCAGGAGATACTCTAGACCAAGAAGAAGCTTTACCACCAGAGGCTTCGTACACCTTACCATACAAGAACATGTGGAGTCATTACTTACCATATTTGGAGCTAAAGGAGATCAATCAGCAACGGCTCTTTCCCTTATCACTTTTGTGCATTCTGAAGCCTCCTCCAAAGAACCTGGACGTCCCCAGACATCACAACTTCGCACCCAAGCTTTCAAGACTCAAGCTAACGGCTATTTCCTTATTTGGCCGATTTTGTCATCAAGCCTTCAAACGGCTCTTTTCTTTTAATTTCTGCGATTTGTTTCTTGTTTTAGACCTTAGGACCGTTGTACTCTGAGCCTATAAAAGCTCAGCTCATTTCTCATTGTAAATCACCTTTCAATCCAGAATTAATCAAAGTATTTTGTTCTTTTCTTTCAAGTGTGTTTTCTTGAAGAATTGTTTCTTTCTTTAGGCTTTAAGTGTGTGATTCACTTAAATCTTTAGAGACTGTGACTTAGCTTGTTTGTGTGATTCAAATAATCTATTTCGTTCACAGATTGAGAGAGTCAATCAACCCCTTCGATTGAGAGAGTCAATCAAAGTCACCACCTTCCATCTCGACTTCACGCCCACTTCCGCAACAAAACTTGTAAACTCTTGATTATCTTGTGGTCAGAAGTTTGGTGGATTCCAATCTTATATCATCTGGTATCAGAGCACAAGTTCCTATCAAGGTGCTTTCGTTCTTTATCTTTTGTTTTTGTTATTTCTATCCAGTTTTTTTGTTTCATTCATCAAATCGAAAACCCATAAAAATTGTTTTCTTTGTTTCTGTTTATTTGAATTTTATAAACTCAAAAAAAAAAAAAAAGAATCCACAAAAAATGCTTTGTCTTTATTTCTGAATACTTACTTTATTAAAAAAAAAAAAAACGAGTATTGCTTCAGTTTGCTATTTGTTTTGACTTTATCAAAGAAAACCCATACAAAAAAACGTTTTTGTTTTAATTTATTTTAGTTATTTGTTTATTTCGATTTTTATTTGGATTAAAACTATATAAAAAAAAGTTAATTTTATTTTTGCTGAATTAATATTGTCATGTCTTAATTTTATTTTCTTTAAAAAAGTAAAAAAAAAAAAAACAAAAGTGAGAAAATTTCCCATATTTCTATACAATTGATTTGCTCTTTCCTTTTTGAGTTATCTTAACTTGCTACGCTTTAAACCTCTGTATCCTTTGTTTTGTGCAAGAGAAAGTCCAAGGAAGGCAGCCATGGGAGATTATTCAGAAGAAGAAGAAGGTTCTTACGATTCAAGACCCTATGACTCCGAGCAAGAAGAGTCAAACCATGGATGGTCCGATGAAGAAACTGGTTATGAGACACCCCCATGGCCTCACGAAGACTACTCAGGCTCTGACTATGGTGATGAACCTTATAAAGAAGAACCTGAACCGGAGCCACCAGATTGTAGGCGAGATGATTCCATCCACCAGAGTTGGTGTGAGGAGGAAACTGATTCACGGAATGGAGATAATGATTCCCAAATCAGTAACGGAGATGAGTCATGGCATGAGGAAGAGTAAAATGACCATGAGGGCTTCAGTTACGAAGGAGAACCAGACAACTTAGTGGAGTCTTACCATGAAGATAGACAGTGGTGTGAAGAAACTGACTCTCAAATCAGTTTGGGTGAAACTGATCCGACTGATGAAGAAGATTTCGAGTACGAAGAAGAATATGAGCAGGAGAGCAAAGAAGAGTTTGATGAGAAGAACGTAGAAAAAAGTGAGGCTGGAAGAGATGATTTCGGAAAAGAATACGCCGAAGAGGATGAAGACGTAAGTGAGGCTGGAAGAGATGAATCCCACTACATTAACTTTGCAGGGCATCACCAAGGACCAGAAGCCTATTTGCGTTGGGAACAAGAAATGGAGGAATGGTTTTCATCTAACCAAATTTTGGAGGATGAAAAGACACGTTATGCGGAGGATACGTTAATTGAAGATGCCTTTAGGCATTGGGAACAAGATGCATACATTCGTCTTGAGTATGATGAACCAGAATCTTCTTGGGAAGAGATGAAGCAACTCTTGTATAAAGAATTCGTGGAGGATGCTAGCAACATGCGCCAACACAATTTACGAATCTACACCAATCCCGAGCCAAGAAGACGAATTCTAGTAACAAGCTCAAACCAAAGGACTACATCTAAGGATGCTTACAGACCCAAGCCAAATAAAACGCCCACACCTACTCTAAAGGTGAAGACTGAGTCTAAGTCAACAACTCAAGAAAAGGATAAGAAGCCAAAGTCCAATCCCCAAGCCACAGCTAAAGGCCCGAGTGCAAAGCCATTGCGTGAACAACAAGACAAAGGAATTCAAGGTAAGTCTTCTAAGCATTCTAAGTCAAGAGAAGTAATACGTTATAGATGCCATAAGAGGGGTCACTTTGCTGCAGTATGTCCTGAAAGACGAGTAGTTAATTTTACAACACTTGAACCAAAACCGAATTAATCTAACTCAAGTGTTTGTTTAGCACAATCTAGTTTTGAAATTTGCAGTTCTAGTATAATGCTCTTGTCTATGCCAAAGGTTGATATTACAGGTATGAACGTGGAGCATGAAGCTAGAGGAGTTGTAACAATTTTAGAACTTGAGAATCAACATCCAGACACAACATCCCTAGTTCAAGTAAGTACCACTTCCGAGTTTATCAACTATTGGACAACTCTTATGCTCCCTAGTAGCCTGAAATATACAGTTTTGAGTACCTATATTACAGATATAATGCACTTGATTTTTCCTTTAAGTGTCAATGAAAGGACAGGTACCCTATAAGTATGCAAAGGCCAAAGAGAAACCACATCCAAAGGGAGTTTAACTTCCAATCAAGTGGGGGAACCAGAAACGTATAATCACATGCCTCCAGAGCTCATGATGTGTTTTCTAGACCTTGACAAAAGAAAAGAAGTCATCAACAACATGCTGATCAAAGAAGAGCCACCAGATGCACCATGCACCAACAAACCGCCAACACGCGAAGGTAAGACTCTAAACTCCCAAAGAAGGATGAAAGCTAACTTGCTTTATCTTGGTGCAGATTGTACAGTTTCGAGGACAAAACTATTTCAAGGGGGAGGGTATGATGTGGACATCGGAACCAGATCAATCCTGCAGCATGTCAAACCAACCACTACACACGCCAAAACGGTCCACACGGAGCATCATGGAGAACCCTTAGCGAAATGGAGTTATAATCAAGCACCAGGCCTAGGATTGATTTTATATCAGCCATGCAGTCCTAAGAAGACCAATGATTCAGGAGGAATCAAGAAAACTCGAGCCAAGCCACCTGAAGACGAAGCATGCCTACCCGGAGACGAGAAACGAAGTCAAGCATGTACCAAAAGACAAAACACTCGAGCACTGGAGTTCTACTTGAATATTCATTTGGAAACCACATATTTTGAAGATAATGATCGAGCCAAAACTAAACTTGATCGATCATATTTGGAGTTAGCACACGAACACCTCACCGAAGCCGTCACCAAGCCAAGGAAGCTGCCACTAGAAGAATCCACTCGTGATTTTTGCCTCAGAGTCATTATTCACCAGGAAACCATCCAAGATAAGAGTTTTTGCCGAATAAAATCATGCCCCAACCGAGCTCAATTAGGAGATGTCCAAGAATCCTTACTTGAAGACAAGAATCCAAGGGAGAAGTTGACCTATGAGAAATCTACTCGAGCAAATGTTCTGGGATTTGAATTTCATCAGGAAATCATCTATTTTAAGATGATTTATCAAGTTAAATCAGCCCAGATACGAGTTGGTTTAAGAGCTAACCAAGGAGGATCAAAACCGGGTGTAAATAAGGAAAGTCTTGCATCCAACTTACCATCAGCTGAAGCCACGAATTGGAGACCTTATAAGAGCATCAGAGGGTTCCCTTTTAATCCAGGAGATACTCTAGACCAAGAAGAAGCTTTACCACCAGAGGCTTCGTACACCTTACCATACAAGAACATGTGGAGTCATTACTTACCATATTTGGAGCTAAAGGAGATCAATCAGCAACGGCTCTTTCCCTTATCACTTTTGTGCATTCTGAAGCCTCCTCCAAAGAACCTGGACGTCCCCAGACATCACAACTTCGCACCCAAGCTTTCAAGACTCAAGCTAACGGCTATTTCCTTATTTGGCCGATTTTGTCATCAAGCCTTCAAACGGCTCTTTTCTTTTAATTTCTGCGATTTGTTTCTTTTTTAGACCTTAGGACCGTTGTACTCTGAGCCTATAAAAGCTCAGCTCATTCCTCATTGTAAATCACCTTTCAATCCAGAATTAATCAAAGTATTTTGTTCTTTTCTTTCAAGTGTGTTTTCTTGAAGAATTGTTTCTTTCTTTAGGCTTTAAGTGTGTGATTCACTTAAATCTTTAGAGACTGCGACTTAGCTTGTTTGTGTGATTCAAATAATCTATTTCGTTCACAGATTGAGAGAGTCAATCAACCCCTTCGATTGAGAGAGTCAATCAAAGTCACCACCTTCCATCTCGACTTCACGCCCACTTCCGCAACAAAACTTTTAAACTCTTGATTATCTTGTGGTCATAAGTTTGGTGGATTCCAATCTTATATCATCTGGTATCAGAGCACAAGTTCCTATCAAGGTGCTTTTGTTCTTTATCTTTTGTTTTTGTTATTTCTATCCAGTTTTTTTGTTTCATTCATCAAATCGAAAACCCATAAAAATTGTTTTCTTTGTTTCTGTTTATTTGAATTTTATAAACTCAAAAAAAAAAAAAAGAATCCACAAAAATTGCTTTGTCTTTATTTCTGAATACTTACTTTATTAAAAAAAAAACGAGTATTGCTTAAGTTTGCTATTTGTTTTGAATTTATCAAAGAAAACCCATACAAAAAATCGTTTTTGTTTTAATTTATTTTAGTTATTTCTTTATTTCAATTTTTATTTGGATTAAAACTATATAAAAAAAGTTAATTTTATTTTTGCTGAATTAATATTGTCATGTCTTAATTTTATTTTCTTTAAAAAGTAAAAAAAAAAACAAAAACAAAAGTGAGAAAATTTCCCATATTTCTATACAATTGATTTGCTCTTTCCTTTTTGAGTTATCTTAACTTGCTACGCTTTAAACCTCTGTATCCTTTGTTTTGTGCAAGAGAAAGTCCAAGGAAGGCAGCCATGGGAGATTATTCAGAAGAAGAAGAAGGTTCTTACGATTCAAGACCCTATGACTCCGAGCAAGAAGAGTCAAACCATGGATGGTCCGATGAAGAAACTGGTTATGAGACACCCCCATGACCTCACGAAGACTACTCAGGCTCTGACTATGGTGATGAACCTTATAAAGAAGAACCTGAACCGGAGCCACCAGATTGTAGGCGAGATGATTCCATCCACCAGAGTTGGTGTGAGGAGGAAACTGATTCACGGAATGGAGATAATGATTCCCAAATCAGTAACCGAGATGAGTCATGGCATGAGGAAGAGAAAAATGACCATGAGGGCTTCAGTTACGAAGGATAACCAGACAACTTCGTGGAGTCTTACCATGAAGATAGACCGTGGTGTGAAGAAACTGACTCTCAAATCAGTTTGGGTGAAACTGATCCGACTGATGAAGAAGATTTCGAGTACGAAGAAGAATATGAGCAGGAGAGCAAAGAAGAGTTTGATGAGAAGAACGTAGAAAAAAGTGAGGCTGGAAGAGATGATTTCGGAAAAGAATACGCCGAAGAGGATGAAGACGTAAGTGAGGCTGGAAGAGATGAATCCCACTACATTAACTTTGCAGGGCATCACCAAGGACCAGAAGCCTATTTGCATTGGGAACAAGAAATGGAGGAATGGTTTTCATCTAACCAAATTTTGGAGGATGAAAAGACACGTTATGCGGAGGATACGTTAATTGAAGATGCCTTTAGGCATTGGGAACAAGATGCATACATTCGTCTTGAGTATGAGGAACCAGAATCTTCTTGGGAAGAGATGAAGCAACTATTGTATAAAGAATTCGTGGAGGATGCTAGCAACATGCGCCAACACAATTTACGAATCTACACCAATCCCGAGCCAAGAAGACGAATTCTAGTAACAAGCTCAAACCAAAGGACTACATCTAAGGATGCTTACAGACCCAAGCCAAATAAAACGCCCACACCTACTCTAAAGGTGAAGACTGAGTCTAAGTCAACAACTCAAGAAAAGGATAAGAAGCCAAAGTCCAAGCCCCAAGCCACAGCTAAAGGCCCGAGTGCAAAGCCATTGCGTGAACAACAAGACAAAGGAATTCAAGGTAAGTCTTCTAAGCATTCTAAGTCAAGAGAAGTAATATGTTATAGATGCCATAAGAGGGGTCACTTTGCTGCGGTATGTCCTGAAAGACGAGTAGTTAATGTTACAACACTTGAACCAAAACCGAATTCATCTAACTCAAGTGTTTGTTTAGCACAATCTAGTTTTGAAATTTCCAGTTCTAGTATAATGCTCTTGTCTATGCTAAAGGTTGATATTACAGGTCTGAACGTGGAGCATGAAGCTAGAGGAGTTGTAACAATTTTAGAACTTGAGAATCAACATCCAGACACAACATCCCTAGTTCAAGTAAGTACCACTTCCGAGTTTATCAACTATTGGACAACTCTTATGCTCCCTAGTAGCCTGAAATATACAGTTTTGAGTACCTATATTACAGATATAATGCACTTGATTTTTCCTTTAAGTGTCAATGAAAGGACAGGTACCCTAGAAGTATGCAAAGGCCAAAGAGAAACCACATCCAAAGGGAGTTTAACTTCCAATCAAGTGGGGGAACCAGAAACGTATAATCACATGCCTCCAGAGCTCATGATGTGTTTTCTAGACCTTTACAAAAGAAAAGAAGTCATCAACAACATGCTGAACAAAGAAGAGCCACCAGATGCACCATGCACCAACAAACCGCCAACACGCGAAGGTAAGACTCTAAACTCCCAAAGAAGGATGAAAGCTAACTTGCTTTCTCTTGGTGCAGATTGTACAGTTTCGAGGATGAAACTATTTCAAGGGGGAGGGTATGATGTGGACATCGGAACCAGATCAATCCTGCAGCATGTCAAACCAACCACTACACACGCCAAAACGGTCCACACGGAGCATCATGGAGAACCCTTAGCGAAATGGAGTTATAATCAAGCACCAGGCCTAGGATTGATTTTATATCAGCCATTCAGTCCTAAGAAGACCAATGATTCAGGAGGAATCATGAAAACTCGAGCCAAGCCACCTGAAGACGAAGCATGCCTACCCGGAGACGAGAAACGAAGTCAAGCATGTACCAAAAGACAAAACACTCGAGCACTGGAGTTCTACTTGAATATTCATTTGGAAACCACATATTTTGAAGAGAATGATCGAGCCAAAACTCAACTTGATCGATCATATTTGGAGTTAGCACACGAACACCTCACCGAAGCCGTCACCAAGCCAAGGAAGCTGCCACTAGAAGAATCCACTCGTGATTTTTGCCTCAGAGTCATTATTCACCAGAAAACCATCCAAGATAAGAGTTTTTGCCGAATAAAATCATGCCCCAACCGAGCTCAATTAGGAGATGTCCAAGAATCCTTACTTGAAGACAAGAATCCAAGGGAGAAGTTGACCTATGAGAAATCTACTCGAGCAAATGTTCTGGGATTTGAATTTCATCAGGAAATCATCTATTTTAAGATAATTTATCAAGTTAAATCAGCCCAGATACGAGTTGGTTTAAGAGCTAACCAAGGAGGATCAAAACCGGGTGTAAATAAGGAAAGTCTTGCATCCAACTTACCATCAGCTGAAGCCACGAATTGGAGACCTTATAAGAGCATCAGAGGGTTCCCTTTTAACCCAGGAGATACTCTAGACCAAGAAGAAGCTTTACTACCAGAGGCTTGGTACACCTTACCATACAAGAACATGTGGAGTCATTACTTACCATATTTGGAGCTAAAGGAGATCAATCAGCAACGGCTCTTTCCCTTATCACTTTTGTGCATTCTGAAGCCTCCTCCAAAGAACCTGGATGTCCCCAGACATCACAACTTCGCACCCAAGCTTTCAAGACTCAAGCTAACGGCTATTTCCTTATTTGGCCGATTTTGTCATCAAGCCTTCAAACGGCTCTTTTCTTTTAATTTTTGCGATTTGTTTCTTGTTTTAGACCTTAGGACCATTGTACTCTGAGCCTATAAAAGCTCAGCTCATTCCTCATTGTAAATCACCTTTCAATCCAGAATTAATCAAAGTATTTTGTTCTTTTCTTTCAAGTGTGTTTTCTTGAAGAATTGTTTCTTTCTTTAGGCTTTAAGTGTGTGATTCACTTAAATCTTTAGAGATTGCAACTTAGCTTGTTTGTGTGATTTAAATAATCTATTTCGTTCACAGATTGAGAGAGTCAATCAACCCCTTCGATTGAGAGAGTCAATCAAAGTCACCACCTTCCATCTCGACTTCACGCCCACTTCCGCAACAAAACTTGTAAACTCTTGATTATCTTGTGGTCATAAGTTTGGTGGATTCCAATCTTATATCATTTTCCATCAATCATTCGGTCAGAACTCCAGAGTTAAGCGTGCTTGGGCTGGAGTAGCACTAGGATGGGTGACCTACCGGGAAGTGATTGTCGGTACCGTGTGAGTGAGGCCAAAACACGGGGAAATATCATGTGGTGATTTGTAGGGATAGTAAACAAGTCTTAGAGCCTCTCGAGATAACAAACCGGCCGTCGGACGAGGGTGAGGCCCATGGGCCTAGAGAGGACGTGGGAGCCACGGGCCTAGAGAGGGCGTGGGGCTCACGGGCCTAGAGAGGGTGTGGGGGCCCACGGACGGTGGCGGTCGGGGCGTTATAGTTGGGCTGCTGGGCTGATGAGCCATGTTTCCCATTTGTTCCGGTTTTGATTTGTTTAGCTATTTCTTTTCATTGGACTTGAGTTTTGGTGCCTTTTACCTTTAATTACCTTTTGTACTTCAGGCTTTTAATCTTTTCGTTATAAATCCTTTTACATGCGGAAAGAGGAAGACTGGTCAAGTCATTGAGTCATTTTGGATGTGATTGGATAACATAAATAGAGTAATAAAAATGGCTGGAGAGTTTTTCAGCTGAAGTCAGCCTAATTTCATAATAAAAGAGTAAAAGTTATTTCCAGCCATTTTTAGCTATAAATAATAAAAAATAGAGTAAATGTTTACTCCAAAAGAAGGTGGAGTAAAATGTTACGCTGAGATTAGTTTTTTTTATTTTTACTCTATTTTTTCTCTCTTTCATTTACTCCCAGGGGCGGAGCCGCGGAGGTATAGAGAGATAAAGGGTGTCAAAAATTTTTTTTATAATGTCTTAATACAATTTAAATTTGACACTCTTGAAAATTTTATATTTATATATAATGTCTTAATACAATTAAAATTTGACACCCTTGCCAAAAGAATTTTGACCCCCATAATATATGTCTAACGTCAATAGGATCCCAATTCAATATTTCAAAAAAAAATTAAATAGGCCCACAAAATTAAATTAAAATGATGACAATGGAAAAAAATATGAATTAAATATAGTTATTATTTTTAACACAAAACTAATTAGTCTAATACCCTAGCCACTACTCATCGTTACTTTATCTTCTTCTTTTATTTTATTTTTCTCTTCACCGTCTTCTTCCTATTTCTTTTTCAAACAATTCAAATCTAAGTTTTACTTTCTAAGGTAAAAATTTATATCCTTTGTAGACTGCTATATCGGTAAAATTTTACACAATAATTTTTAGTAATCATCTTCAATTTGAATAGACTGCAAATAATCATGTTCTTTGTTTTATTTATGTAGGTAACGTGAGATGGATAAGTATCTTATAAAAAAAATCTCTACCAAGCAACATCGATTTGGATGCCTTGGGATCCAGCTAAGAGAAACAATATTCTACGTTATCATCCTACTGAAAGAGATGAGGTACGATGTAAATATTGGATGAGAGGACCATGTAAACACCACGGTCACAATTTCAATCAAACACCAATATCAAATGTATTACGGCATTTTAATCCACAGTGGTTTGATAAGTATGGTGCTTGGTTAGAGTATAACGTGTAGACATAGAAAGATTATTGCTTGTGTTGTTACTTATTCAGAGATCAAATTGAGAAACAAGGTGGGAATGATGCTTTTATATCGACCAATTATTCTGGTTAGAATAAGACCTATGGGTTTAAAAAGCATGTAGGTGATGGTCCTACAAGCTTTCACAACAATGCCAAAAATAAATGTGACAATTTGATGAGACAAGGTCACTCTATCGTACATGTTTTACAAAAGCATATTGTTGCTGCAAAAAATGAGTATCGAATCCGATTGAGTGCTTCGATTGATGTTTCTAGATACTTGTTACATCAAGGATTACCTTTTCATGGACATGATGAGTCAGGAAATTCAACAAATCGAGGTAATTTCTTAGAGATTCTCAAATATACTGCTGGTCAAAATGAGGTTGTAAGAAGCGCTGTGATGAAAAATGCTACTAAAAATAATCAGATGACATCTCCTCCAATTAAAAAAAGACATTCTGCATTGCTTTGCAAAAGAAGTAACTAAATCTGTTATCCAGGAAATTGATAATGATGTTTTTGGTTTATTAGTGGATGAGTCCGATGATGTTTCAAAGAAAGAGCAGATGACAGTGGTTTTTTGCTTCGTTGATAAATGTAAGGTAGTAAGAGAAAGATTTATTGGCATTAGTCATGTGAAAGAGACTTCTTTTTTATCTCTGAAAGATGCCATTGATTATTTGTTTGCCAAACATGGATTGAGTTTGAAAAAACTGAAATGACAAGGTTATGATGGAGCTGTCAATATGAAAGGAGATTTCAGTGGATTGAGATCACTAATCTTTAAGGAAAGTGGCTTTGCATATTATGTTCATTGCTTTGCTCATCAACTTCAGTTGGTCATTTTGGGGGTAGCAAAAAAATCACTTTGAAGCTGGAAACCTTTTTGATATGATTCCAGTTACTGAATGTGGTTGGAGCTTCATGCAAGAGAAAAGATATGATCCGAGAAAAGCATCGCAAAAAGTTGAAGAAGGGATTAGTAATGGTGAAATTAAGAATGGAACGGGACTAAATCAAGAGCTTTCACTTCAAAGACCTGGAAATACTCATTGGGGTTCACATTATACGACATTATTGCGACTTGTTGAGCTGTTTTCATCAATTATTGAAGTTCTTGAATATATCTAGGATGAGGGCACATACACCACCAAAAGACAACAAGCATACAACCTCCTCAAATATTTTCATACATTTGATTTTGTTTTCTATTTACAGCTAATGCTGCTTATTTTGGGACTCACTGAAAACTTATAAAAGGTTCTGCAAAGAAAAGACCAAGATATCGTGAATGCTATTTCATTAGTGGAATCTACTTAGCGACAGTTGCATAAGATGAGAGATAACGGATGAGATGAATTTTTGGCTAATGTTTAGTCTTTTAGTGAGCAAAATAAGACTGAAATGCTGAACATGTATGGAGAATTTGTGGATTCAAGAAGACCAAAAAAAAGACCAACATGCATCATTATAAGGTGGATTGTTTCTACACTATCTTAAACATGCAACTACAAGAGTTTAATGATCGTTTTGATGAAGTAAATTCAAAACTACTTATTTGCATGGCATTCTTAAGTCCGGTAGATTCTTTTTGTCAGTTTGACAAGTCAAAGATGGTGAGATTTGCTGAGTTTTATCCTGATGATTTCACTTTTGTGGAGTGTAGATCTCTTGATCATCACCTTGACATTTTTATCTCTTTAGATTAGTAAACATTTAATCTCTTTGCACATTATGAAGATAAATGTTTAGCCTTCTTTGTTGTGGCATTGTTGTGCATCCATAGTATTGATGCTTGTTTCCCATTTTTTTGGACTTAAAACTCCGGAGACATCATGTTATCCGTCATCTTATATTTTGTGATTATTTTGTTAATAGCGGTTTTGTAAAATATTATCTTATCTATAATCTACCCTTTAGTGATCCAAAAAAAAAAAAAAACTTATGAATATTTTAATCCCAAATATAATGTGGATTCTTTTCAATTGTTATAATATATAAAATAACGAGTACCCAGAAAATAGACGTGATCCAAAATTTTATATGCAACATTTGACAAACTAATAGGCCTAAACTCTTTCATAGATACTGGAGATTCCTTTTTTGGAATAAGACAAATATTAGTATGGTTTAATTCCGGCTCTAAATAACCTTCCTGGAAAAATAGGTTAACATATTTATAAATCCCTTCATGTATGGTCTCCCAATGATTCTTATAAAATCCAGCATTCATTCCATCCGGACCAGGAGACTTATATTGATTAATGCTAAATACAGCTTCTCGAACCTCCATTCTAGTAACAGGTTTAATTAAATGCTGATTAATTTCAGGAGTTACTAGAGAGGGAATACCTTGAAGAAGCTCATCTGGTATGTTATTACGTGAGGAAGTATACAAATCATGAAAATACTTTTCTGCTATCCCATACAGCTGCTGCGGATCCGTACACTCCTTACCACTCTCATCTTCAAGCACAGTAATTCGATTAATAGCCCTGCGCTGCTTTGTTTGCTCATGAAAAAACCTCGTATTTTTATCTCCTGCCTTGAGCCAATGCATTCCACTTTTAGCTTTCCAGTATTCTTCCTCTTTCCTATAAAGAGTTGTTAATTTGGATTTTAAATCATGAATAACACCAAAATCTAGATAGGAAGAGTTATACACTTGATGTAGTTTCCTTTGCAACTCCTCAATTTCCTTTTGCGAATTGGTCTTTTGTGATCGCTTCCACTTTGCCAATGCATCCCTACAATTAACAATAACTTTGCTAAAATTATTAGCTTCTATCCCTTGACATCTCTTCTCCCATGTTATCTTAATTAACTGCTGTATGTCTGGATCATTCTTCCATCTATTATCATATTTGAAAAATTTCTTTCCTTTCCATTTTGTATCCTCCATATTCAATAACAATGGCCGATGATCAGACCCCAACCATCGCAACAGCCTTACATATGCTCTTGGATAAGCCTCCATCCAATCAACTGTTGCCATCATTCTGTCAATTCTGGATTTAATAGAATGTGAGTAACGATTACCAGCCCAAGTAAAAAATCCACCAACTGTTCTAATATCATGAAGCCCACTAACTGAGATCATGGACAGGAAATCTTCAAAGGTTGCTTCATGTCTTCTTGGTCCTCCACGTTTTTCCTCATTGGAACAAATATCATTAAAATCACCCATCACCAGCCGAGGAACTTGGTAATATACACCAGTCTCAGCTCTTCTTTTCATTCTTCTCCACAGCTCATGCCTTGCTCTAATGTCCGGGTGCCCATCAGACAGCATTCATCCCAGGAAGATATATCACTGATAATGTGTTGGTAGCTCATGAGCTGTTGCATTCTCTATCTCGAAGAAAGTTAGCTAATGATTATATGGCTATCAAGTTAGATATCACAAAGGCCTTTGACAAGGTGGAATGGTCTTTTTTAGATGCAGTCATGAAGAAAATGGGATTTCATCAAATCTGGAGGGGATGGATAATGAAGTGTGTTAGCTCGGTTTCGTACTCGGTATTGCTAAATGGAGCTCCTTCCAATAGAATTTATCCAACTAGGGGTATACAACAAGGTGATCCCATTTCCCCATATTTATATTTGATATGTACTGAAGCTTTGTCTGCCATGATTCATCTTTACTCTCATCAGAAAAAGTTAATGGGGTATCAGGCTTCCAGAGGAGGTCCTTTAATTACACATCTGCTTTTTGCAGATGATTCACTGCTATTCACCAGAGCTATGCCAGAAGATGCAAGGATAATTAAGGAAATGTTGGGAATTTATGAAAGAGCTTCAGGACAACAAGTCAACTTCACCAAATCAGCTCTCATGTTTAGTAAAGGTATGAAATCTGAAGTTATTCAGGAGATTATTGCAGTGCTAGGGATTAATCAAATAGGAGGTTTGGGGAAATATTTAGGACTGCCAGAATCGATAGGGCGGAATCGAGCAGATACTTTTGCTTATTTAAAGCAAAGAATGTGTAATAAGTTGGATAATTGGTGCACAAAATTACTATCGCCTGCAGGAAAAGAAGTTCTGCTTAAATCAGTGATTACTGCCATTCCTACCTATACTATGAGTTGTTTCTTGGTGCCAAATAAATTGCTTGATAATATAATGGTAGATGTTAAACAATTTTGGTGGGCATCTAGTTTAGATAAAAAAGCAATCCCTTGGATAGCCTGGAATAAAATTGTAGAATCCAAGAGCAATGGAGGGTTGGGGATCAGAGATCTTAAAGCTTTTAATCTTGCTCTGTTAGCAAAGCAAGGATGGCGAATCCTAAGTCAGCCCAATTCCTTGGTTGCTAGAGTTTATAAATCTAAGTATTTCCCGAACCAGAGCTTTTTACAAGCAACAAAATTCTGTAAGACTAGTTATGCTTGGAAGAGTATTGTAGCAGCAAAAAGTCTATTGCAGAAAGGTTTGCTCTGGACTGTAGGAGGGGGTAATGATATTGATTTATGGCATGATAATTGGCTTATTGATAGGGAACCAAGACCTCCTAAACCTCTTCATTCGATTGGTATGACTGGACTTAAAGTTTCTCATCTCTTTTTACAAGGCACACGAGTATGGGATAGAACCAAATTACAGGAGTATTTTACTCCTCAGGATATACCGCTAATTCTCCGAGTCCGGCCATCTGCAAACACTGTAAGTGATACGGTCTCCTGGTTCTACTCTAATAAAGGTATATATACTGTAAAATCTGGATATTATGTGCAACTCCAGCTTATGCAAGATCAGCATTCCGGAAAGGTTAAAGCGTGTGGGGAGGAGAAAAAGCAATTGTTTAAAATGGTATGGAAGCTTAATGTACCACCCAAGATCAAATCGTTTTGGTGGAAGGTACTGCATAATCGTCTTCCTGTGGCCACACAATTAAGTAGAAGAGGAATACAAGTGGATCCTATATGTCTGATGTGTGGAGAAGCGCCTGAAACAGTCAATCATCTATTGTTTCAATGTCGACTGGCTCGGGGAAATCTGGGAATTGGCACCAGCAAGTACACCATCAGGTGATCTTCTATGCAATCAAGAGTTAAATTACAATTTACAAACAATATTTGGTTTTATTCCAGATAGAGGGCAGGCTTTCTCCCTACTTCCTTTCTTAGGCTGGAACCTTTGGAAAGCTAGAAATGAGATGACGTTTAATAACCGGAGAGAACACATTTCTAGCATAATTACTAAATCATTGATTGATTATGAGCTCTGGAGAAAAGCTTCACGTGAGCAGGAGCTAGAAGATACTCACATCAGACCATCTGGCAGAATCTCAAGTAAGGAGCAGGTTTATGCTAATAGTGCAGCTTATGTTTGCTTTGTAGATGCTTCTTGGATCTCTAAAGATTGTGAAGCGGGAATAGCATGGATGCTTCATAGGAAGAATGGCTCATGTGTGATTCAAGGAAGCTCATCAATACAGCCAGTGGATTCTTCTTTGGAAGCAGAGGCAATAGCACTGAAGATGGCAGTACAAGAGATGGTAAAGTTGCAATATAATGATGTAGTTTTTGCTGGGGATTGTCAAGTGCTCTATCAGGTTATGGAGAGCATGCATGCCTCAACAGGAACTATCTGGAGTCCGGTAGCTATTAAGGCAGAAGTACAAGACATAATCCACTTATGTGTACGCAAAAAAGGATTTGTCTTTCAGTATGTTCCTAGAACTCTTATTACTGACGTAGATGCTAAGGCTAAAAAAGCCAGAAAGGATAATGCTATGTATGTTGTAGCATATGCTATGTAAGCTGTTTTCATTTCTAATGAAATAGTTGCAGACAAAAAAAAAAAAAAAAAGACGTGATCCAAAATATTTTTGGTAAAATTTAGAACATGATGATAGATGGCCCACTTCAATACTTCATACAGCATTTGGTTTTATTCTTCCAATCCAAAATCAAAGAGCATTTTCATCAATTTATTTTGGAAAAATCACATTTTTAACTTTGAAAGTGTCACATGCTAGCAATTTAAATCTCAAACGTATACACTAGCACTTTAAACCTTCAAACTATTTTTACTAACAATTTAAAATTTGAAACAATCTCACGTGTTTTCTCCGACATAAAATTCATTACAAAATAATTACCGGTAAACTAACGGAATTTCTGACAAAACTTTATGATGGTAATCCAACGGATTTTAGACAATATAGTTCCATCAAAAAAACTCAAAACTCAAACAGGTATATCAACATATTTATTTTCCAACGAATTTCTGTCGGTCACTCAAGATCAAGATCTTGTCGGAAGTTCCATCAATTTTTCGATAATTTTATTATGGTGAATTTTACGTCAAAATTTTTAAAATTCAAACGGTTATATTAATTTACATATTTACAATAAATTTTTGACATAAATATTTTGTCAGAATTCTGTAAAAAAATACGTCAGATTACTGTCGAAATTTTTTGATGGATTAAGATCTCGTCATAAATTCTGCTAGTTTTCCGGTAACTTTCTTGCAGTTAATTTTACATCGGAAAAAATACGAGAAGTTATTTCAATATTTAAAATGTTAGTAAAAATAGTTTGAAAGTTTTAAGTGTTAGTGTAACAATTTCAATGTTTAAAGTGATATCATGTGATACTTTCAAAAATTAAAATTTTTTTTTTTTTTCTACAGCATGTTTCCCTCTTTAATCTGACCAAAAAAAATTCTCTCTTATTTTTTTTTACTATTTTGTTATATGTATAATTAGGCCTGGGCATTCGGATTTCGGATCGGATTCGGTTCGGATTTTTTCGGATTCGGATAATTCGGATTGGTGATTTTAGTATCCGTTCGGGTTTTACAATTATTCGGTTCGGTTTCGGTTCGGATAGGTGCGGGTTCGGATCGGTTTTCGGATTTTTAAAATCTCAAAATTTGTTCAATTTTAATAAAAATTGGTTAAATTTTACAAAAAAATTGTATATTTCAACAAATATAACTAAATATTTTTAGATTTTTAGATTGTTTAACATATTTTTATTATTTGGTATTAAATTATAACTAAATATACTAATAATTTTGGATATATAGTTTTATTTCGGGTTTTCGGTTATACTTTTCGGTTTTCGGTTCGGTTCGGATTCGGTTCGGATAATTCGGATACAAATATTTAGAATCCGTTCGGATTCTATGACTATTAAATTCGGTTTCGGATTCAGATTTTTCGGTTCGATTTCGGTTCGGTTTTCGGATTTCGGGTTTTTTGTCCACCAGTATAATATATCTAATTAACTCTTACCTAAAAGGAAGAAAAAAAAAAAACCACCTAAATTCCATGGTAGTACATTAAGTTTTAAATTTTCATATTCCACGCTGTCAAAAGAAAAAAAATTCATATTCCACGTCAGCACATTAGCATTATCAGATTATCCTGAAGAACCCAGATTTTTTTCCCAGTTGTGTATTCTAAACCTTACAAAACACAGAGTAGAGATTGCGATGACAACAGTGGCCTCCGGCTTCGTCTCTTTCTCGCCGGCGCTGTTCCATGTAAGTCAGAATTAACCAACATTCATCAATTAATCAATCAATCAATCTCTCGCTAACATAACAACTCTCTCTCTTTTAACATCTCTCTGAAAAATTGATGAATTTTCTCAGGCGAAATCACGACGGTCATTTCCCAATATTCGTAATCGATCCACATCTTTTCCAGTAGTTTCAGCATCATTGAAAGCAGAAACAACAACAAGCCACACAGAACCCATTTCACAGTTATTGCATAACAACATATCTCTAGCAGATCTGGATCCAGGAACTGCCAAGGTCGCAATTGGTATCTTAGGTCCAGCGTTATCAGCTTTTGGGTTTCTCTTTATCGTTAGAATTGTTATGTCTTGGTACCCGAAACTTCCCGTTGAGAAGTTTCCTTACGTTTTAGCTTATGCTCCGACAGAACCAATCCTAGTTCAGACAAGGAAAGTGATTCCACCACTTGCAGGAGTTGATGTTACTCCAGTGGTTTGGTTTGGTCTTGTGAGTTTCCTTAGTGAGATTTTGGTTGGTCCTCAGGGTCTTCTTGTTCTTGTTTCTCAACAACAAGTTAGTTAGAATGAGTCATTTCCATATTCAAGTTTTATTTTTTACACTCTTTTTTATTTTTGTCTGTTCTAATGATGATTATATATGTGTGCTTTTTTTTTTTTTGAACTTGGCATTGATGTTTTGAGACTTAGAGTATGTGCAATGGGAAAAACTATTATAATCTCTCAAATATATTATTTTAATAATTTTTATGTAATTTAATTTTTTATTTAAAATTAAACTTAAAACCAATAATATTATGACATGTGTCAAATGGGTCTCTCACCAGGTTCTAAGAGTCTCTCAAATGAGATATTTATTTTATTCTTTTTCTTCCTTTTTTATTTTTATATATTTTTTTTGGGATGAGAGATTCAATGAGAACTCTCACTGCACATGTTCTTAGAGCATTATGAACGGTAGAGACGCAGACAATCTCTCCTCTCAAATGTGAACAAATGTAAACACAAATCATAAAATTATTTAATTAAAAAAATACATGAAATTAGCTAATTATAAAATGACATATGTAATAAATGTCTATGGTGGTCTGCGTCTCTGGCGTTGTTAATGATCTTAGGCGAATTTTTGGAGTTTTAATTATAGATTGTGAAGAACATGAAATAATTTTTATTTATTTATTATCCTTAAGAGTCAACGATTACAATGAAGAATTGATATCAATACAATCTTAATTCTTTATATATTGGCTATTGGAATATATAATGGAGCAATAATTAACAAGAGATTAATCAAATTTTCTAATTTTTGTGACTTTGCTAACAAGAAATTGCTGAAAGGGATACTTCATTCAATAAGAAACAATGGCTTTATAAAGCCTTACAGGAAGTGGGAAAACAACTAAACTGAAACAGCTGAATACAAGGAAACAACTACTTAATGATCTCTTAAGACTTCCGACATAAGTAACCCATAACTAAGACTCATTCAAACACACCATAAACCAACAATTTTGACTCAAAAGTGAGGAAAAATTCGAATAGGGAGACCATTGCCTGGTTTTGGTAAAGGATCTACCACTATTTTATTTTCATTTGGAGACACTTTTTCCCACTTAAATCTATTAACAAGATTGTGGATAATTACAAGAATCTCTAGACGGGCAAACTCTCTCCCGGGACACATCCTTGGTCCTCCTCCAAATGGAATATATGTATAAGGCTTTGGACCACTTCCTTCGAATCGGTTTGGCTCAAATCTCTCTGGTTCGGGGAAGTAGTCTGGATTCATATGTGTTGCAGTGGCACTCCAGTATAACTATATATATGTTTATTCGAACATGTATGATTTAATGCATGAACATAAACATGATCATGATATATATGTCAAAAATACTTAAAATGGTTTTGGAGTATTATTACCTTCCATCCTTTGGGGATGTAAAAACCTTTAAAAGTGAAGTGATCGATGGCCTCACGAAAAGTGCCAGTAAGAGGAGGAACAAGTCTCATCACTTCACATGCAACATTCCATGAATATTTCATTTTCTCAATGTCCTCCCACTTTAATCTTTCTTTTTCTTTCTTTTCGTTTAGTATCTCCTTTTGCTCTGCAATTCCTCAGTTTGAGATTTTCTTTTTTCTTGTAAATATAAAATCAAGGCATAAATTTTTAACTAGCCAACATGAAGTTTGAAATGTCAAGTTGAGTTGATCATTAGTGTCGAAAGGAAAATAGGGGTAACTATTTTGATGATATATTGTATCTGTTTCAATATATATAAATTATTTTGAGATTTTTTCATGCGAATTAAGAAACAACTTTTGTATTTAGTATTATCACTCTGTAACCACCCGGATTACAGAATAATAACACTATCACAATCCACAAGAATCAAAATCTAGATAAACTTAATTTTTGATTATACCCTTATAAAGTAAAGTGACTTTTTAGACTATTTTTTACTCATCTTAAGTATGAGTAAACAATATATTTTATAATTTAATTTATTTTAAAGTTCCAAATGAACAAAACAAAATATTTAGTCTAAAATGATATTTATAGTATGTTTACATATATCGATCGGGCTGGGTCTCTAGGGTCATACGCAATTTGATCCATGGCTTGAATTGTCTGATAGAGATCGACACTAAAATATTTAAACGTGTATGGCAAATTTATTCAAAAAAGATGTCAACATTAATTATTGACAAATCTAAAATGATAGTATTTATTTTTAATATATATGGAGTATGTTGTCAAAAATATTTAAGTGACCCATAAGTTATGCCCCGTTTAATATCCATATAAGTTATGTTGTATGATCCAAAATTAAGTTATGTATAATTGAAGATGTCGTGTAAGAAAAACTGAACAATTGTCGTACCTAAGCATATAAATATATTCAAAGAAAAGCTCAAAAAGGGAGAAGGAGGCACAAACCTTGTAGAACACGTTGGTAGACATGAGGGTACTCAGCAAGATAACTGATAATGAAAGTGGTTGCGATAGCCGCTGTGTCATGTCCTCCGATTAAGATTCCAATCAAATAGTTAGCCAAATCCTCGTCTTTGGTCTCTCCTACACTCGTCAACATGTGAGATAGGACGTCTTGTTCCGCGGATGCTCTCCCGGCCTTTAGCTCTTCTCTCCTTTGCCCGATGATCGCGCAAACCTCTTTTCTGATTAATCTTGACGCCTTGATGGATCGGTTAAACCGTGTTCCTGGCAAGTCTATAGGGATTGAATAGATCCCCATCACTACCGAATTGAATCGCTCTTCTAGTTTGCTTACTCTTTCGGGGTCGTCCATGCTTAGAAATAAACGGCATGCTATTGAAAACGTCAACCTGATCATTGAGATTTTTTTTTTGTGATGAAATAATTTTGTAAAATGTCAATCTAAACAAATACAAAATATAAAAGAAAATGATCTAAAGAACTAAAAATCTACATACTTTTTTGAGAGAGGGTAGACAATGAGCTGTTTTTTATTGGTCCATTCAGTCTCAAAATGTCTCTGAGTAACCTCATCCATAACACCTATATACTTCCTCAAAGCTTCAGGCTTCATGAACTGCAAAAGAAGTATCCTCAGTTTCTTGGACTCCTCTGTGTAGGTCGACTGCGTATAAGGGAAGATCTTCTTCACGGAATCTGGCCACCACGAGACCACGAGCTTGTTCTCATTGGTGAATAGAAACTTGTTACCGGATGCACCGGTCATCACTGCGGTGGGAGATCCAAAGAGGTGGGTCTTGAAGACACCTGAGGAGGAGGAGATGAACCGACGAACTCGGTCAGTGATGAACTTCTCCGGATGGCCTTGACTGCCTTCAGAGAGGAAGGATAAACTCTCTCCGATTAAGGGAAAGCCAGTCTTTCCCGGAGGAAGATTTTGATAGGAGAAGTGTGATAAATGTTTTCTTAGGAGGAACATGAGAGAAAGAAGAATGGAGCTGACGAAGAGGAATAGGATTGTCAAATACATATTTTTCTTTTTTTTTTTTGCTTTAGGCTTATTCTATGTTTATTTTGTTGGGTACACAAAGATTTATAGACGAGTTGGGGTTTGGGGTTGAGTAAAAATGCTTTAGATGAAAACCAAAAATAAATTAAAAAAAAAATATATATTTTTGTAAGTTTCTGCCGTGGAAAACGTGAATAATAGCTCATTGTAAAAACGTGAATAATTTTTGTCGTACACCAAAGAAATTCGTCGGTCCACTCGTCTATTAGATAAGACATAATACAAGAGTGCAATCGTAAATTTAGAGCATATGCAGTGCGAGTATCTCAAATATATTATTTTATTGTTTTTGTAATAATTAAATTATTTATTCAAATTTTAAATCATAAATAAAGTTTAGAACCAATTATTTATTGATACATGTTAAATGAGTCTCTAGAGAGGTTTTCAGAGGTTCTTATTTAAGAACCGATTCTCCCCTCTCTCCTCTACTTTTTATTTTTTTAATTATATTTATTTTTGAGAGACTCTTTAAGAACCCAGCACTGCATGTGCTCTTATGAGATCAAAAACTGGATACGCATGGATTCTAGCTTATTTGCTAATTTCTTGATTAAGATGTGGTGCACTGGAATTCATGGTTGGTTAAGGACTCGAATCCACTAGTATTTGTAACGCCCGTGTTCCGGAAAAAAGAAATTTCGGAAATTATAACCGGGATTTATGCGTAGATTTTCTGGGAAAATATTTTCAGGAATTTCTGGGGTAATTTGGAAGTTACACGCATTTTTTCCGTAAGGGGGTGTTCGGAATCGACTTAGGAGTTTGGGGTCAATTGGTGAATTTTCGGAAATTCAGGGACCCAAATCCTAAATTAACGCCCGTGTTCCGAAAAAGGGAAATTTCGGAATTACATCCGGGATTATGCGGGGAATCTCTGGGAAATATTTCCGGGAATTTTTGGAGTAATTTGGAAGTTACGCCGCATTTTTCCCGTAGGGCGTGCGGAATCGATTAGGAAGTTTGGGGTCCGTTTGTGAACTTTTGGAAAGTTCAAGGACCAAACCCTAATTAGGATTAAGCTGAATAATCAGCCTCCACTTTCTTTTAAATCTGCACCTATTTTCCACACCTATTTCCACAAAGCAGCCACCCACCCTACAAAGCAGCCTACCCCCTACAAAGCAGCCTACTCCCTACAAAGCAGCCTCCACCTTCACCCACCCTCTCCACTCTAGCCATTAAGGCTACTTCTCCATCAGCCTGAATCTGCCGACACTTGATTCAGAGAAAGAGAGAAAGAGAGAAAGAGAGAAAGAGAGAAAGAGAGAGGGAGAAGGAGAGAAGAGAGAAGGCTGAGTTTGTCTTGAGACAAAGAAGTGGAGTTAAGGTGAGCTTGGTGGCTGTGTGTGGTGTGGAAAGCTAGAGGGAAGTGAACTTGGTAGCTGAGTTAGGGCGTGAGAGACGAGAGGAGAAGGAAGCGGAGGTTGCCGTGGCGGTGAAGCTTCGAAGCTCTCTCTCGCACCCTTGGTTATCACCGATAGATAGGGTAAGGGTCTCCTCTTGTTAGTTGTTGTGTTGTTTGGTTTGGGAGACTGAGGCGTGACGACATGTACGGTGTTGGTTGCGGAGGAACGAGAAAAGAGCAAAAAGGAGTCACGATCGGTTTACAACCGATCGTGACAACCGATCGGGAATGCTGAAGTTCAAGAACAAAGCTACGCGATCGATTTACAACTGATTGCTCGAGTATTTAACCCGATACACTTAACTGCTAGGTAGTATATACGGGGTCGATCCACAAGAACCAATGGTACTCTAAGGATTTACGAGAGTCGAAATTAGCTAGAGCGAGATGGTTGGTTGGTTTTGTAAGCATGTAAATAAAAATACGGGAAATTTAAACGGTAAACTTTGCGATTTAAAAACATTGGGCTAAAGGGCTTTTAGGATATCAATGACGAATGAAAATATGAAGTATGGGGTTTAATAATTAAGAACCATTCTTGAACATGAACACAAGTTTAGACTAACCTTCTTTCAAAGCATTAATCACTAAACTTGACTACTCGATTACTAAACTTTCGTTTGAAATCTCCTAACCAAATTCGCATTAACAAACAAGTTCACTAAGCTCACAATGATAATCTAGCTTCAACTTTCGTTGGCTAGAGATACAAAGCTCAATTCATATTATTCAAGCCTTCTATAAACACTTTTGATGCATAGAACAACTTAAAATCAAGATTAGAGTGATCAGTCCTAATCTAGCATTAAGATCATATGAATTGAAGAATCTATGGATTATAAACCCCAAACAACAATCATATCACTAAATCATTGAATCTCCTTTAGAACCCTGAAACCCAATTGATGAACTACTCACACATATTAACCAGATCAACACAAAGATTTATAGAAAACATGATATATTATTGAAATAAGCAAGAAAAGTTATAAGAATTCTTCTCTAAAACAATGGATTGGATCTTGTTTCTTCAAGTTTTTCAGAGCTCTAGAGTGTTTCTGAAGTCTAAAAAGTGTGTAATAATTGCCTCTCAATGGCAGAAAATCGAGTCAAAGAGGAAAAGACGAAGTTGGTTTGATGTCTCAATCATGTGGGTCTTGGGCGGCTGAGTTCAGATCGATCGATCTGGTCTTGGATAGATCGATCTGGACCAGATCGATCGATATGATGTGCTCTGGTCGATCTTGAATCTTCACGTAAATTTGCTTGAGCTGGATCGATCGATCCCACCTTGGATCGATCGATCTGATGAAGTCTACAGCAGTTTCAGCTCGCTGTCAGATTTACATGCATTCGGTAAAACGTTCATAACTTTTGATTGCAACATGGGATTTACTTCAAACCACTTCCACATGAAAGCTAACTCAATTTCCTATGACTTTTGTAGAGAGTGCTGAAGCCAAATCGCAACTTAGAGCCTTCATATGAGTAGATCTTCTAGACCCTATGGATTGGTTCCGAAACATCATTTCTTTTATTTTCTTCCAAATGATCCCTCATCCTTCCTCCAAGTCTCCAAGGTATTCCATTCACCTAAAAAGACTCAAAACATGTGCAATATGCAATAAACAACCTAGGACTCTAAGATGTGATACCATGCAAATACAAGACTCAAATGCATGAAAAATTCCTAAAACTACACAAAATGGGAACTAAGAATCTATGAAACTAAACCATAAAAACATGTAAAATCTAAGGATATCAACTCCCCCCCAACTTGTCCATTGCTTGTCCGCAAGCAAACAAGTAGAAACAGTTATAGGCAAGTTTGACAAAGCTAGAAAATTCCAAACGAAGGATTAAACGCGTTGTCCTCAATGATGGTTATAAGGTGCAAGAACAAACATTTCATTCTTTCGGTAAACCCTTAAACTTAAGCAAAAACTCACAATCAAATCGAATACTTCTCTTTAACATTCATTATGATCTTTTTAGTGCGGTCTTGCTAAGGGAAACCAAATCATTCTCAATTGGTTTGTGGGTTAAAGCTTTTTGAGGTGGTTTCAGAAGTGTTTCTCTTTTGGGTGGCTTCTCTCAAAACATAGGAATGCTTTATCAAATACAAAATCTATCTAAGAAGGGGAACAATTGATGCATACAAAGTTTAATTCTCGTTATTCTACCCGATCTTATGAAATGCATCCTAGTTTCTACCCTTTTCGTAACCTTAAACCTCATGATCAATCTCTTTTATTAGCTTCATATGGAAAATATTTTCATGAAACACTTAGCCTTTTTTATCTCTTTATTTTTTTCTTTTCTTATTTACAATTGAGACTTAGAGCTCTTTAACTTTTCATTTAGCTTCCCTAAGCATTCCTTTTATCATATTGATCAAGCTTTTTTTTTTTTTTTTTTTTTATAGCACCCTAACAAACTACCCAATCAAACCAATCATGTCTTTCAATCCCATCCTAATTGCTAGACTTACCATTGCTAGCTTAGAACGAGAGTTAAGCCTTTGTCGTTCCCGATACTCTCAAGTTTTTGCAAAATCAAAGCATTATCAACAAGAGGCCTCACTCATCAAATAAATCAGGGGTTTGAAAGAAATGGTTAAGGTTTATGGGTAGGGAGATCACTCTTAAAATGAGAATGACCATTCGGGTAAGCACAAGGGTGGTAAAATGAATAAGAAAACCCGAATGTGACATATAGTCGACCATGAGAATGCATTCGAATTACCCTAAGCAAGAGTATTAATGTTCGAATAAAGTTTCAAATTCATAGAGAAGCATCAAAAATCAAGTGAGCTTTACCTAAGTAGAAGTTGTAGATAAGTTCAAGCAATAAATGGGCAACGATTTTAATCCTAAGCGTGAACTTCCACAAAGCTAATATCCCATATGCATATGAAAACCTATATTCTTCTAGACTCAAATCCTAGTATTGCGATGAGGTGTAAAGCTACATGATGAAAATGAGAAAAATTTGATTTTTGTTTAGACAATGCATGACTCAAAGAACGGAAAATCAAAACCAAACACAACGTTAAATACTAATGTCTCGTACTCCCCCCCCCCCCAACTTATTTCGCACCGTCTCGGTGTGAGAATAAACTTGAGAAAGAGAAAGAGAACACATGATACAAAGATAAACAAAATGTAGTATGTACGCGAGAAACAAATTGTACCTAATACCATGGAGAGGATAAGAAAAAGTATGAGTCATCTATTTGCAGCCTTTTTTTTGTAAACAATCCACGTTCACCAACGTCCTATAAAATGAAAGCACACAAAATCAAAGATAAAGATCACACTTAAACAAACAAATAAACATATATACAAACGATAGAATTGGGGGAGTCCCCAATGGCTTGTTTAACGTCGCTAAGCTTGACGTTTGATGCCCATTTAGACTGAAGGGAGAATAGGAGTTGTCGAATGAACTCCATCCTTGAAATTTGGTCCCCAATCGGTGAGCTCGATCTTGAGAACCTTCACCATGAGCTCTTTGATGTAGTCTGATTGGTTCTCCTCTAAACCTGGCAATAAGATAATTCTTGCTTTGGCAAAAGGTTTGGAAGGACCTTTGCTCTTGATCTTGCACTCTATAGCACCACCATTGTGGCTCAACGGATGCAAGGTGAAAATGGATGAGGAGTTGTGACCAAAATGAGGCTTCTTGCCTTTCTTGAGCTTTTTCCTTGGATCCACCATTTTTGGCTCATCAAATAAAGCATTAAGGCTTTCACCATGGTAAAGGAACTTATCATCACAGTCCTTAAGTCGATTTTTCTCAATCAAACCCTTGAGCTTTTCCTTCCTTTCCATTTCTTCATTGGCGATTGTTCCACAAAATGTTGTAGAGGAAGGCTTGATTTGATATGAGACTTTGGAGTCAACATGGATGAGGATCACTCGCCTGTTTGGGAAGTCAATGTTCGCTCCAGCGGTGTTGAGGAATGGAGTTCCAAGAATGAGTGGAAGCTTATCTGGTTTCTCTCTATCTACCACCAAGAAGTCCGTTGGGATTATACAATCTCCTACCTTAAGAGGATAATCCTCAATCAACCCAAGTGGAGGTTTCGAAGAAGCATCTCCAAATGTGATGGAAGATGAGTGTTGTTTCATCTCTTTAATCCCTAACCTTTCCGCCATTTCAAATGACATCACATTTACGCTAGCTCCAGAATCGCACAAGGCATTATCGATTTCCAAATCTCCTAGGGAGCAAGAGATTGTGAATGTACCAGGATTTCCAAGCTTGGTAAGCGATTTAGGTTCAAGCGGTGGTGTACTCGGTGGTTTTAGCACTTTCATAACCTCTTCAACTTTCTCTTGGTTCGCTAGAATGGCTTCAATGAACTTAAAATAGAGAGGAACTTGAGATAAGTCATTCACATGAGGCAAAGGTGCTCCAACTCTACTCATATTAGCCTTGAAGCTCGAGAGGATTTTCTTTTTAGCCTTGGTAAGAACTTGGCTCGGAAAAGGTAGTGGAGGCTCATAAGGAGGAGGTTCAACTCTTGAAGTAACTTTTGTTTCAATGCTCTTGGTCACCATATCTTCTTCTTTAGTGCTAAATTTCCCTTCCACTTCACTCTTTATAACCAGATCATCAACATTCGAACCATATAGGAGCCTAGAAATTTCCTTTATAGCCTCTTCATTCTCGACCATTTTTGAATCACTTGTGAAGATGGCATTGCAAAATTCTTTCGAGTTTACTTCTGGTTTACCCGGTAATGAACCAATTGATCTCTTAGGAGAGAAGGAAATTTGGGCAACTTGGTTGTCCAAAGACTTCACATGTGAAGATAGTGTCTCAAACTTCCCCTGGAGATCGCTATACATGTTTTCTACCTTGACATTGATGTCAGAAGCATTCTTTTTCTGGCCCTCAATAATTTGCTGCATCATCATTTTCATCTCGCTGTCTCCCGAAGAAAACGCTGGAGCGTTGTTTGAAGGAACATGGGCTGGTGCTTGATAACTTCCCTGGAAGTTGTTAAACTGAGGTCTTTGCTGAAAACCCCCTTGCCTATATCCTATCCCTTGCGCTTCTCCTTTGTTCTCAAAAGGTTTGTTGAACCCTCCTTGATTTGGTACAAACTGCCTTGGTTGATATTGTTGACTTTGTGGCCTCATTGGTGCGGGGTACATTTGATCTTGAGGATTCTCGACATTTGTGTTCCGGTATGAGAGGTTGGGATGGTTGCGATAGTTTTGGTCGAACCCCTTGTTCTGATAGTTCCCTTGACCATTGACATAGTTCAACTCAGCTTGCAAGTCGTCAAGACCATTTCTCACTTGCTCTTGGAAAGCTTGACCATCTCCGGAATCTTCACAATAGTTAATGGCTCTTTGATCGCGTCTCAAAAGTTGCTCAACCTTTGCAGTCAAATCTGCAATTTGTTTTGATTCTCCCGTTCCACCGCCTCGTAAGGTTCTGTCATAGTCAACACAGTGGTTGCTATTGCTAGCTGCAAGATTCTCTATCAATACTTGGGCTTCTTCTTCGGTTTTGGTCATAAAATCCCCATTGCTGGCTGTATCCAAAGCCATCTTGTATTTCTCATCAATCCCTCGATAGAATGTGTTGATGAGGGATTCGGGGGTGAACCCATGGTGAGGGCACTCCCTCTTGTAATCCTTAAATCTTTCCCAAGCTTCATAAAAAGATTCAGTTGCACCTTGTTGAAAACTCGAGATCTTGTTCCGAAGGAGAGTGGTTCTCGCTTGGGTGAAGTATTGACCCAAGAATGCAGCTTTGTACTCGTCCCACGTTCTAATGGAGTCTCTCTCCAATGACTTGAACCATCGGTGCGCTTTGTCACTCAAGGAAAACGAGAACAACCTGCACTTTACAGCATCATCTGGCACTCCATTCATTCTCGTTGTACCGCACACATCCTCGAAATTGTCTAAGTGATAGACGAGATTCTCAGAAGGTAGGCCATGGAATTGGTTTTGCTTAACAAGAGCTAGCAATCCCGGTTTGATCTCGAAATCATTCCTGTTGATAGGAGGATGTTGAAATCCTCGGTACATTTGATGATTAGGAGCATCATGATCTCTCAAGGTCCGTCGAACAGGCGCGGGCCTCGGGTTGAAAGCAGCTGGAGGAGGAGGATCTTCCAACTCTTCTCTTCCATTATCTCCATCGTGTGGAGCTTCTTCTGGTGGTAGAACGTTACCGCCTTGACCAGCATGAGCCATTTCGGCTTCTCTTTCTTCAGCAAGCTTTTTCTTCCTTCTGTTTGCTCTTTCCAACTTTCCAATCTCCTTATGATATTCCACAAGATTAGATGGACCTTCACTTCGGGTCATGCACCTGAAAACATCAAAGGGAAAAGAAAGCGATTATAAGTAACCGTAAATAAAAAATACTCTAGACTAACAGCTAGTCCTAAATCTTTAGGTAACGCAATTGGTCCCCGGCAACGGCGCCAACTTGATTGCTCGAGTATTTAACCCGATACACTTAACCGCTAGGTAGTATATACGGGGTCGATCCACAAGAACCAATGGTACTCTAAGGATTTACGAGAGTCGAAATTAGCTAGAGCGAGATGGTTGGTTGGTTTTGTAAGCATGTAAATAAAAATACGGGAAATTTAAACGGTAAACTTTGCGATTTAAAAACATTGGGCTAAAGGGCTTTTAGGATATCAATGACGAATGAAAATATGAAGTATGGGGTTTAATAATTAAGAACCATTCTTGAACATGAACACAAGTTTAGACTAACCTTCTTTCAAAGCATTAATCACTAAACTTGACTACTCGATTACTAAACTTTCGTTTGAAATCTCCTAACCAAATTCGCATTAACAAACAAGTTCACTAAGCTCACAATGATGATCTAGCTTCAACTTTCGTTGGCTAGAGATACAAAGCTCAATTCATATTATTCAAGCCTTCTATAAACACTTTTGATGCATAGAACAACTTAAAATCAAGATTAGAGTGATCAGTCCTAATCTAGCATTAAGATCATATGAATTGAAGAATCTATGGATTATAAACCCCAAACAACAATCATATCACTAAATCATTGAATCTCCTTTAGAACCCTGAAACCCAATTGATGAACTACTCACACATATTAACCAGATCAACACAAAGATTTATAGAAAACATGATATATTATTGAAATAAGCAAGAAAAGTTATAAGAATTCTTCTCTAGAACAATGGATTGGATCTTGTTTCTTCAAGTTTTTCAGAGCTCTAGAGTGTTTCTGAAGTCTAAAAAGTGTGTAATAATTGCCTCTCAATGGCAGAAAATCGAGTCAAAGAGGAAAAGACGAAGTTGGTTTGATGTCTCAATCATGTGGGTCTTGGGCGGCTGAGTTCAGATCGATCGATCTGGTCTTGGATCGATCGATCTGGACCAGATCGATCGATCTGATGTGCTCTGGTCGATCTTGAATCTTCACGTAAATTTTCTTGAGCTGGATCGATCGATCCCACCTTGGATCGATCGATCTGATGAAGTCTACAGCAGTTTCAGCTCGCTGTCAGATTTACATGCATTCGGTAAAACGTTCATCACTTTTGATTGCAACATGGGATTTACTTCAAACCACTTCCACATGAAAGCTAACTCAATTTCCTATGACTTTTGTAGAGAGTGCTGAAGCCAAATCGCAACTTAGAGCCTTCATATGAGTAGATCTTCTAGACCCTATGGATTGGTTCCGAAACATCATTTCTTTTATTTTCTTCCAAATGATCCCTCATCCTTCCTCCAAGTCTCCAAGGTATTCCATTCACCTAAAAAGACTCAAAACATGTGCAATATGCAATAAAACAACCTAGGACTCTAAGATGTGATACCATGCAAATACAAGACTCAAATGCATGAAAAATTCCTAAAACTATACAAAATAGGAACTAAGAATCTATGAAACTAAACCATAAAAACATGTAAAATCTAAGGATATCAACAACCGATCGTGACAACCGATCGGGAATGCTGAAGTTCAAGAACAAAGCTACGCGATCGGTTTACAACCGATCGTGACAACCGATCGGTGAAGTGATCGCAAGTGTTGGATCGATCGATCTGGTTTGGGATCGATCTATCTGATCTTCAGAAAGGGTTAACTTGTGTCTTAAGTTATCTTTGTTTGATTATTTTTAGGCACACGTTTGGGGAATTGAAGTCAATTCATTCTAGGAAGTTTTAGGAATTTCCGTGCGTGGCTAAAGGTGAGTGCATGAATGTAGGCCGTAAGATCTCATGGGAGATCTAGATCGAGTGTTTCTTGAGGTGGTTGATTTATTATCGGTACTTTCGTGTTTTTAATACGTTGAATGATTTAATTGTTTGTGTGTATAGCTTGTAGATGGGAGGATTGCCTCACTAAGTATTTGTTGAAATACTTATGCATCTCGTTTAATTGATGCAGAAAAAGAATAGGTGTGATCGTGGAATCAAGGCGGAGAAGAGAGGATGATCTAGGGTTGTCGGGTTGTGGTTTAAGTATTTTTGTTAAATGTTATAATATCGTAAAATACTATTAAGTCATGTGTAAATAATTAATCCGAAAGATAAATGATCTAACGATCTCGAGTCCGGATTCTCGTTCATCGAGAACCGTTATAGACAACAGAAATTGTCTATGAAAGCCAAGGTGGCTATACGGACCAACTTCGACTCTCAACTCAAGTCGTCGTATTCTGGAAAGATCAATCGATCAAATATCCTTACGGATGATCAAATAAAAATGTATTTATTGTTGGAGTAAGTAATTATTATTCATGAGTAGTTGAATAATAATTGTTTGGGGTAGTAATTATTATTTATGGGAATAATAATTAATTTATATAAAAAAAAAAACGAGTGCGGTCGTTTCAATTTGGTATCAGAGCAATTACGGCTCTAGGACGGGTTGGAAATTTTTTGAATTGACTATGTGAGTTAGTTAATTGTTGAGTATGGAGTTCTAGATCATCCTCTTCGAGCCTTTAAAGAGATTCCACGGTAAGTTGTTTTGGTTTTTCTGTGGTGTCTGGTTGGGGTCGGTTTAATCAGTAAACCGGATTAAAGTAATTTAATTGGGAAATTACTGATATTAAATTAAATCGGGACCATGGGATTGGTTGGGTTAAGAGATTAACCATGGTTTATTTTTTTGGCTATGAAATTTGGATTTAATCTTGAACGATTAATCTAAACCATGGAAGTACGAATCCGTTGTTGAGCCGGCTTCTGTGGTTGTTAGGTTTGATCGAGGAATCCACTGTTTGGCTAAGATGGCTAAAAGAGGTAGTGGTCGCGGCCGGGGTACCGGTAGGGGTAGGGGTCGCGGTCGGAGGAACGCGACGGCTCCGGTAGTGGATGAGAGTGTAACACAGAGTGTTACATTTGAGCGGGTCGGGAACTCGCATGAGGATCAGGTTGGGACGGAGGGTGTGGCCGGTATTGGTGCCGGTGTTGCTGGAGTTGCAGCGGGTGCTGCAGGTGTGGCAGCAGGTGTAGCTCCGGCCCAAGAGGATCGTATTGCGAACTTCTTGGCCTTGCTGTTGGAGCGGTTACCGGAGAGGGTACCAGTGCAGGCTCCAGTTGTACCACCGGTAGCTGAGGTGCAGCCGAGGGTTGCGGCTGCAGAAGAGCGCCCATCATACCTCCAAATGATGGAGCAGCTGCAGAGGATTGGCACGAGATACTTTCAGGGTGGTGCCAAGCCTGAAGAGGCAGATGAGTGGAGGATGAGGATGGAACGGAACTTCCGTTCGATTAGGTGTCCAGAGGGATACCAAGTGGATCTCGCAGTCCACTATCTGGAGGGTGACGCACATCTCTGGTGGAGAGGTGTTGCGGCCCGGAGGGTCCAAGCAGAGATGTCTTGGGAGGATTTTATAGTGGAGTTTAACTCCAAGTATTTCCCCCAAGAGGCTTTGGACCGGATGGAGAGACGATTTCTTGGGTTGACTCAAGGGAACCTGTCGGTTCGAGAGTATGAGGCGGAGTTTAACCATCTCAGGGTGTATGGCGGCCATATCCTGGATGATGAGCAGGCCCAGGTGAGGCGGTTCCTGATGGGTCTTCGGGCCGAGTTGAGGAACCAGTGCCTGATGAGATCGTTTGACACGGTTGTGGATCTAGTAGAGAAGACAGCGTTGCTTGAGGAGGGTCTGAGAGATGTGGTTGAGGTAGTCAGCCCAATTCCTCAGACGAGGAAGCCTCCACTTCAGTCCGGTCCTAGCAAGGGCGGTAAGCCGATGCAAGGACATAAGCGGAAGTGGGAGGGTCCTTCCAGGGGTAACCTAGGTGGTCAGGGATGCTTCGGATGCGGAAGCAGAGACCATAGGATTGCGAACTGCCCCCAGAAGGGTAGAGCGAACGAGGTTACTCGGGTGTGTTACTACTGTAACGAGCCAGGGCATATCAAGCCGAAATGTCCCAGGTTGCAGCAGGGAGTGGTAGCGGCAGCACCGATAGATAAGCGGGCCGCAGTGACACCCAGAGTATACACCATGGTGGAGTCGGGAGAGCCAAGCTCCCAACCGATCACTAGTAAAATTTCTAGACTTACTCGAGTTAAAAATTCTTGTTTGTTCAAGTTATTGCTTTGTGAGAATATGTTAGGGTTCTTAGCATATGAGAGTTATGTAGGGACCTTAATCGTGGGAGGGGTTGAATCCCACATTTTATTCGATTCTAGAGCATCGCATTGTTTCGTTACTCCAGAATTGGCGGAGAGGTGCAGCATCCGGAGCAATCCGGGTGAGCACTCGGGGTTGGTTAAGGTCGCTGGAGGAAAGTTTCTGAGCAGTCATGGTCGGGTTAAGAACGTGGACGTTCAGGTGGCCGAGGAGTCCATGCCAGCAGATTTGATCATCTGTTCAGTGGAACTGTATGATGTCATCTTGGGTATGGATTGGCTGGGAAAGTTCAGAGCGCATCTGGATTGCCACCGTGGACGCGTTGTGTTCGAAAGAGCAAAAGGGAGGTTGGTTTATCAGGGAGTTAGACCAACACTCGGAAGTCTCGTGATCTCGGCTTTGCAAGCTGAGAAAATGATCGAGCAGGGTTGTTAAACTTACCTGACGACTATTAATACCCCAGAGACTGTTGGAGAGGCTACGGTGCGGGATATTCGGGTTGTCCAGGAGTTTGAGGACGTTTTTCAGTCGTTGCAAGGATTACCACCGTCCCGGTCTGATCCTTTCACGATTGAACTGGAACCTGGCACAAGGCCGATATCTAAGGCCCCGTACAGGATGGCTCCAGCAGAGATGGCAGAGCTGAAGAAGCAGCTGGAAGAGTTGTTGGGTAAGGGATTTATCCGTCCGAGCAGTTCACCGTGGGGAGCGCCGGTACTGTTTGTGAAGAAAAAGGATGGGAGTTTCCGGTTGTGTATCGATTACCGGGGACTTAACCGAGTCACAGTGAAGAATCGGTATCCTCTCCCGCGGATCGATAAGCTGTTGGATCAGCTGAGAGGGGCTACTTGGTTCTCCAAGATTGATTTGGCGTCGGGTTACCATCAAATTCCTATTGATGAGGTGGATATCCGGAAGACGGCTTTCAAGACGAGATATGGGCACTACGAGTTTGTGGTGATGCCATTTGGGTTGACGAATGCACCAGCAGCATTTATGAGATTGATGAACGGAGTGTTCCAGGAGTATCTGGATGAATCCGTGATCATTTTTATAGATGATATATTGGTGTATTCGAAGAGTCCCGAGGAGCATGAGGTGCATTTAAGGAATGCTCTGGAGAAGTTACGGGAATAGAAACTGTTCGCTAAGTTGAGCAAGTGCAGTTTCTGGCAACGGGAGATTGGATTCTTGGGTCATATTGTCTCCGAGAAGGGGGTTTCAGTTGACCCAGAAAAGATTAAGGCTATCAGGGAATGGCCTAGGCCGAGGAATGCCACTGAGATCAGGAGTTTTCTTGGTCTAGCGGGCTATTATCAGAGATTTGTCAATGGATTCGCGAGTATGGCTCGGTCCATGACAAAGCTGACGGGAAAGGATGTTCCGTTCGTGTGGTCTCCAGAGTGTGAGGAGAGTTTTGCGAAGCTGAAGTCAATGTTGACGAGTACACCAGTTCTGGCTTTACCGGAGCCGGGTGAGCCTTTTGTGGTGTACACGGAAGCTTCGAGATTGGGTCTGGGTTGCGTGTTGATGCAACAAAGGAAGGTTATTGCTTATGCTTCTCGTCAGTTAAGGAAGCACGAGAGCAACTATCCTACCCATGACCTTGAAATGGCTGCAGTGGTTTTTGCCTTGAAGATTTGGAGATCTTACCTTTATGGCAGGAAGGTTCAGGTGTTTACAGATCATAAAAGCCTGAAGTACATCTTTACGCAGCCAGAATTGAATTTGAGGCAGAGGCGTTGGATGGAGTTAGTGGCAGATTATGATCTGGAGATAGCCTACCATCCTGGAAAGGCAAATTTGGTTGCCGATGCGTTAATTTGTAAGCGGGTAGCTTCGGCTAGTGAGCGGGACATGGAGTCCTTGGTGAGCGAGATTAGCACGTTGAAGTTGTGTGCTATATCTCAAGAACCGTTAGGTTTGGTGGCAGCAAATCAGGCAGATCTTTTGAGTCGAGTTCGGATGGCTCAAGAAAAAGATGAAGGTCTGATTAAGGCTTCCAGGGATGAGGGATCAGAATATCAGGTCTCTGCTAATGGGACTATTCTGGTACATGGGCGGGTATGTGTACCCAAGGATGAGGATCTGAGACGGGAGATCCTGAGTGAGGCCCATGCGAGTATGTTTTCGATTCATCCAGGGGCGACCAAGATGTACCGGAACTTAAAAAGGTATTATCATTGGGTCGGGATGAAGAAAGATGTGGCTAACTGGGTTGCGGCTTGTGATGTATGCCAGTTAGTAAAGGCTGAGCATCAGGTTCCGAGCGGGTTGTTGCGGAGTTTACCCATTCCGGAGTGGAAGTGGGATATGATTACGATAGATTTCATGGTCGGCTTGCCCGTCTCGCGGACCAAGGATGCTATTTGGGTCATTGTGGATCGTTTGACCAAGTCAGCACATTTCTTGGCCATTAAGAAGACCGATGGAGCTGCGGTATTGGCTAAGAAGTATGTCAATGAGATTGTGAGGCTTCATGGGGTGCATGTGAGTATAGTCTCGGACCGTGATTCCAAGTTCACTTCGGTGTTTTGGAAGGCTTTTCAGGATGAGATGGGTACCAAGGTACACATGAGTACGGCCTATCACCCTCAGACAGATGGACAGTCTGAGAGGACCATCCAGAATCTCGAGGATTTGTTGAGGATGTGTGTGCTTGACTGGGGAGGTCATTGGGTGGATCACCTGTGCTTGGTAGAATTTGCTTATAATAATAGCTACCAGGCGAGTATTGGGATGGCTCCATATGAGGCGCTGTATGGTAGGCCATGTCGTACACCATTATGCTGGACCCAAGTGGGGGAGATGAGCATATTTGGTGCAGATTTTGTTCAGGAAACTACGGAGAAGATCCGGGTTTTGAAGCTGAACATGAAAGAAGCGCAAGATCGGCAAAAGAGTTATGCCGATAAGAGGAGGAAAGACCTCTAGTTTGAGGTGGGAGATAGTGTGTATCTCAAGATGGCTATGTTGCGGGGTCCTAATAGGTCCATTACGGAGACTAAGTTGAGTCCGAGGTATATAGGACCGTTCAAGATTGTTGAGCGGATTGGACCGGTTGCGTATCGGTTGGAGTTACCCGAAGTTATGCGAGCATTTCATAAGGTTTTCCATGTGCCAATGCTGAAGAAGTGCTTGCATAAGGATGATGAGGTTATAGCTAAGATTCCGTCAGATCTTCAGCTTAATATGACCTTAGAGGCAAGACCGGTAAGGATCCTCGAGAGGAGAATCAAGCAGGATCGTAGGAAGAAAGTTCCGATGATCAGGGTCTTGTGGGATTGTGACGGGGTTGAGGAGGAGACTTGGGAACCAGAGGCGAAGATGAAAGCAAAGTTCAAGAAGTGGTTTGAGAAGCAATCAGAGGCTTGAGCTTTCATCGATGGTTCCCAGTTTTGAGTTATTATTGTTGAACATTATGTTTTCGTTTAGTTGTAAACGATAATGCATGATGAGTGTAATAAGACGGATAGTTCTTATTGTTGATGGCCAGTGTTGCCATGAGTTTTTAGTGAACATGAGGTTCTGAAAAGAGTTTGTATGGGGACTTAAAAACTTGAGTTATAATCGGAAAAGGATTATGTGGGTACCCTGAAGGACGGGGTATGTCGAGAGATAACCTGAGTAGTGGTTATGGAAAGGATGATATTCCATGTTGGAATGTGTGTGATGCCGGTATCTTGCGAGGTCGTATGCGGATCACGGGAGGTCAGTTCAGTCATGAGTGCTTATAGACGTATGGTGGGTCATGGTTGCGCAAAGGACGGTTTGGTCCTGTACAACTCTAGGGAGGATGGTTAGTTCCTCTGATACCCAGACTCGGAAGGTATATAGCCCAGGGTGGAGTGGTATGTGATATCGAGAATCCGTAAGGTTATATAGCCCAGAGTGGAGTGGTATGAGCGTGATACCCAGACTCGGAAGGTATATAGCCCAGGATGGAGTGGTATGTGATATCGAGAATCCGGAAGGTTATACTGCCCAGAGTGGAGTGGTATGAGTGCGATGTCGAGAACTCGTAAGGTGTATAGTCCAGAGTGGAGTGGTATGTGATTACCGAGAGCTCGTAAGGTTATAGTGCTCAGAGTGGAGTGGCATGAGTGGGATACCAAGAGCTCATAAGGACTGTGTGGCCTGAGAGCGGAGTGGTATTGATACCCAGGACTCGTAGGACTTGGTGTCTTAGAGTGGAGGGGTATGAGCTTGAGTTGTGAGCAATGATCTATGACCAGAGTCTTAAGCTAGTAACTGAATGTAGACCTCAGAGGTCAATAGTGTTTGATCTCGGGACTGGTTGTGTGGCCAGTATGGTCAAGTGTGACCATTGTGTTAGGAGATGTATGGTTGAGTTCATTGGGTATAGACTGTGGCGTTAGATTCGAGGACGAATCTATGTTAGTGGGGGAGAATTGTAACGCCCGTGTTCCGGAAAATGGAAATTTCAGAAATTATAACCGGGATTTATGCGTAGATTTTCTGGGAAAATATTTCCAGGAATTTCTGGGGTAATTTGGAAGTTACACGCATTTTTCCCGTAAGGGGGTGTTCGGAATCGACTTAGGAGTTTGGGGGTCAATTGGTGAATTTTCGGGAATTCAGGGACCCAAATCCTAAATTAACGCCCGTGTTCCGAAAAAGGGAAATTTCAGAATTACATCCGGGATTATGCGGGGAATCTCTGGGAAATATTTCCGGGAATTTTTGGAGTAATTTGGAAGTTACGCCGCATTTTTCCCGTAGGGGCGTGCGGAATCGATTAGGAAGTTTGGGGTCCGTTTGTGAACTTTTGGAAAGTTCAAGGACCAAACCCTAATTAGGATTAAGCTGAATAATCAGCCTCCACTTTCTTTTAAATCTGCACCTATTTTCCACACCAATTTCCACAAAGCAGCCACCCACCCTACAAAGCAGCCTACCCCCTACAAAGCAGCCTACTCCCTACAAAGCAGCCTCCACCTTCACCCACCCTCTCCACTCTAGCCATTAAGGCTACTTCACCATCAGCCTGAATCTGCCGACACTTGATTCAGAGAAAGAGAGAAAGAGAGAAAGAGAGAAAGAGAGAAAGAGAGAGAAGAGAGAAAGAGAGAGGGAGAAGGAGAGAAGAGAGAAGGCTGAGTTTGTCTTGAGACAAAGAAGTGGAGTTAAGGTGAGCTTGGTGGCTGTGTGTGGCGTGGAAAGCTAGAGGGAAGTGAACTTGGTGGCTGAGTTAGGGCGTGAGAGACGAGAGGAGAAGGAAGCGGAGGTTGCCGTGGCGGTGAAGCTTCGAAGCTCTCTCTCGCACCCTTGGTTATCACCGATAGATAGGGTAAGGGTCTCCTCTTGTTAGTTGTTGTGTTGTTTGGTTTGGGAGACCGAGGCGTGACGACATGTACGGTGTTGGTTGCGGAGGAACGAGAAAAGAGCAAAAAGGAGTCACGATCGGTTTACAACTGATCGTGACAACCGATCGGGAATGCTGAAGTTCAAGAACAAAGCTACGCGATCGGTTTACAACCGATCGTGACAACCGATCGGGAATGCTGAAGTTCAAGAACAAAGCTACGCGATCGGTTTACAACCGATCGTGACAACCGATCGGTGAAGTGATCGCAAGTGTTGGATCGATCGATCTGGTTTGGGATCGATCGATCTGATCTTCAGAAAGGGTTAACTTGTGTCTTAAGTTATCTTTGTTTGATTATTTTTAGGCACACGTTTGGGGAATTGAAGTCAATTCATTCCAGGAAGTTTTAGGAATTTCCGTGCGTGGCTAAAGGTGAGTGCATGACCATAAGCTTATCTAAGCGGTTAAGTTATTTGATGTGTTTGCATGAATGTAGGCCGTAAGATCTCATGGGAGATCTAGATCGAGTGTTTCTTGAGATGGTTGATATATTATCGGTACTTTCATGTTTTTAATACGTTGAATGATTTAATCGTTTGTGTGTATAGCTTGTAGATGGGAGGATTGCCTCACTAAGTATTTGTTGAAATACTTATGCATCTCGTTTAATTGATGCAGAAAAAGAAAAGGTGTGATCGTGGAATCAAGGCGGAGAAGAGAGGATGATCTAGGGTTGTCGGGTTGTGGTTTAAGTATTTTTGTTAAATGTTATAATATCGTAAAATACTATTAAGTCATGTGTGAATAATTAATCCGAAGGATAAATGATCTAACGATCTCGAGTCCGGATTCTCGTTCATCGAGAACCGTTATAGACAACAGAAATTGTCTATGAAAGCCAAGGTGGCTATACGGACCAACTTCGACTCTCAACTCAAGTCGTCGTATTCTGGAACGATCAATCGATCAAATATCCTTACGGATGATCAAATAAAAATGTATTTATTGTTGGAGTAAGTAATTATTATTCATGAGTAGTTGAATAATAATTGTTTGGGGTAGTAATTATTATTTATGGGAATAATAATTAATTTATATAAAAAAAAAAACGAGTGCGGTCGTTTCAGTATTGAACAAATGTGATACAAACTTTTACCCAATATAAGTGAAATGGCTGGACCCGAAGATTTTTTTTTTTTTTTTCATAACTAATAAATTTTCATAAGTTTTGCCTCCTTAGCTCATTGGTTGGTTAAGGGTTAATTAATGCTTTTACACCAAGAGGTATGGGGTTCGAGTTCCAGATATTACGATTTATTAACAAATTTGCAGATTAATAAGGGTTCGATTGGTTTAAACGCATCGGTTGAGGTTGCGGGTGCGGGAGTTTGCGGAAGCGGACGGTTGCGGTTTTAAGCATTATTAAGCGGTTTGAACGACTGTTTTAGCGGTTAAAAATGGGAACGTTTGCGGAAAACTTGTGACTGGTTGCTCAACGGGTAAAATAACGGTTAAACCAAAAATCATCAAAATAAATACAATATTTATTAATAAAAACTATAAAAAACACCAAAACATACTATTATTATAAAATATAAATTATTCATCATGAATAATAAAGAAAAAAAGCACTAAATAATTATTAAAAAACAAATAAATTTCATACTAAAATGTTGATTACTTCATGCATTAAGTTCATCACCAAAAATTGTATCAAGTAGTGTAACAATCTGCAAAATGATTGCTTGAACGCGTAGATCTTCCAGATTGACTCTATAAATATGATAAACTCTCTTCAACGAATCCAAGCGGTTTTTCACTTGAGGCCAGCTCAAATCAATATCAAACTGGTTGTTAATATTCTTAACAACATTTTCTCTATGAGGACTACTTAGAAATCTTTTTTCTTTGTCCTCCGTTTGTTTTTCCACAATCACCCGTTGAAGTAGTGCACAAGTCATCTCTTCTGGCCATGTAAATCTCTAAAATATAAAACAATATTTAAATTATCTAATTTTAATGGAAGAAATTATAAACTATATAAACACATACAATAACTTACCATTTTAGAAGTAGAAGCAGAAGCAGAACGATCATTTTGTGAAGCCATGAATCTCACCTTTATATAACCAAAACCCTATTAAAATATAACCGCAACCGCCCGTAAACGCTGCGTTTGAAATCAAAGGATTTTTAGCGGTAGAAAGCAATTTGTATGAACTTTTTTAAACGCTAACAACCGCAACCGCCCGCAAACACTGCATTTGCGGGAGAACCAATCAAACCCTAAGGGTCGGAAGGAATTGTCCATGGTAGAATCGTCTATGTAACAGTTCTCATAATTTGCAATAAATAATAAATCTAGATGACAAAAAAAAAACTAATAAATTTTCAGCACGTAGATCATTAATTTAACTCAACCAAATTCAGCTTTAACAATAAATGATAACCACTAAAACGCACAATAATAACTAGTAACATAACGGTTCCAGCAATTCATAAATAAGAAAATAAATAAATAAAATAATTTTTTGATATGTCATCTCATCCCACAGTCCCACGAACCCCAGCTGAGACTCATTTGATTTCTTTTTACCTGCGCCATTACGAATAGACACAGTCAGTATTTAATAAATACTGAAGAGGCGATCCACCCGTCTACTAGATCAAATACACACACACGATTACATAAAGATTCTCCGCATAAATTTATGCTTGGAAACAAATACAACAATAAGCAAAAATCAACCCAAAAATTTAAACAATTATTATAAAAAATAATTATTATTTTAACAATTTAATAACTCATTTTTACTCCAAAATAAAATTAATTAAGTTTAGCAAGTTAATAATCAATTTAAAATATTTTAATACCTGAATAATTAAATAAACTTCAGCAAAACAACCATTTAATTACGACATTAACTTTAGCAATTTTCCCGGAATTTAATAACAGCTCAAATTCAAAAATTAAAATAAAAACACAGAACAATAACTCCCGTAACTCTAGTTCGACCACGGTAGTGCACTCACCTTAGCCAAACGCAGAAACTTTCGTGACAAAAATATGCAATTTTTGTGTAACTCTCCGGGACGAATAAACCCTTGATTTTCAGAAGGCAAGATCTAAACCTAACTAAAACTTAATAATTACAAGAAGACAAAACCATGATTCACGTGAATCATCTTCTTCTTCGTGACAACCTGCAACTACACCACACAATCTTACGCCACCGATAATCCGCACCAGCACCACCATACCCCACATCGCCTCAAATCAGCCACGAACACAACGGCATCAACAAAACCCAGCCACAAACACCGATCAACACACCTACAACTCCAACGCCACAACTCGACATAACACCACCGAACTCCATCACGTTACTCAATCGTCTCGCCACCAACAACTCCTTTACTGCCATTCCATCGTCACCACCACTCTCCGCCTCCACCACAAACCACCAATCCATCAAACATGAAACAACTAAGAGATGGAGAGGTCCTTACCGCCACAGCTCGAAGCTTCTCCTTCACGGAAGCCCTGAAACTCCAACAACGTACGGCACGACTCCTTCTGAGCAACGATCAGTACACACTACACGACAACGACAACCTCAACTTCTTCCTCCTTTCACGACACACCCTTTTCTTTGTTGATGAAGATGGAGGCGATCACCACTTGGAGAAGAAGATGAAGCTGCGACGAGATAAGGAGAAGAAGTAGGGTTTTTTTTTTTCCCATAATTAAGTCCCTTGACTTTCTAATGTTTTCAAATCAACTATATAACTTCTTATCTTATCAATGTAACCCATCACAACTTCTTGTTCTCACAGAAACAACCCCAAACTTTCCGAATCTCTAGTTTAACATCCTAGATTTTTATAAAATCTGTAAACCTCAGCTCCTTAATCCAAAAAGATAAATTCAACTTCTCGTTCATGGGACATGTACATATGTTACAATAATATTGTCATCTAATTAAATATCTTGAATAGTTGATTGCTTCAAGGTGAATGACCCCAATGTTTAGAAGTAAGCTAGCTCCAAATAGTTGTCAAAAACTCTAAAATTCTTCTTTTTTTTTTTTAAATCCTTTACCAAAAGTTTCTTTTGTTTTTTTCATTCAATTGTTTGTCTGTTATGGTTTTTCTACTTGTAACTCTTTTTTTCTCAATAAATTAATATTCCACAATATGTTTTCATTACATAGTTATATTCCCTAAAATTGTGAGTGATCATACCGTACCACTAGTTGTAGATTAGACATAAATAAGCCATTAAATATATCGTCCCCCTCCCAAACAGAAAATTCGGTAGATTAATGTCATGGTTTTGGGTTTTGTGATTGGATGTGATGCTTCTATTTCTCAGTGTTCCTCTTTTTCTCTTTTATGTAGAAATGTTTTATAGATTTTTTTTTGTTTTCACTATTGAGATGTTTTAGTAACTTTTATCAATTTTCTATGTAAAGAATTAAATGTGTATAATTTTTGTGACTATTTCTATTGTGTAGTCTATTTTATAATTGGTTAAATTATCTAAAAAAAAAAAACATTAACTCATTTCTTAAATTGTATGTATTCACCTAAAACATCTTATATAATGTAACGCCCGTGTTCCGAAAAATGGAAATTTCGGAATTTCATACGGGATTTATTCGGAGAATCTCTGGAAAATATTTCCAGGAATTTTTGGAGTAATTTGGAAGTTACACCGCATTTTTCCCGTAGGGGGTGTTCGGGATCGATTTGGAAGCTTGAGCACAGTTTGTGGACTTTTGGGAGTTTAAGGACTAGTCTACAAATAAAATTAAATTAAGGACTCTGCATCCTTTATTTTCCACCAGCAGCCTCCCATTTTCTCCACCTTCACCCACCTTCTCCACTCTAGCCATTAAAGGCTACCTCTCCACTACCTTCTCCACTTTCCCTACAAAGCAGCTCTACTCCCTTCTTTCTAAAAAGTCACCCACCTTCCCATTAACTTCTCCATCAGCTTCCTTCTCCTTGCCTTGCCGACACTTCATTCCAAGAGAGAGAGAGAGAGCTGAGTTTGTCTTGAGACAAAGGAGAGAAGGTGAGCTTGTGTTGGTGTGGGCGTGGAGAGCAAGAGAGGAGTGAGTTTGGTGAGCTGTGTGGGCGTGGAGAGCAAGAGAGGAGTGATTTTGGTGGCTGTGTGGGCGTGGAGAGCAAGAGAGGAGTGAGTTGGTAGGTTGTGGCCGTGAGGTGTTGGAGAGTTGTTCCGTGAGTGAGAAGGAAAAAGGGGTTCGACCTAGAAAATCGTTTCCAAAGGTAACGAAAATTTGTGGATTTGAGTTAATATTCTAAAAGTTATTCACGTTTACGTGAGGCGCTCTGTTTCAGATGCGATCGGGACTAACGTGGATTCAAAGAACAATCGCGAGTTCGTCTGTGGTCGGATCATCACGAAACTTTGAGGTTAGCTTCAGGACATTTAGGGGTTGAGTTTCAACGGTGGGATTGAGATTTCAACGGTTAGTCGTTGATTTATTCGTGTATTGATTTGAGACATATTTTCTATAGAATAATCCCACGAGTTGTATTGTTTGGTTGGGCAAACGAGCTCGGTTTGAGCTTAAACTCTGAAGGAATCTTGAGAACTTATGGATATAAGTCTCAGACTATGGAGAACTGTTGTTGGTGTGTGAAAGGTTGTGTCGTGTTGAGTGTGATTTTGGATGTGGTGTAGGTGGGTGTCGAGGAAGAGTTTGACGCAAAGGAGGGAGCCATCGTTGGGTTGTGTTGTTGGTTTCCTTGTCTGGGAAATTATCCTTAATTTGTGAGTGCATGACCATAAGCTTATCTGAACGGTTTAATTGTTTGATGTGTTTTCATGAATATAGGCCGTAAGATCTCATGGGAGATCTAGATCGAGTGTTTCTTGAGATGGTTGATTTATTGTCGGTATTTTCGTGTTTGATACATTGAATAATTTTAATCATTTGTGTGTATAGCTTGTAGATGGGAGGATTGCCTCACTAATTATTTGTCGAAATACTTATGCATCTCTTTTATTTGATGCAGAAAAAGAAAGAGTGTGACCGTGGAATCAAGGCGAGGAAGAGGGGATGATCTAAGAACTCGGTTGTTTGTCTAAGTGTTTTATTATAAAGTTGAATAAATTACTTGCAGTTAATTATGGTGTTTCTGTGAACGTATTTATTTGTTGGAGTGATTGATAATATTAAGTAATGGGTGATTAATTAATCCGAAAGGATAAAAGATTTAACGATCTCAAGTCCGGAATCTTGTTTATCAAGAACCATTAATAGACAACAGAAATTGTCTATGAAAGCCAAGGTGGCTATACAGACCAACTTCGACTATCAACTCAAGTCGTCGTATTCTGGAAAGATCAAACGATCTAATATCTTTACGGACAAACAAATAAATTATTAATTAATTAATTACGGTGTTTATGTGATTGTATTTATTACTGGAGTTAGTTAATTAAATGCATGAGTTAGTTGCATTTTTGATGGTTTGGGAAAATTAATTATTATTTATGGGAATAATAATTAATTAATTAAAAAAAAAAAAAAAAAAAAAAAAAAAAAAAAAAAACGAGGGCGGTCGTTTCATTTTGGTATCAGAGCCATTATGGCTCTAGGACGGGTTAGAAAAATTTTGAATTGATTATGTGAGTTTGTCAATTGTTTGGGTATGGAGTTCTAGATCATCATGTTCGAGCCTTTAATGAGATTCCACGGTAAGTTGTTGTATTTTTCGGTTAGCTTTATGTGTCACTTAAAAATTGGTTGTTGTGACAGTAGATGGCTAAAAGAGGTAGAGGACGCAGTCGTGGTACCGGTAGGAGTAGGGGTCACGGTCTGAAGAACGCGAGGACTCTGGTGGTCGAGGAGAGTGTGACACAGAGTGTCACATTTGAGCAGGTCGGAAACTCGCACGATGATCAGGTTGGGACGGAGAGTGTGGCCGGTGCTGCAGGTGTGGCAGCAGGTGTAGCTCCGGCCCAAGAGGATCCCATTGCGAACTTCTTGGCCTTGCTGTTGGAGCGGTTACCGGAGAGGGTACCAGTGCAGGCTCCAGTTGTACCACCGGTAGTTGAGGAGCAGCCGAGGGTTGCGGTTGCAGAAGAGCGCCCATCATACCTCAAAATGATGGAGCAGCTGCAGAGGATTGGCACGAGATTCTTTCAGGGTGGTGCCAAGCCTGAAGAGGCAGATGAGTGGAGGATGAGGATGGAACAGAATTTCCGTTATATTAGGTGTCCAGAGGGATACCAAGTGGATCTCGCAGTCCACTATCTGGAGGGTGACGCACATCTCTGGTGGAGAGGTGTTGTGGCCCGAAGGGTCCAAGCAGAGATGTCTTGGGAGGATTTTATAGTGGAGTTTAACTCCAAGTATTTCCCCCAAGAGGCATTGGACCGGATGGAGAGACGGTTCCTAGGGTTGACTCAAGGGAACCGGTCGGTTCGGGAGTATGAGGCGGAGTTTAACCGTCTCAGAGTGTATGGGGGTCATATCCTGGATGATGAGCAGACCCAGGTGAGGCGGTTTCTGATAGGTCTACGGGCCGAATTGAGGAACCAGTGTCTAATAAGATCGTTTGACACGGTTGTAGAACTGGTAGAGAATGCTGCATTGATTGAGGAGAATCTGGGAGACGAGGTTGTGGTAGTCAGCCCAAATCCTCAGGCAAGGAAGCCTCCACATCAGTCTGGTCCTAGCAAGGGCGGTAAGCCGGTGCAGGGACAGAAGCGGAAGTGGGAGGGTCCTTCCAAGGGTAACCAAGGTGGTCAGGGATGCTTCGGATGCGGAAGCAGAGACCATAGGGTTGCGAGTTGCCGCCAGAGAGGTAGAGCGGTCGGGGATACTCGGGTGTGTTACCACTGTAATGAGCCAGGGCATATTAAGCCGAAATGTCCCAGGTTGCAGCAGGGAGTGGTAGCAGCAGCACCGACAGATAGGCGGGCTGCAGTGGCACCTAGGGTATACACCATGGTGGAGTCGGGAGAGCCGAGCTCCCAACCAATCACTGGTAAAATTTTAGACTAACTCGAGTTAGATTCTTGTTGTTTAAAATTATTGCCTTGAGAGGATATGTTAGGGTTCTTAGCATATGAGAGTTATGTAGGGACCTTAATCGTGGGAGGGATTGAATCCCACGTTCTGTTTGATTCTGGAGCATCGCATTGTTTCGTTACTCCAAAATTGGCGGAGAGGTGCGGCATTGATAACTAGGTTTTTACACCTAAAGCTACCTATTGCCCAAATTGTAGTACAAAGGGCTATCGAATCCAATCGGGACTATTGTAAGCAATCAGGATGTAGCAAATCTATCTAATTCAAGCCAAATAGAAAGGTTGGAAGCAACAGGGTGAAACAACTAAAACAAGAACTAATAAACAGTAAAAGAAACTAGAAACAAAGATTCATAACAACAAAAGAGAATAGAAACAGAAACAGAGCAAGCTAAGAACAGGAAAACAGAGTATCAAAAAGTAGAAAACAATCAGGATGAGAAAAGGTCCTAAGGATTAGTTCTAGATATGGTATTCTTCATGGTAGACACTAGTGACTTCATAAACAACTTCATAGAAGGGATCTCCTAACTATGAGCATCATCAGAGTGATAGATCCACTTCCCAGTTACACCTATCACCAGATTCTCTAAACTTCCTAATCTTGGAATCCACACCTATGCCCCATTGACTGTCACTAACACTCAGATAGGATTCCAATGAAACATAAAGAGAATAAGCATTAAGAACACAGCTCATAAATGTCAAACTACAACTTGCTTTCCTATGATCCTAGATCAATCATTGGAAAGAAGCTCCAGATCTCTGGTATTAGCAGATCTGGTGTTTCACAAGTGATGTGCAAGGAAACACCAAGATCAGATCCCAAGTGGGTATACAGGGAATCAGCATTAGAAATAGCTAACCCAGAAGAGATCTTAAGCTTTAGAACCCTAAATCTACTAGAACCACCATGAACATAACCCAGATCTAACCCATCCTCAAGAACCCTAATTCACTACTCAGACTTCATCATCAGAATCACAAACCCAGAAAATGAAATAGTTTCCATAATCATAATCTAGAGATTGAGATGAAGAAGGAATAGAAGAAATAAACTAAAAAGGATCAAAGGATCAGAAGTAATTGCAAATACAAAATCAGATAGATCTAGAGAGGTTTTCAGAGAACAAAGAGAATAAAAACGTATCCTCCACCGTGGCTGCTGACCTAATTAGAGTATAAATACTCTAGGTCAAAAGCCCTAGTAAAAAAAGACAAAATAAACTAAAGTCCTTAGGTCGGCTGCCTTGAGCTCGGGTTCCTCTGGTCGAGTGGTGTGATCGAGTGCGTGTAATTTCAGGCTTTGGATCCTTAGCTCGGTTGACTAAACTCGGTCTGGTGGTCGAGTGGTCGTGGCCGAGTGGTCGTGGCCGAGTGGTAACTCCTCTTTGCCTTCAGCTCGGTCAGACGACCGAGTGCATGTGATCGAGTGGTGTTGGTGGATTGGTTTGCACTCGGTCTAACTCCAAGTTGAGTGGTCTTGGTCGAGTGCATGCTGGTCTTGGTCCTTAGCTCGGTCATGAGGTCGAGTCTTCACACCGAGCTTGTGTCTCCATGTTCCTTGATCTCCAGCAAACATCCAAAACACCTGAAAGATAGCTCCAATATGCAATATGTATGCAAAGCTAAAGCAAACCTATCATGTAACCTATATGAATGAAATGGATAGATATGGAGTGGAACTAGTGATGAAACTATGCTAAAATGGATGGAAATGCAAGTTTAGAAGTGGTAAAATGCAGAGACATCAACTCCCCCAAACTTAGTCTTTGCTTGCCCTCAAGCAAACATATAAGATATAAGCTGGTGAAGTTGATGACATGCTAGGACTCAGAGCCAAAACATGCTGCTAAAGGAAGTAACATCAAGGTCCTAGTTAGTAGTTCTAGAATGCATTAACATGTAAGCCTTACTTTTAAAACTTTAGCCATACCCTTCAGAACAGACCTGGCACTAGCCTCAACCTACACATGCAATCAAATCAATCATTCCCTTTAACATTCATTCATTCTGTAACCATGAATCAAGCCTATGCAATTTTAATGAACTCATTTGGCTAAGGGAAAGGTTAAGAGGCAAAGATGGCCCCTTCTGTAACAGGTTTAAACAATAGATATCATGGGACTCTCAAGAGTAGACTGAGCTTTAGAAGAAGGCTAAAGGTAAGATAGCCAACCGATGCATACAAGAACAATTTCTCATCTACCCATCCCATATACAAAGATTCTGCTACCACCTAACCATAAACCTAGAAGATGATCCTAAATCTACCCTTAGGCACTTTTCTGCCATGAATCCTATTTGGATCAACTCATTCTTCTTTCTTTATTTATACATTCTAAGGAAAAAGGTTCTTATGCTTTCTTGCTTATGCTAGCGGATTGGGTTCTTTTAAAACTGAGGCTCTTCTATTCTTCTTTTTCATTAAGATACTTCAGGCTTTTTGCCTTTCTTTCCTTTTCTATCTTTCTGAGCCTATACATTTCTTTTCTTCTTTTTCAAATCCCAAATCCTTTACTAGAGCAGCTATCTTATTTTCAGCTTAGACCTTTTCCCAGAACTTCTTTTCTTCCCTTTCTCTTCTTTTCTTCCCCTTTGAATCCCAAAATAAAACTCAAGCTCGGTTTAGTTAACTCGAGGTGTGAACTCGGTCTCCTAACCGAGCTTATACAACCGAGCTCAATCCCCTATTCTAAATTCCAGTCTATCCTCCTAACCACAGTTCAGTTCCCCACCTAGTTCTATCTAGCTCAAAGGTTATGAACCAGAACTATATGTATGAGAAACCGTTCTTGTCGGCACAGACCTAACACTTTCTACCAAGCTCAATCCTGAAATAGGCCTCACATTCACACATAGAGTATTGTTGGCTTGAAAGGAAGGTCAAGGTTAAAGGTAGGGGAAACTGTTCCAATGATGGGAATCAGCTATTTGGATTCACAAGGGTGGTGAAAAGAGTAAGAGAATCCAAATATGCATAAGGTATCCATGGGTTCAAATCAAAGGCATAGACATGATAATTGCAATTCAGTTTAAGGTTCTAATAGATAGGGGATGATATCAGATCAAGGCATGCTTCAGCCAAAACTAAATGTCAAACAATGCAATCTAGGCATGGTGCGGTCTTATGCTTCAGACTTTCATGAATTAGACAACTATTAACTAGGGCATTGAGATTATTTCATAAATCAGCATGCTTACAAGGCTTTTATCATCCTAGTCCTCTATGCAGATGCATGATTCTATATGAAATGCATCTAGACTCAATCCTAAACATGAATGCAATCTACATGAACACTATGTTTTTGTGGAATGCTTTTCTGAAAATTTTCAAATTTTTATGGTTTTTCTTATGCAAATAGATGAGATGTTATGCAGACTCAATATGCAAAATTTGAAATAAGAAAACAGTAAACAATATCAAATGCATCTCAAACCCTCCCCCAAACTTGAATTACACAGTCCCTTGTGTAATAAAAGATTCAAAGGAAGGTATGAGAATGAAAAAGCAATAATAAAAACTAAAGATGAATGGTATAAACAATGGTAAAGAGTGGAGTTGTACCTCAGTGTTGGGTGTTCTAACTCGGTCATAAGGTCGAGTTGATGGCCGAGTGGTTTTGTGATGAAGCTCTAACTCGGCCAGGTGATCGAGTTAGACTGTCCGAGCTTGATTGTTGACCTCTAGAGGGGTGGCTCGGTTTGGCAAACTGAGCTTGATGGCCGAGCTTGGTTGTTTAGAATTTGACTCGGCCTGGTTGATCGAGCTAACTGGTCGAGTCTGACTTCCTGGGCTTCTCTTCCTTCCTTTGCAAAATCCTGAAATCTCATACCTGACTAACAAAACTACTAGAAAACATATTAAAAGAAACAAGAAACCTTAAAGCAAAATATTTACATAGATAGTCATGAGACTTCCTCCCAAGTGAGCTTGTTTAAAGTCACTAAGCTTGACTTCCTTACTGGATTTATGCTTGAGTTGGCTCGTCCAGAGAGACGGATTCAGCTTCTGTAGTCATTTGATCAGCAATGTATAGTTTAACCCTCTGCCCATTTACCGTGAAGTCATTATTGTTTTTGCCTATTAGGGTGATTGCCCCATAGGGTAAAACTTCCTTAATAGTGAAAGGTCCTGACCATCTTGACTTCAGCTTTCCTGGGAAAAGTCTGAGCCTTGAATTGAATAGAAGTACTTGATCACCTGCCTTGAGCCCTTTTGGTAAAATCTTCTTATCATGGAAGGCTTTTGTGCGTTCTTTGTAAATCTTTGAGCTCTCATATGCTTCCAATCTGATTTCTTCCAACTCATGCAAATCCATCAGTCTCTTTTCCTCGGCTGTTTTGATGTCAAAGTTCAGGAGTTTTGTAGCCCATATTGCCTTGTACTCTATCTCCACCGGTAAGTGGCATGCTTTACCATTGAGAAGCTGGAATGGTGTTCTCCCTATGGGGGTTTTGAATGCAGTTCTGTAGGCCCACAGAGTTTCATCCAGCTTTGTTGCCCAATCCCTTTTTGATACTCCTACTACCCTAGCTAGGATAGCCTTAATCTGCTTATTGGAAACCTCCACTTGACCGCTTGTTTGAGGATGGTAAGGTGTGGCAACCTTATGCTTAACTCCATACTTCCTTAAAAGATTTTCGAAAAGCTTGTTGATAAAGTGAGACCCTCCATCACTGATAACTACTCTCGGTATGCCAAACCTAGGGAAAATGATACTTTTAAACAGCTTTAGGACGACCCTTGCATCGTTTGTAGGGCAGGCTACTGCTTCAACCCATTTTGACACATAGTCGACAGCCACCAGAATGTAGCTATTACCGTGGGATGGTGGGTTGAAAGGTCCCATGAAATCAATACCCCAGACATCAAAGACTTCTACTTCCAAAATTGGGTTCTGAGGCATTTCATTCCTTTTGCCGATATTTCCCATCCTTTGACAAGGATCACATTTCGAAATGAAATTATGAGCGTCTTTGAACATGGTAGGCCACCACAAACCTGCTTGAATTATCTTCTGAACAGTCTTGAATGTGGCGAAGTGCCCTCCATACGCAGAACCATGGCAGTGCTCCAGAATCCCTTTCACTTCTTCCTCTGCTACACATCTCCTGAAAAGACCATCTAACCCCTTCTTGTACAAATATGGTTCATCCCAATAGTAGTGGTTCACATCCCTGAGAAACTTCTTCCTTTGATAAGCATTAAGGCTCTTAGGTATTTCCTCGCATACCTTATAGTTGACGAAGTCCGCATACCAGGGGAAAACCTCTTCTTTAAACGTTATGACCTCTTCTATTTTCTGAGATGTATGGTGGATGTCCTCCAAAAGTCTGATTGCCATGAGCTGCTCCTCTGGCATAGAATCGTCAATGGGGAGGGCATCCTCGATCCTCATTCTGGATAGATGGTCAGCTACCCCATTTTCGATCCCCTTTTTGTCTACTATTTCCATATCAAACTCCTGCAGCAAAAGTATCCATCTGAGTAACCTTGGCTTTGTGTCTTTCTTTGCATATATGTGTCTCAACGCGGCATGGTCTGTGTAGACGATGACCTTTGAACCAACTAAGTAACTCCTGAATTTCTCAAAAGCGAAGACCACTGCCAAAAGCTCCTTTTCTGTAGTTGCATACCTTCCTTGAGCATCATCCAGAGTTCTGCTTGCATAATAAATGACATGCAGTTTCTTATCAATTTTCTTTCCCAAAACTGCTCCTACTGCATAATCCGATGCATCGCACATGATCTCAAAAGGATAATCCCAGTTGGGAGCTTGTACTATTGGAGCTGATGTTAGAGCTTCCTTGATAAGATGAAAAGCCTTCAAGCATTCTGAATCAAAATTGAATTCTGTTTCCTTGCAAAGCAGCCTAGTTAGAGGTCTGGCTATCTTAGAGAAATCCTTGATGAATCTCCTATAGAAACCTGCATGCCCAAGGAAGCTTCTGATATCTTTGACAGTCTTCGGTGGTTGTAATTGGATCATGACCTCAATCTTGGCTTTATCCACCTCTATTCCCTTCTCGGAGATCTTGTGCCCTAGGACTATCCCTTCCCTGACCATGAAGTTGCATTTCTCCCAATTCAGAACCAGATTGGTCTCTTCACATCTAGTAAGGACCCTGCATAAATTTTACAAACAGGAGGAGAAAGAAGAACCGTACACAGAAAATAATCCATGAACACTTCCACCATCTCCTCTATTAGATCTGAAAATATGGAGGTCATGCATCTTTGAAAAGTAGCAGGTGCATTACAAAGGCTAAAAGGCATTCTTTTATATGCAAATGTTCCATATGGACATGTAAAAGTGGTTTTCTCTTGATCATTAGGGTGTATAGGAATCTGGAAAAATCCACTATACCCATCCAAGAAACAATAAAAAGGGTGATTAGCTAGCCTCTCCAACATCTGGTCAATGAATGGTAGTGGAAAATGGTCCTTTCTAGATGCAGCATTCAACTTCCTATAGTCTATACACATCCTATGGCCTGTGATTGTTCGGGTGGGAATAAGTTCATCTTTATCATTTTTAACCACAGTTATGCCACCCTTCTTGGGAACACAATGCACAGGGGATACCCAAGTACTGTCAGAAATTGGGTAAATCACTCCAGCATCCAACAGCTTCAGGATCTCCTTCTTAACAACTTCCTTTAAGTTTGGATTCAATCTCCTTTGGGGTTCAATACTAGAATAGGATTCATTTTCAAGGTGAATGCGGTGAGTGCACAAATCAGGTGAAATTCCCTTAATGTCATCTAATGAATAACCTATAGCACGTCTAAATCTTTTCAGCTCAGTTAACAATTGTGTAAGCTCAATACTGCTAAGGGAATCATCTACTATTACAGGGTAGGTAGAGTTTGTTCCAAGGAATGCGTACCTTAGCCCTTTCGGTAGTGGTTTGAGGTCCACCTTGGGTGCCTTCAACTCTGACCAATCTGCAGTCGTGGAGTCAATGAACTCGGGTGGTTGGCCTGGTTTGTTGACCGAGTTGGACGATCCAGGCCTAGAGAAGGGCAAGCTCGGTTCGTTGTGCTCGGTTTGGCTGACCGAGCTCAGGACATTCTTCTCGCCAAGCTCGGTCTGTGAGACCGAGTGGATGGACCTAGGCTTGTCCACGGTTGCTAATCTTTCAGTTTCTGGTCTGATCAATTCTTCAAAGCCCTCTGACTCATCCAGCACTTTTCTTGAGTCCAAATATACTTCGAAATCCAGAGTTTCATCATGCAGATACCCTTCTTCACTACTCTTAGTCAAAACAGTCTTCAAATGATCCTTCTCGGTTATCTCATCCAAAACATCTTCAGACAGTTGTTCTAACTCTTCTATCCAGAAAACCTGTCCTCCTATTGTTGGTTTCTTCATAGAATCTTTGATATCAAAGTTCATCTTGAGGTCTTTACCAAAATGGAGTTCAATCTTTCCTTCCCTAAGATCAATTATTGCTCCAGCAGTAGCTAAAAAGGGTCTGCCCAGTATCAGAGGATCCTTAGGTTCTTCATCCATTTCTAACACCACAAAATCAGTTGGTACTTCCGTATTTCCAATCTTAACTGGTAGGTCTTCTAGGAGACCATGTGGAAGCCTAACTGATCTGTCTGCTAGCACTAATGATATATTAGAGGGTTTAAACTTACTGAAACCAAGGCATTGTGCTACTGACAGTGGCATGAGGCTTACAGAAGCTCCAAGATCGCATAAACAGTTCTTGAAAGTCAAGGGTCCTAGAGAGCATGGCAAGGTAAAGGAACCTAGGAACCTGGATCTCCCAATTTCTCATTAACTATCTTCTTCTGGATTATCGCGCTACACTCCTGACTCAGAACAACCATTCCTTGAACTTCCTTGTCCCTTTCCAAAATCGCATCCTTCAAAAAAATTTTATAGTTAGGCATGAGAGTTAGGGTATCCAACAGAGGCATCTTCACCTCAAGCTCTTTGATCTGTTTAGCGAACAAAGCTTTGTACTTCTCTAGTAGCTCCTTTTTGAACCTTCCTGGGAATGGGAGTTTAGGGACATACGGAGGGGGAATATAGGGTGCCTTTATCTCTTCTGGAGCAGCTTTGGGTCCAGACTCGGTTTGTTTAGCTCGGTTTAAAGGTCGAGCTTGGTGGTTGAGTTCTGGCTCTGGTTCCACTCGAGTTGGATTGCCGAGTCTTACTTCTGGAGTGTCGAACTGGTCTTCTTCTTGGTCGAAACTCCCCCCAACTTGTTCCTCAGTGTCCTCAGTGATAGGGAAACTTCTTTCTGGTAATTGTCTGCCGCTTCGAAGTGTTATTGCATTGGATTCATCGGAATCTGGCAATGGCTGGATAGCTTTCCCGGGGCGTTGTCCTGGGTCTGTGGTGTAGGAATAATCAACTTTGTGTTCGACGTTGGCCATCTTGGAGGTTAGAATAGCAATTTGAGATGTGAGATTGTTTATAGTGCTTTCCATCTGTGTTTGTATTTCAGATAACCTTGTGGATGTGCCTGTTTCTGCCTTGGCCTGTCCTTGTAATAGTTGATGCAGCATTTGTTCCATAGGAGTTGTTGGTTTTGGGTATTGAAACTGTGGAGCAGGATATGAGTTAAATCTATTGTATGAGCCAATGTGATCCTGAACGTAGCTAACCTCTTCATGTTGAACCTGAGCAGTGTTTTGATTCTGAAACTGATCATTTTCATGAACCATGTTAACTGTTTTGTGTTGAGCTTGAAGAAGCATATTCAGTTTCTCATTGATAGATGTCATCTCATTGCGGTTCTGTTCAGCATGTATGAAGCTCTCCTTAGGTGGTGTATCTAGTTCCTTAGTATAGGTGCCAACAGATTGTGCAAGATTCTCGACTAAACTCCAACCATCATTGACATCCCTATTGAGGAAATTACCATTACTTGCTGTGTCTAGCAACATTCTGATATTCGGAAGTATTCCTCTGTAAAGAGTGCTGAGGAGTGACTCAGTACTAAAACCATGATGAGGACATTGAAGTGTATAACCCTTGAATCTTTCCCAGGCTTCAGAAAATAACTCCCCATGCTGTTGAACAAAGCTTGCTATCTCATTACGCAATCTAGCTGTCCGTGAGTGATTGTAGAACTTATCCAGAAAAACTCTTTTGCAAGCATCCCACGAGGTAATAGATCCAGGAGTTAGTGTTTTCTCCCATATCTTTGCTTTATCACCAAGTGAAAATGGGAATAACCTGAGCTTCAGACTGTCTTCACTCACCCCACTTGTCTTTGTGAGGCTGCAGAGCCTGTCGAAATCATCTAAATGGTCAAGTGGATCCTCATTTGGCAAACCATAGAACTTACTACTCTGGACCATGCATATCAAGCTGCTCTTGATCTCAAAGTTGACGACATTTGGTGGAACAATTCCTTGTCTGCTAGTGTGTGTGCTTGGTGCATCACTGGCTCCTATGTATCTTGGTTGTCTATTTTCAGCTGGTTCTTGATGCTGTACCTCTGGTGGATTCGTTCTGTTCTGAGTTCTCTGATTCGGGGGATCCCTTGGTAACTGGTTGATCATGGCTTGGTGAACTCGGGAGGGTGCACTCGGCTTTGCTGACCGAGTGAAGTGCAGCTCGACCACAGTGACCGAGTAGACTGACCGAGTGGTGAACTAGTTGAAGGCCTGAGATGCCTTGAGCTCGACTGACTGAACTCGACCTGACTGACCGAGTGGAGTGATGCTAGGCAACGGAACTCGAGCTTATGACCGAGTGGTGTGTCCGAGTTGTTTGTCCGAGCTTATGCAACCGAGTGGTACCTGAAACAGATTGAAACCAACAAGTGAGTAACAAAGTAAAAAGAAAAGAACTTGATCTCAGAAGATCTGCAATCCTAAATGAAACAATTAGATCCCAACTGGCAACGGCGCCAAATTGATAACTAGGATTTTACACCTAAAGCTACCTATTGCCCAAATTGTAGTACAAAGGGCTATCGAATCCAATCGGGACTATTGTAAGAAATCAGGATGTAGCAAATCTATCTAATTCAAGCCAAATAGAAAGGTTGGAAGCAACAGGGTGAAACAACTAAAACAAGAACTAATAAACAGTAAAAAAAACTAGAAACAAAGATTCATAACAACAAAAGAGAATAGAAACAGAAACAGAGCAAGCTAAGAACAGGAAAACAGAGTATCAAAAAGTAGAAAACAATCAGGATGAGAAAAGGTCCTAAGGATGAGTTCTAGATCTGGTATTCTTCATGGTAGACACTAGTGACTTCATAAACAACTTCATAGAAGGGATCTCCTAACTATGAGCATCATCAGAGTGATAGATCCACTTCCCAGTTACACCTATCACCAGATTCTCTAAACTTCCTAATCTTGGAATCCACACCTATGCCCCATTGACTGTCACTAACACTCAGATAGGATTCCAATGAAACATAAAGAGAATAAGCATTAAGAACATAGCTCATAAATGTCAAACTACAACTTGCTTTCCTATGATCCTAGATCAATCATTGGAAAGAAGCTCCAGATCTCTGGTATTAGCAGATCTGGTGTTTCACAAGTGATGTGCAAGGAAACACCAAGATCAGATCCCAAGTGGGTGTACAGGGAATCAGCATTAGAAATAGCTAACCCAGAAGAGATCTTAAGCTTTAGAACCCTAAATCTACTAGAACCACCATGAATCATAACCCAGATCTAACCCATCCTCAAGAACCCTAATTCACTACTCAGACTTCATCATCAGAATCACAAACCCAGAAAATGAAATAGTTTCCATAATCATAATCTAGAGATTGAGATGAAGAAGGAATAGAAGAAATAAACTAAAAAGGATCAAAGGATCAGAAGTAATTGCAAATACAAAATCAGATAGATCTAGAGAGGTTTTCAGAGAACAAAGAGAATAAAAACGTATCCTCTGCCGCGGCTGCTGACCTAATTAGAGTATAAATACTCTAGGTCAAAAGCCCTAGTACAAAAAGACAAAATAAACTAAAGTCCTTAGGTCGGCTGCCTTGAGCTCGGGTTCCTCTGGTCGAGTGGTGTGATCGAGTGCGTGTAATTTCAGGCTTTGGATCCTTAGCTCGGTTGACTAAACTTGGTCTGGTGGTCGATTGGTCGTGGCCGAGTGGTCGTGGCCGAGTGGTAACTCCTCTTTGCCTTCAGCTCGGTCAGACGACCGAGTGCATGTGATCGAGTGGTGTTGGTGGATTGGTTTGCACTCGGTCTAACTCAGAGTTGAGTGGTCTTGGTCGAGTGCATGCTGGTCTTGGTCCTTAGCTCGGTCATGAGGTCGAGTCTTCACACCGAGCTTGTGTCTCCATGTTCCTTGATCTCCAGCAAACATCCAAAACACCTGAAAGATAGCTCCAATATGCAATATGTATGCAAAGCTAAAGCAAACCTATCATGTAACCTATATGAATGAAATGGATAGATATGGAGTGGAACTAGTGATGAAACTATGCTAAAATGGATGGAAATGCAAGTTTAGAAGTGGTAAAATGCAGAGACATCAGGCATCCGGGGCAATCCGGGTGAGCACTTGGGGTTGGTTAAGGTCGCTGGAGGAAAGTTTCTGAGCAGTCATGGTCAGGTTAAGAACGTGGACGTTCAGGTTGCCGAGGAGTCCATGCCAGCAGATTTGATCATCTGTTCCGTGGAACTGTATGATGTCATCTTGGGTATGGATTGGCTGGGAAAGTTCAGAGCACATCTGGATTGCCACCGGGGACGTGTGGTGTTCGAAAGAGAAAAAGGGAGGTTGGTTTATCAGGGAGTGAGACCAACACTCTGAAGTCTCGTGATCTCGGCAATGCAAGCTGAGAAAATGATCGAGCGAGGTTGTGAAGCTTATCTGGCGACTATTAATACCCCGGAGACTATTGGAGAAGTTGCGGTTCGGGATATTCCTGTTGTTCGGGAGTTCGAGGATGTTTTTCAGTCGTTGCAAGGGTTACCACCGTCTCGGTCTGATCCTTTCACGATTGAGCTGGAACCAGGCACAAGGCCGATATCCAAGGCTCCGTACAGGATGGCTCCAGCCGAGATGGCAGAGCTGAAGAAGCAGCTGGAAGAGTTATTGGGTAAGGGTTTTATCCGTCCGAGCAGTTCACCGTGGGGAGCGCCGGTGCTGTTTGTGAAGAAAAAAGATGGGGGTTTCCGGTTGTGTATCAATTACCGGGGGCTTAACCGAGTCACAGTGAAGAATCGGTATCCTCTTCCGCGGATCGACGAACTGTTGGATCAGTTGAGAGGGGCTACCTGGTTCTCCAAGATTGATTTGGCGTCAGGATATCATCAAATTCCTATTGATGAGATGGATATCTGGAAGACGGCTTTCAGTATAAGATATGGGCACTACGAGTTTGTAGTGATGCCATTTGGGTTGACGAATGCACCATCAGCATTTATGAGATTGATGAACGGAGTGTTCCAGGAGTATCTGGATGAATCCGTGATCATTTTTATAGATGATATATTGGTGTATTCGAAGAGTCCTGAGGAGCATGAAGTGCATTTAAGGAATGCTCTGGAGAAGTTGCGGGAACAGAAACTGTTCGCTAAGTTGAGCAAGTGCAGTTTCTAGCAACGAGAGATTAGATTCTTGGGTCATATAGTCTCCGAGAAGGGGGTTTCGGTTGGCCCAGAAAAGATTAAGGCTATCAGAGAGTGGCCTAGGCCGAGGAATGCCACTGAGATTGGGAGTTTTCTTGGTCTAGCGGGCTATTATCGGAGATTTGTCAATGGGTTCGCGAGTATGGATCGGTCCATGACAAAGCTGACAGGAAAGGATGTTCCGTTTGTGTGGTCTCCAGAGTGTGAGGAGAGTTTTACGAACTTGAAGTCAATGTTGACGAGTACACCAGTCTTGGCCTTACCAGAGCCGAGCGAGCCTTTTGTGGTGTATACGGACGCTTCGAGATTGGGTCTTGGTTGCGTGTTGATGCAACAAGGGAGGGTTATTGCTTATGCTTCTCGTCAGTTGAGGAAGCACGAGAGCAACTATCCTACCCATGACCTTGAAATGGCTGCAGTGGTTTTTGCCTTGAAGATTTGGAGATCTTATCTTTATGGCGGGAAGGTTCAGGTGTTTACAGATCATAAGAGCCTAAAGTATATTTTTACGCAGCCCGAATTGAATTTAAGGCAGAGGCGTTTGATGGAGTTAGTGGCAGATTATGATCTGGAGATAGCCTACCATCCCGGAAAGGCAAATTTGGTTGCCGATGCGTTAAGTCGCAAGCGGGTAGCTTCGACTTGTGAGCGGGACATGGAGTCCTTGGTAAGCGAGGTTAGCACGTTGAGGTTGTGTGCTATATCTCAGGAACCGTTAGGTTTGGAGGCAGCGAATCAGGCGGATCTTTTGAGTAGGGTTCGGATGGCCCAGGAAAAAGATGAAGGTCTGATTAAAGCTTCCAGGGATGCGGGATCAGAATATCAGGTCTCTGCTAATGGGACTATTCTGGTACATGGGCGGGTATGTGTACCCAAGGATGAGGATCTGAGACGGGAGATCCTGAGGGAGGCCCATGCGAGTATGTTTTCGATTCATCCAGGAGCGACCAAGATGTACCGGGACTTAAAAAGGTATTATCATTGGGTTGGGATGAAGAAAGATGTGGCTAACTGGGTCGCGGCTTGCGATGTGTGCCAGTTAGTAAAGGCTGAGCATCAGGTTCCGAGCGGGTTGTTGTGAAGTTTACCCATTCCGGAGTGGAAGTGGGATATGATCACGATGGATTCCGTGGTCGGCTTGCCAGTCTCGCGGACCAAGGATGCTATTTGGGTCATTATTGATCGTTTGACCAAGTCAGCACATTTCCTGACCATTAAGAAAACCGATGGAGCTGCGGTGTTGGCTAGGAAGTATGTCAATGAGATTGTGAGACTTCATGGAGTACCTGTGAGTATAGTCTCAGATCGTGATTCCAAGTTCACTTCGGTGTTTTGGAAGGCTTTTCAGGCTGAGATGGGTACCAAGGTACACATGAGTACGGCCTATCACCCTCAGACAGATGGACAGTCTGAGAGGACCATCCAGACTCTCGAGGATTTTTTGAGGATGTGTGTGCTTGACTGGGGAGGTCATTGGGTGGATCACCTGTGCTTGGTAGAATTTGCTTATAATAATAGCTACCAGGCGAGTATTGGGATGGCTCAATATGAGGCGCTGTATGGGAGGCCATGTCGTACACCATTATGTTGGACCCAAGTGGGGGAGAGGAGCATGTTTGGTGCAGATTTTGTTCAGGAAACTACGGAGAAGATCCGGGTTTTGAAGCTGAACATGAAAGAAGCGCAGGATCGGCAAAAGAGTTATGCCGATAAGAGGAGGAAAGACCTTGAGTTAGAGGTGGGAGATAGTGTGTATCCCAAGATGGCTATGTTGCGGGGTCCTAATAGGTCCATTACGGAGACTAAGTTGAGTCCGAGGTATATGGGACCGTTCAGGATTGTTGAGCGGGTTGGACCGGTTGCGTATCGGTTGGAGTTGCCCGAGGATATGCGAGCATTTCACAAGGTTTTTCATGTGTCAATGCTGAAGAAGTGCTTGCATAAGGATGACGAGGTTATAGCTAAGATTCCGTCAGATCTTCAGCTTAATATGACCTTAGAGGCAAGACCAGTAAGGATCCTCGAGAGGAGAATTAAGCAGGATCGTAGGAAGAAAGTTCCGATGATAAGGGTCTTGTGGGATTGTGACGGGGTTGAGGAGGAGACTTGGGAACCAGAGGTGAGGATGAAAGCAAGGTTCAAGAAGTGGTTTGAGAAGCAATCAAAGGCTTGAGCTTTCATCAATGGTTCCCAGTTTTGAGTTATTATTGTTGAACATTATGTGTTCGTTTTAGTGTTGTAAACGATAATGCATGATGAGTGTAATAAAACGAATAGTTCTTATTGTTGATGGCCAGTGTTGCCATGAGTTTAAGTGAACATGAGGTTCTAGAAATAGTTTTTATGAGGAATTAAAAACTTGAGTAATAATCGGAAAAGATTATGTGGGTACCCTGAGTGACGGGGTATGTTGTGAGATAACCTGAGTAGTGGTTATGTAAAGGACGATATTCCGGGTTTGGAAGGAGTGTGATGCCGATATTACCTGTAGAGGTCGTATGCGGATCACGGGAGGTAGTTTCAGTTGGGAGTGCTTATAGACGTATTGTGGGTCATGGTTGCTCAAAAGACGTTGGTCTTGTACAAACTCTAGGGAGGACGGATAGTTCCTCTGATACCCAGAACTCGAAAGGTATATAGCCCAGGGTGGCGTGGTATGAGATATCGAGAACCCGTAAGGTTATACTTCCCAGAGTTGAGTGGTATGAGTGTGATACCCAGAACTCGCCAGGTATATAGCCCAGAGTGGAGTGGTATGTGATTACCAAGAACTCGTAAGGTTATACTACCCAGAGTTGAGTGGTATGAGTGTGATACCTAGAACTCGTAAGGAATATAGCCCAGGGTGGAGTGTTATGTGATACCGAGAACCCGTAAGGTTAGACTGCCCAGAGTGGAGTGGTATGAGTGCGATGCCGAGAACTCGTAAGGTGTATAGCCAGAGTGAAGTGGTACGTGATGACCGAGAACTCGTAAGGCTATAGTGCCCAGAGTGGAGTGGCATGAATTGGATACCGAGAGCTCATAAGGACTTGGTGGCCTGAGAGCGGAGTGGTATTGATGTCCAGAACTCTTAGGACTTGGTGTCCTAGAGTGGAGAGGTATGAGTTTGAGTTATGAGCAATGATTTATGACCGGATTCTTAAGCTAGTGACTGAATGTAGACCTCAGAGGTCAATAGTGTTTGATCTTGTGACTGGTTGTGTGGCCAGTATGGTCAAGTGTGACCACTGTGTTATGAGATGTGTGGTTGAGTTCATTGGGGATGGACTGTGGCGTTAGATTTGAGGATGAATCTATGTTAGTGGGGGAGAATTGTAACGCCCGTGTTCCGAAAAATGAAAATTTCAGAATTTCATACGGGATTTATGCGGAGAATCTCTGGAAAATATTTCCGGGAATTTTTGGAGTAATTTGGAAGTTACACCGCATTTTTTCCGTAGGGGGGGGGTGTTCGGGATCGATTTGGAAGCTTGAGCACGGTTTGTGGACTTTTGGGAGTTTAAGGACTAGTCTACAAATAAAATTAAATTAAGGACTCTGCATCCTTTATTTTCCACCAGCAGCCTCCCATTTTCTCCACCTGCACCCACCTTCTCCACTCTAGCCATTAAAGGCTACCTCTCCACTACCTTCTCCACTTTCCCTACAAAGCAACTCTACTCCCTCCTTTCTAAAAAGTCACCCACCTTCCCATTAACTTCTCCATCAGCTTCCTTCTCCTTGCCTTGCCGACACTTCATTCCAAGAGAGAGAGAGAGAGCTGAGTTTGTCTTGAGACAAAGGAGAGAAGGTGAGCTTGTGTTGGTGTGGGCGTGGAGAGCAAGAGAGGAGTGAGTTTGGTGAGCTGTGTGGGCGTGGAGAGCAAGAGAGGAGTGAGTTTGGTGAGCTGTGTGGGCGTGGAGAGCAAGAGAGGAGTGATTTTGGTGGCTGTGTGGGCGTGGAGAGCAAGAGAGGAGTGAGTTGGTAGGTTGTGGCCGTGAGGTGTTGGAGAGTTGTTCCGTGAGTGAGAAGGAAAAAGGGGTTCGACCTAGAAAATCGTTTCCAAAGGTAACGAAAATTTGTGGAGTTGTAGTTAAGTTTTATATCTAGATGTACCAATTTGCGGAATTGGATTTGAGTTAATATTCTAAAAGTTATTCATGTTTCCGTGAGGCGCTCTGTTTCAGATGCGATCGGGACCAACGTGGATTCAAAGAACAATCGCGAGTTCGTCTGTGGTCGGATCATCACGAAACTTTGAGGTTAGCTTCAGGACATTTAGGGGTTGAGTTTCAACGGTGGGATTGAGATTTCAACGGTTATTCGTTGATTTATTCATGTATTGATTTGAGACATATTTTCTATAGAATAATCCCACGAGTTGTATTGTTTGGTTGGGCAAATGAGCTCGGTTTGAGCTTAAACTCTGAAGGAATCTTGAGAACTTATGGATATAAGTCTCAGACTATGGAGAACTGTTGTTGGTGTGTGAAAGGTTGTGTCGTGTTGAGTGTGATTTTGGATGTGGTGTAGGTGGGTGTCGAGGAAGAGTTTGACGCAAAGGAGGGAGCCATCGTTGGGTTGTGTTGTTGGTTTCCTTGTCTGGGAAATTATCCTTAATTTGTGAGTGCATGACCATAAGCTTATCTGAACGGTTTAATTGTTTGATGTGTTTTCATGAATATAGGCCGTAAGATCTCATAGGAGATCTAGATCCAGTGTTTCTTGAGATGGTTGATTTATTGTCGGTATTTTCGTGTTTGATACATTGAATAATTTTAATCGTTTGTGTGTATAGCTTGTAGATGGGAGGATTGCCTCACTATGTATTTGTCGAAATACTTATGCATCTCTTTTATTTGATGCAGAAAAAGAAAGAGTGTGACCGTGGAATCAAGGCGAGGAAGAGGGGATGATCTAAGAACTCGGTTGTTTGTCTAAGTGTTTTATTATAAAGTTGAATAAATTACTTACAGTTAATTATGGTGTTTTCTGTGAACGTATTTATTTGTTGGAGTGATTGATAATATTAAGTAATGGGTGATTAATTAATCCGAAAGGATAAAAGATTTAACGATCTCAAGTCCGGAATCTTATTTATCAAGAACCGTTAATAGACAACAGAAAATGTCTATGAAAGCCAAGGTGGCTATACAGACCAACTTCGACTCTCAACTCAAGTCGTCGTATTCTGGAAAGATCAAACGATCTAATATCTTTACGGACAAACAAATAAATTATTAATTAATTAATTATGGTGTTTATGTGATTGTATTTATTACTGGAGTTAGTTAATTAAATGCATGAGTTAGTTACATTTTGATGGTTTGGGAAAATTAATTATTATTTATGGGAATAATAATTAATTAATTAATAAAAAAAAAAAAAAAAAAAAAAAAAAAAAAAAAAAACGAGGACGGTCGTTTCATATAATGAAACAGGTGGAGTAAGAAACTTTGCGAATTTTTGTGTTATTTCTATTTCTAGAAACATGTTTGTTCCTAGATTTAATAATTAATTGCAATGCAGTCAATGGCGGATCTAGAGATGAATTTCATGCGGCGTCACTGAAAATCCTCAAATAATTAAGGCTGAAATTGCAAATCACAAGGCAATAACTGAAAATATAAAGATTTTTATATGATAATTTTAAAATTTATCTAGGGCAACTGCACACCACATACGTCACGTGGTTCCGCCCCTGAATGCAGTGTCTGTTTTCTAATATAACAATGTGATCAAGAAAATGCAACAATATACGTGAAAATAAGTTGGATATGGAGGAAATTGGTTAGTGTATATAATAAATGTTCTTGTACTGTCTTTTGCGCCATTTATCGTTCCACCACTCGGTGTTGCCTCCATAACTGTATTCATTTCTTCTCGTACGAGATTGTTTAGCTACTGGCTTGCATGTAAAAACAGATTAGTAACTGGACATTGCCTATCAATCTGAGGACACGGTGGAGCCAATTGATAGTATGCAAAGCATAGACAAGAAGTAGAGATTTCACATCATTCAGACAAAGAAGCATGGATGCATTTTGAATCTATGTATCTGGAATTTGCAAATGAATAGAGGATTGCATAACTCGGATTATGTACAAATGATTTCAACCTATTTGAAAAGCATGGAAGACAATATTCGTTGTGTCTAGTAATCATAACACCATACCATTTGACTCTATCTTTGTGCATGCATATAGGTTTTCTGTTCCTCTCTGTGTTTGTTCCCAACCCAAAATATCTAACGAGATAAATTGATGTGTTCCTCCAACCATTGATTAATGAGTTACAAAAGGTATAGAATGATGGTGTTGAAGTGTATGATGTTTCATGCCAGCAGAATTTATGTGGACCATAAGAGATTTCCAAGCATATGGTATGTTACATGGATGGACAGCTCATGAAAGACTATTGTGCTCGAATTGTCAAGAAAACATTGATGAATTCAAGCTGAAGAACGACAGAAAGACGTGTTAGTTTGATTCTCATAAAAAATTTCTGCCAAGTGATTATATGTGTGGTCGAACAAAGAAATTGTTTACAAAGAATTATAAAGTGTTTGATGGTCTGCCTCCTGAGATATATGAAACTTGTATATTAAATTAGTTAAGACATTTCAATACTGAGAGGACTCCTGACGGTGGTGGTAATGGGCATGCTCCTATTGAATTGAATAATTGGCACATGAATAATATTTTTGGGGATTGGCCTTATCGAATGACCATTTGTTGAGGTGCAATCTAGGTATCATTCACATTGAGATTAAAGTCTTTCACAACATTATGAATACTATTTAAAACGTCCAAAGAAGGAAAAAAGACAATATGAAGTCTAGATTAGACCTGCATATTTTTTTCGTGGGATATATTTTATGTTACATGTTATTATGAAAGGTAAATGTCATATGCATATGTATCGGTAACATACTCCTTTTTATTTTGTTATGAACTCAAAATGCAGTGTTTTATGTGTTTTAAGATATTCACTGATTAACATCATTCTCAAGCAAATACAGATTATTTTGGTCACAATAATATGAAATTGAATATTGGCAAAAAAATAAAATAAGAGACCAATTAGAGGGTTCTCTGCAAACCAAGCAAGGTCTTTTTCGTAATCGTCCTTGCTTCCAAAGTTCTTGCTCCAGATCTGTGACGGAATTGGGTGTGGCCTTTGCTGAAATAAAAAAAAATGGGTTTTCTCAAATTGTGATCATCAAAGAAGAAACTATGGAATAACATGGAGATACATACAAGATTTAAATTTAAGTGCTGAATTTGTGTCACAAGGGACTCAAACATTATACTTCGAAGAATAAAGGCAATGTATGTCCTCAATTATTTGCATCCAAACCACTCTTTACACCATATTTGGTGCGCCTAAGTTCCTGAATATTAGATTTCCATGTCGAACTACATATTCAATTGATTTCTTATCAAAGATGCAGCAGAAGAAGAAAGAACCAGACAAACTAGAAAAAGTAATCATAAAATCTCTCAGAGCTATAACACACTACAACATGCTGATGGGAAACAAGGTTTTGAGAGTTTAAGAGATTCAATAGATAGCAACTATTTTGTGCTATGAAACAATTAATAGGCAACAGAAAGATATCAAAGATTACAAAGGTTCGATTAATTATGCTAGACATTGAATTGGAAAGAGCGTATTCATATCTATTCCACATGCCTAATACTAATGACAACCACAGAACACGAACAAAACAAGCTGTAAGTGAAGATAAAATATCAAATTCCGAGCCAATGCCTTGCGGATCAAATTGTTCCTCAGACACCCTAACACGATCGAGTAGTCAAATATAAAAGAAGAAGCAAGATAAAGAATACATGGGGTTGTTCTGAAAATCAAGCAAAGATTTATTTTCCAGCCGCATCCAGTGTATTGAAAAGTATCATTGTTATGGTCATCTCCTCGGATACACTATTCTTGGGACATCTTCCTACCACAAGGACAATTGGTCCTCCTTGCTTCAGCCAACGTTGACGAAGTTGAAATTCGGAATCGTGAATCACGAAGTCTGCTTGTTTGATAGCTCATATCACATCAAATTGCTTTACGCATTCCAAAAATTTGGTGGAAAGGAGGCAAAAAGTCTGCGGGATATTTTATGTCTTCTCAATAAGAAAGCAAGTTGATAAGCACTCATAGTCATTCCAACAACAACAATACGCTTGTCCTTCAAATCCTTGATTGATCTTAATAAGAATTCCAATATTCCGTCTGCTGGAGGAGGAATAAAGTTGGGCTTCTTATCCTTAGCCAGCAGATCCCAAAAGCTCGTCGATCGATACCCATCTATATCCTTATCTAAATTCACTCTATTTAAGATAGATGTCTCATCCTTGTCCTACACATGAATGCCATGCACCGTTAAGTCTTCGTTGAACTTGTTTAATACATCTGTCAGCTCCTTCTTACTATAACCTTCATGCATTTCAACAGTAACATAGTTAATCCCAGTTTCCTTACAGGCTTCAACAAGCTTCTCAACAAAAAAATTCCATGGATATTTGCCAACATAAACAATGGCAAGACTTGGGACTGTTCCAGTTACCCATTTCAACTCTAGAACTTTCCTCGAAATGTCGTTTCTGATTTTCTTGGGAATCCTTTTACCATCATCAACAAGTGTAGTCCTCTCTTTATTCCCAAGAGGAGAAATCTTTGATGAGTCCTTAATATATCATAGATTTTACCGGTTTTAAGCCATGATATAAGTGCTTTATCGAGTTTTAACTGTGTCTTTCGAGTTTTTATCGAGTCTTTTATAGGTTTTATGCGTTTGGGACTTTTTGGATGATTCTGGAGCATTATGGAACATTTGTTGCTGACAAGACGAAGTCGATGCATTCAGTGGTTAGTGGTGTCGATCGACACGCATCACTGGTGTCGGTCGACACCCATCGTCAGACGTCCATGCGGAATTTACCAAGTTTTGAAAATTTGCAGTTTTGCCCCAGAAGTTCCAGAAGTTTACAAAAGGGACCCAACTCGTGTATTAGTCTATATATTAGGTTTTTAGGTTAAGTTGGATGTACGTTACTTTTGATCTTTGATATTATTCAGCATCCAGTTTCCAGTTTTTTATCTATTCCTTTGCTTAGGGGCAGATCTTGCTACTTGCACTTCAGAGAGAAGATTTCGAACCAATAAAAATGGCTGGAGAGTTTTTCAGCTGAAGTCAACCTAATTTCATAATAAAAGAGTAAAAGTTATTTCCAGCCACTTTTAGCTATAAACAATAAAAAAAATAGAGTAAATGATTACTCCAAAAGAAGGTGGAGTAGTAAAATGTTATGCTGAGATTAGTTTTTTTTGTTTTTACTCTATTTTTCTCTCTTTCATTTACTTCCAGGGGCGGAGGTATAGAGAGATAAAGGGTGTCAAAAATTTTTTTTATAATGTCTTAATACAATTTAAATTTGACACTCTTGAAAATTTTATTTTTATATATAATGTCTTAATATAATTAAAATTTGACACCCTTGCCAAAAGAATTTTGACCTCCATAATATATGTCTAACGTCAATAGGATCCCCAATTCAATATTTCAAAAAAAAAATTAAATAGGCCCACAAAATTAAATTCAAATGATGACAATGGAAAAAAAATATGAATTAAATATAGTTATTATTTTTTAACACAAAACTAATTAGTCTAATACCCTAGCCACTACTAATCGTTACTTTATCTTTTTTTTTTTTTTCTCTTCAACGTCTTCTTCCTATTTCTGTTTCAAATAATTCAAATCTAAGTTCTACTTTCTAAGGTAAAAATTTATATCCTTTTTAGACTGCTATATCGATTAAATTTTACACAATAATTTTTAGTAATCATCTACAATTTGAATAGACTGAAAATAATCTTGTTCTTTGTTTTATTTATGTAGGTAACATGAGATGGATAAGTATCTTGTAAAAAGAAAATCTCCACCCAGCAACATCGATTTGAATGCCTTGGATCCAGCTAAGAGAAACAATATTCTACATTATCATCCTAGTTAAAGAGATGAGGTACGATGCAAATATTGGATGAGAGGGCCTTGTAAACACCGCGGTCACAATTTCAATCAAACACCAATATCAAATGTATTACGACATTTTAATCCATAGTGGTTTGATAAGTATGGTGCTTGGTTAGAGTATAATGTGGAGACAGAGAAATATTATTGCTTGTGCTGTTACTTATTCAGAGATCAAATTGAGAAACAAGGTGGGAGTGATGCTTTTATATCGACCAGTTATTCTGGTTAGAATAAGACCTATGGGTTTAAAAAGCATGTAGGTGATGGTCCTACTAGCTTTCACAACAATGCCAAAAATAAATGTGACAATTTGATGAGACAGGTCACTCTATCGTACATGTTTTACAAAAGCATATTGTTGCTGCAAAAAATGAGTATCGAATCCGATTGAGTGCTTCGATTGATGTTTCTAGATACTTGTTACATCAAGGATTACCTTTTCGTGGACATGATGAGTCAGAAGATTCAACAAATCGAGGTAATTTCTTAGAGCTTCTCAAATATACCGCTGGTCTAAATGAGGTTGTAAGAAACGTTGTGATGAAAAATGCTCCTAAAAATAATTAGATGACATCTCCTCCAATTAAAAAAAAAAAGACATTTTGCATTGCTTTGTAGAAGAAGTAACTAAATCTGTTATCCAGGAAATTGATAGTGATGTCTTTGGTTTATTAGTGGATGAGTCCGATGATGTTTCAAATAAAGAGCAGATGGCAGTGGTTTTTCGCTTCGTTGATAAATGTAAGGTAGTAAGAGAAAGATTTATTGGCATTAGTCATGTGAAAGAGACTTTTTTTTTTTTTTTATCTTTGAAAGATGCCATTGATTATTTGTTTGCGAAACATGGATTGAGTTTGAAAAAACTGAGAGGACAAGGTTATGATGGAGCCGTCAATATGAAAGGAGATCGATTTCGGTGGATTGAGATCACTAATTTTTAAGGAAAGTGGCTTTGCATATTATGTTCATTGCTTTGCTCATCAACTTCAGTTGGTCATTTTGGGGGTAGCAAAAAAATCACTTTGAAGATGGAAACATTTTTGATATGATTCCAGTTACTGAATGTGGTTGGAGCTTCATGCAATAGAAAAGATATGATCCGAGAAAAGCATCGCAAAAAATTGAAGAAGGGATTAGTAATGGTGAAATTAAGAATGGAACAGGACTAAATCAAGAGCTTTCACTTCAAAGACCTAGAAATACTCATTGGGGTTCACATTATAAGACATTATTTTGACTTGTTGAGCTGTTTTCATCAATTATTAAAGTTCTTGAGTATATCTAGGATGAGGGCACATACACCACCAAAAGACAACAAGCATACAACCTCCTAAAATATTTTCATACTTTTGATTTTGTTTTCTATTTACAGCTAATGCTGCTTATTTTGGGACTCACTGAAGACTTATCAAAGGTTCTGCAAAGAAAAGACCAATATATCTTGAATGCTATTTCATTAGTGGAATCTACTTAGCGACAGTTGCATAAGATGAGAGATAACGGATGAGATGAATTTTTGGCTAATGTTTAGTCTTTTAGTGAGCAAAATAAGACTGAAATGCTGAACATGTATGGAGAATTTGTGGATTCAAGAAGACCAGGAAAAAAGACCAACATGCATCATTATAAGGTGGATTGTTTATACACTATCTTAAACGGATACTTCATTCAATAAGAAACAATGGCTTTATAAAGCCTTACAGGAAGTGGGAAAACAACTAAACTGAAACAGCTGAATACAAGGAAACAACTACTTAATGATCTCTTAAGACTTCCGACATAAGTAACCCATAACTAAGACTCATTCAAACACACCATAAACCAACAATTTTGACTCAAAAGTGAGGAAAAATTCGAATAGGGAGACCATTGCCTGGTTTTGGTAAAGGATCTACCACTATTTTATTTTCATTTGGAGACACTTTTTCCCACTTAAATCTATTAACAAGATTGTGGATAATTACAAGAATCTCTAGACGGGCAAACTCTCTCCCGGGACACATCCTTGGTCCTCCTCCAAATGGAATATATGTATAAGGCTTTGGACCACTTCCTTCGAATCGGTTTGGCTCAAATCTCTCTGGTTCGGGGAAGTAGTCTGGATTCATATGTGTTGCAGTGGCACTCCAGTATAACTATATATATGTTTATTCGAACATGTATGATTTAATGCATGAACATAAACATGATCATGATATATATGTCAAAAATACTTAAAATGGTTTTGGAGTATTATTACCTTCCATCCTTTGGGGATGTAAAAACCTTTAAAAGTGAAGTGATCGATGGCCTCACGAAAAGTGCCAGTAAGAGGAGGAACAAGTCTCATCACTTCACATGCAACATTCCATGAATATTTCATTTTCTCAATGTCCTCCCACTTTAATCTTTCTTCTTCTTTCTTTTCGTTTAGTATCTCCTTTTGCTCTGCAATTCCTCAGTTTGAGATTTTCTTTTTTCTTGTAAATATAAAATCAAGGCATAAATTTTTAACTAGCCAACATGAAGGTTGAAATGTCAAGTTGAGTTGATCATTAGTGTCGAAAGAAAAATAGGGGTAACTATTTTGATGATATATTGTATCTGTTTCAATATATATAAATTATTTTGAGATTTTTTCATGCGAATTAAGAAACAACTTTTGTATTTAGTATTATCACTCTGTAACCACCCGGATTACAGAATAATAACACTATCACAATCCACAAGAATCAAAATCTAGATAAACTTATTTTTGATTATACCCTTATAAAGTAAAGTGACTTTTTAGACTATTTTTTACTCATCTTAAGTATGAGTAAACAATATATTTTATAATTTAATTTATTTTAAAGTTCCAAATGAACAAAACAAAATATTTAGTCTAAAATGATATTTATAGTATGTTTACATATATCGATCGGGCTGGGTCTCTAGGGTCATACGCAATTTGATCCATGGCTTGAATTGTCTGATAGAGATCGACACTAAAATATTTAAACGTGTATGGCAAATTTATTCAAAAAAGATGTCAACATTAATTATTGACAAATCTAAAATGATAGTATTTATTTTTAATATATATGGAGTATGTTGTCAAAAATATTTAAGTGACCCATAAGTTATGCCCCGTTTAATATCCATATAAGTTATGTTGTATGATCCAAAATTAAGTTATGTATAATTGAAGATGTCGTGTAAGAAAAACTGAACAATTGTCGTACCTAAGCATATAAATATATTCAAAGAAAAGCTCAAAAAGGGAGAAGGAGGCACAAACCTTGTAGAACACGTTGGTAGACATGAGGGTACTCAGCAAGATAACTGATAATGAAAGTGGTTGCGATAGCCGCTGTGTCATGTCCTCCGATTAAGATTCCAATCAAATAGTTAGCCAAATCCTCGTCTTTGGTCTCTCCTACACTCGTCAACATGTGAGATAGGACGTCTTGTTCCGCGGATGCTCTCCCGGCCTTTAGCTCTTCTCTCCTTTGCCCGATGATCGCGCAAACCTCTTTTCTGATTAATCTTGACGCCTTGATGGATCGGTTAAACCGTGTTCCTGGCAAGTCTATAGGGATTGAATAGATCCCCATCACTACCGAATTGAATCGCTCTTCTAGTTTGCTTACTCTTTCGGGGTCGTCCATGCTTAGAAATAAACGGCATGCTATTGAAAACGTCAACCTGATCATTGAGATTTTTTTTTTGTGATGAAATAATTTTGTAAAATGTCAATCTAAACAAATACAAAATATAAAAGAAAATGATCTAAAGAACTAAAAATCTACATACTTTTTTGAGAGAGGGTAGACAATGAGCTGTTTTTTATTGGTCCATTCAGTCTCAAAATGTCTCTGAGTAACCTCATCCATAACACCTATATACTTCCTCAAAGCTTCAGGCTTCATGAACTGCAAAAGAAGTATCCTCAGTTTCTTGGACTCCTCTGTGTAGGTCGACTGCGTATAAGGGAAGATCTTCTTCACGGAATCTGGCCACCACGAGACCACGAGCTTGTTCTCATTGGTGAATAGAAACTTGTTACCGGATGCACCGGTCATCACTGCGGTGGGAGATCCAAAGAGGTGGGTCTTGAAGACACCTGAGGAGGAGGAGATGAACCGA